>CP053460.1:127239811-127778453 GCA_022644695.1 Cenchrus purpureus | reverse complement strand
TGAAAATCGGTAGATGACATAAAGTGATTGTTCTAGTGGATGGTGTGACATGGACAATTTACATGTTGGGAGAAGACATTTAGTACGGTGCATCTATATTATCTATACAAGTTATATAGATAATGGTAGTGGTATCTTCTACTTGGGAATTAATTGTGAGCCGGTAGCCAATTTGGTTGCTTGTTGACTATTTTAGTGATAGCGAATAAATCCACAAGTGCACAAATGTATTGTAGCTTTCACCTCTATCGAATTCAAGGGAATGTTTGTGCACTATCTTCTACTCTAGTCAGTCCAATAACACACCAAGATATGTGGTGGCGAGGTTAGAGAGGATTCCTAAGGACAGCATTGAAGATGAGTTTTTGTTTTGACAATAGCATTGAAGATGAGTTAAAGGTAGATCTATCGATAAAGCGGCTCAATCTACTCTTTATTTGAACGTGAAGGATTACAAAAGACTAATATGGCTACCACCACGTGTTGACACGAAAATAGGACGTCACCTCCGCGCGCGACACACGTGACTCCCCAGTCCGTCGCGAGGCGTGCCAGCCAATCTGACCTGTTGATTGACATTGGTTCTGAAACGATAGATAGCAGGTTAATCGGCTAGAGTGCCGATGTGTCTTCCGATAAAATCATAACAGCTAAGCAGCCGATACGGAGCAGAACAGATCTGCTAGATCTACCGATATGATGGTGTAGGCCAAGTTAAACAAAGCTACGTGAGCAACACTTGAAACAAATCTATCCGGCTATTAATGATTAAAAATAGTAATAATAATAATGCGAAAAAACGTCAGGAGGAAGTCTCAAGCTGGATAATTATGATAAAAGCTAAAGCAACAAGAATTAAGGTAAAACTTGCTAATCTAGCTGATATCGGTAAATTGTGAATAAATCTAGACCAAACCACAGTGATACGCCAGGTGGTTAAAGTTTAGATATTATTCGGTAAAGCGGAAGTCACCAGCAAGACGGAGATCGAAGCGATGCAGCCCGACGAGTTTGCGAGAACTCGTAAAAAAGAAAAAAAGGTACGATGACGACGAAGTCGCCGAAAAGTAGCTGCATAAAGTAGATGCTGAAATTGTAAAGGGTTTGCCCGGAGGCGGCTTGATATTGATCATGTGATGATTTTACAATGAACGCACACCCTTTGCATTTATAGGGCTGCTCAACCTAAGACCTAGCGCGTAACTCACGCATAGGAAATAATCTCTTAGCTAAACAATCTACAACTTGACTACCTTAATTGATATATCTAAACAAAATATTAAGATACATGGACTCTGACTTTCCTCTATGTAGAATCCTTCTAGATGAAGCTCCTTGACTTGGATGTCGGTTAGTAATTATACCATATTCTTCTTTCTTTAATCTCCTCTGACTACACGACGCTAGTCTCCATTTTTAATTAAACAACTAGGTCATAGCCCGCGCGTTGCTGCGGGAATTTCAACAAATTTTAAAGATAAAACTTGAAAATAGAAACTAAAGTGATTGCTTCGCAACATTCTACTGCAAACAACACATTGCATACATGGATGTTATTAGCCATAGAAAATCGATAGAAGAAATAAATTGATGATTTTAGTGGATAGTGATGTGGACACCTTGTATGCTGAGAGAATACATAGTGGATGGTGACGTGGCGCGTTGAGGGTTGAGAGAATCTTATATAATTTTGTATGATTCGGCCACCCTTATAACCACCTCGCGTCACTTTTTCATGTATGTGAGTAATTCCCATGGTATAATGCTGTTTCCTTTAAATATTCTTCTAAATATTCTTCTACTAATCAATCACGTGAAGTCCACCATCGGCTGACTCCTGTACTCCCGCCGATTTTTCTGCCTTGCCGATTGCTCCTTCACAGATTGTCCCTGTCTTCATTTTGCCTTTACGTGTGGGCTCTTTCCACCATGATTTCTTTATTCTAATCACCTCTTACTTGCCATACGCAGGCTTCTTCTCTCGGTCGTGCTGCCTCCATTGTTAATTAATTAATTTACTTACATGTTGGCAAGCCTTCAATGCATACATGTATGCACCTGCGTATACTTATCTCAGGCATGTGCACTGACTCCAACGGCTGATATTTCCGCACCGATATCTTCTCCTGCTCCTGCTCTACTGATTATCAAACTAACATCATTTGACTCTGGATTTGGTCAAAATTCTGGTGTCAACACCACGACACCACATGCAACCTACCTCTACCAAACCGTGTGATAACAATCAAACGAATTAGCGACAAACCCGCAAGTAAAGAGAACTGATCACTCAACTATAAGAGCTATATATGAAAGGAATCACGAACTTGACCTTGTACATTCCCCGTACGTCAAATGTGTTCCTTTTCATAATGGCCCAGTTACGGATCTTTAGGGTACCACTACTAGAGAATTGCACATATATCCCAGGACTATTTTTTGATTTGTACCGAGTATTTTATGCCTCGGTACAAATAACTACATTTGTACCGGTTGGAGGCACCAACCGGTACAAATGCCCTCTCACAGGGCCTCGCCAGCGTCATCTCCCACCCACCCGGTACAAATGCCACACATTTGTACCGGGCGGTGGCTCTAACCAGTACAAATGTGAGGCTATTACATTTGTACCGTCAGAATGGACGTACAAATGTGAGCACATTTGTACCGGGTCTTGTTATGGCCCGATACAGGTGTGCAACGGGTATTTTCCCCCTCCTTCCCCCCTGCCCGAGCCCCCCTCCCCACTCTTCTTCTTCCTCTCTCGAACTCGAGCTCCCCCTCCCCAATGGCGCCCTAGGGAGTTTTTGCCCGATTTGCGACGATTTCTCCACGACTTGACTCATTGAAGTAGTGTAGAGGTTAGTTACTTCATCCTACCTTCATTTACGGTTGCCATTTTAAGTAATATTCTTTGTACTTAGAGTATTTAATTACATTCCCAAATGAGATAAGAATGGTGCTTTTTTTTATTTAGATACATATTGATCTATGTTTTAATAGAAAAGAAAGTGTCATGATAGATGTATGAGATGTTGTGTGTCATGATAGATTTTTTATCAATTTATTTAATTATACTGAAAATTAGTTTACTCAATTGATTTAATCATGAGAAAATTAGTTTCTTTGTTACAAAATTAGTTTTCATCATTATAAAATTGATATGTTTATTAGAAAAGTAGTTTCCTTATTAGAAATTTAGTATCGGGTCATTAGAAAATTGATATCTTCGATAGAAAACTAGTTTCCTTAATACAAAATTGGTTCTCATTATATTTTCGTGTATTAAGAGAAAAAATAGTATTTCATAGTTTAGTCTTTCACTAGTCTTTAATAATTAGGTATAATTGATATTAAATTTTAAATTTCATAGTTTAGTTCTTCACATTTCTAGCATATGTACAAATAAGCAGCCTGAGTGGGAGTTGGGATGGTTGTTTAGGTAGAAATTATTAAATATAATTCAATGCATATTTTAGGTAAAACAATGGCAAGTCACTTTTTTGGTCATAGTGGCGGCCGTCGAGGTGTCCTTGGTCCTCGTCCTTAGGGATACACTTCACTCATGGCGTCATTAATTTGCCTAACGGTGATCGACGTCAAGGATCTGCTCTGCTCCAAACATAGTAATATTCTTTCCCTCGTAAATCAGAATTTTATTACAAGAATAATAATTTTCATTATTTCATAACATGCAGAATATCGATCATATGAAGTGGTTCTGACATGTTCTCGATAATATTATTGGTATCCCTCCTGTTGTACAATGTGCGATTGTCGATCCAAACAACACCATTCAATTAAAAATCTCTTTTGACATACACCTGCTCGAGGACCATTTCGCCTCGTCAATCGTAACCCCCACTCCAATGCTATCAATTGTTGAGTGGGATAGCCCTTCACCGTTTAAGAGGACTTATGAAAGAACACGCCGTTAAGTGCTTAGAACAACTTAGCGCTAATGGGTACTTTCTTTATATTTTCTAATCAAGGCACTCGAGGAGGGAGAAAGTGTGACCACGACGCAGAGACTTTGTCACCTGAATCATAATGACATGGTATGGAGCATAGAAATGTAATTGAGCATTTTTTTAATTTAACTACTTGTGCTACATTTTTTAACATTCGTATTTTTCTTAACTTTAGAATATCTTTGGTGAAACCTTCACGACAATGAGTTTTCATGCAATTCTAGAGCAAGCGTGCGATGTTTTGGGATTTTCTTACATGGAACCAAATCCGGAACGCACAAGAGATGGGAAGTTCCAGGCTCATCTTTCATTTTGCTAGCCGTATCAATTCAACTCTCCACTGTTTGAGATTTATGGAAGTCCATTTGACCGTTCATGTGAAGCTAAAGAGAGTGCTCTAATTCATGCTCTAGCATATATTAGTGAAGTTCTGGACTTCAAGATTGGAGACTTCAACTATATGGATTACCTGTTTAAGAAAAATGGAGGATCGGTATGAAATATGAGTTGTGCGTGGATGTACCTTATGTTAAGACTTAAGTATTGATGTACCTTTTAATTTATGTGGTTTTGATGAACTTGTTGTCTTTGTTAATTTAGACTTAAGTATTGATGTACCCTTTTAATTCTATGGATTTGAAGTTGTTGTGTTTGTTAAGATCGACTTAAGTATTGAACGCCTTATTACTTGTGAGTTGTGATCGGGTCAACATGGTCTACATGAGTGTGAAGCCACTGTATACTATTCACTAGTCAATTTTTGTAACTATATCTTAATAAATATAGTAACCATATCAATTTTTGTAACTTCATTAAATTTAAAATAATAATTTTACGTAGAAATATACACGAGCAAGACGAAATCATGATTACCTTATCAATAACACTAGATGTTCTACTTAAGGAGGATTTTGCATGAAAAGAAAAAATTTTGTAGTTGTTGCAGTGAAAGAACAAATAATGCCCATTAGAAGACATTACTCATTAATGAAAATAAAGTTGTCATTTTGATTGTTGAATGTATTGTTGCCTAGTATATATGTAAAGTAAGAATACTAAGTTTTTTCTGCCATTTTATGCGATGTATACAATTTATAATAAATAAAATAGAAATTTAGGATATTTAAAGCTAATTAAATTGAAAAAGAATGAAATACACATTTGTACCGGGCCTCCTCATTCCCCGGTACAAATGTGCTTCATGACGAAAAGCACATTTGTCGGGCAAGAGGAGGCCCAGATAATGCTCACATTATCGTAGGGCCTCCTTTTCCCGGTACAAATGAGATGTATATATGCCTCTTCTTCTTCCCTTGCTCGCTCATTCTTCCTCCTCTACCCATCACGTCGCCTTGGCTGCCTCGATCCCCGCCCGGCCCCGCGCCGCCCCTGCGCCGCCCGCCCCGCCGCCGGCCTCGTCGTCTGACGTCGTCGCCCATGCCGCCATCGACGCCGATCCCGGCCGCCACCCGCCTCACCGCCCGCCCGCCGCCTCCCCTGCTCTCCGCCGCCTGCCGGCCACCGTCTCCGCCCGTCTGGCGCCACCGCTCTCGCGCCGCCCCGCCCGGCTGCCCTCGCTACCGTGTCCGCCGCGCCGTCCACCCCAGCGTAGTCCGCCCCGACAACGCTGCTGCATCTCGGTGTCCGCGCCTCGGCGACCGCATCCCCGGCGTCCGCACCCCGGCGTCCGCATCCCCGCCGTCCTCATCCTCGTCCGCCCGCCCACGCCCCAACGTCGTCTCAGCGGGCGCATCCATCACGCCGGCGGGTATGGCCGGCCGCCGCGCCGCCCCGCGAGCTTGCCATTAGGGGGCTGACGTCAGCCCGGTGGTGGCTGATGTCAGCCCTCTTTTTAAATTATTTGTATTTCAGTTTCTATTTACTATAAAAATTGGTTTATATTTTTTTATAGATTTTAATTTATAATTAGATGTTATTTAGAATTTAAATTTACAATTACATTAAATTTAGATTTAGATGTAAATGTTATTTGTAGAATTAAATTTAAATTTACATTAGATTTAGATTAAGATGAAAATGTTATTTGTAGAATCAAATTTAAAATTACACTACGTGAAAACCTCAAATAGGTCACGTAGCATTTGTAACGGGCCCTTAACGCCGGTTACATCCACACACATCTGTAACGCTTGTTGTTTGGTGCCCGTTACCCATAAGCGCGCCAGGACGACCCCGGGGTTGGCCTCTACAACGCCCGTCACCAATGTGGACTTCTGGTAACGGGATTCTTAAACACCCGTTACATGAATTCTTTGTAACGGACATTAAATAGAGTCCGTTACAAAAGGTAAACCTATCGGTAACGGGCTTGTAACGTCCGTTACTGATCAATGCCCTATCGAACGGGCTTAAGTCTCATATCGATCACTATCGTATTGGTAACGGGCTATAAAGTCCGTTACCGATAATTTTGTACTGGAGACGCATGCTTGTTAGGATGCGTCTCCTTTGTGACAATTGGATACGCTCGTGTCTTAGGACTCGTCTTCTTTGATTGCCACTGAGGGTCGCTTTTTTTCTCTCATCGGAGATGCACGTTGTTATTGCTCGTCTCTGTATTCTCCTTCCGACACCACTCGCTCTCTCTCCGCAGAAGGCCACTCCCGTTCGAGACAACAACACTCGCTCTCTCCTCGAAGGTCACTCGCTCGATCTCTCTCGAGATGTCCCCCGGCCTGTCCGTTCGCCGCCACCACGCTGCGTGCTTTGAGGATCGCGCTTAATTTCTCTCCTCGTAGCCGGGCGCCGGCACAGCCGGCCGGCAGCGTGCGACGGCGAAAGGGGCCAGCGGACGTCGGCCGTGGCGTCATCCAGCGTGACGCCTTCATGTCCCTCCTCGGGCTCGGTGTCGTCCTTCGCACTGTCGCGTGGCGCGCCGCCTCCGATCCTCCTCCTCGGCCCGCCTTTGTAGAAAGTCCTCGTCAAGGTGGAAATTAATTTCCCCTTTTATTGAAATTCTTCACCTGTCCTAATCCTCTTGTGTTATCGGTTTTTGTGTGATGAATTATGCACATTTGATGTATGGAATGCGAGATGGCGTCGGTGCTCTGGGCTTGGATGTGACAGCCCCAAGAAGATTGGGAGAATTTCTTAAGCGGGGTCAATGGTTTCTAAATCAAGCGAGGCGGATATGAGAAACGTGGTGTTCGAGGCAATGCTTTGCCCTCAGATAGATTGTCTCAACCAAGAAATTCGCACAACGGAAATCATTTTCATCATTTGGTCACGTGGTTTCACAAAAATTACGTGTTGGAATAAACATGGTGAGGAAGGCCTTAATGAACTCAAGGCATCGCCTAAATGAAGGTGAAGTGCGACACCATGCTACCGACCATGATGAAGACCTTGATGACGGTGGAGTTTTTGAGGAAAATGAACCATTATTCCCACCAAATGTGATGAGGCTGAGGATATCACCGATCAAGAAGTTAGGGGCTTCGATAATGGTGAGGTGTTGAAACATGTGCACAATGTTGGTCAAATGTTGCGGGATGTTGAGTTTCAACGAGTGTACACACCTTCCGAATTGGCGAGGCTGCGGTTCATTGAAGATTCAAAGAAACCCTCTATCCCGATTGCGGTACTCTCACCTTTACGGTGATCTAAAACTTCTATGACTTAAGGCGGATCATGGTTGGAGCAACAAAAGTTTCAAACATCTATTGGATGTGCTTAGAGACATGCTACCTGAAGGAAACCAAATAGCAGAGTCTGTCTATGAGGTGAAGAAGATAATCATCCTCACGGGAATAGAGGTTGAAAAATCCATGCATGCCGAATAGTTGTGTATTGTTGGTGGAGATTATGCGGACCTTGACAAGTGCCCCAAGTGTGGCTATGATCGGTACAAGAGGAAAAGGATGGTGGAGATGATAATAATCGATGATGGAATGAGCCCGGCGAGATCGAGAGGCAAGAAGAAGAAGGCTAACGAGGGGCTCTGTGAGGGTGGCATGGTATTTTGCATCATTTCTCGGTGAGAAGATGGTTCGCAACACGAAGGAGGCCCAACTCTTGCGTTGGCATGACGAAGGCTGAAAGGAGCTTAAGAAAGATGGCAAGTTTAGGCACCCGCAGATGTAGCACAATGGGTAACATTAATAACCACTTTCCGTGGTTTGACGAAGACGTAAGGAGCATACGGTTTGCTATGAGCACAGATGGCGTGAACCCATTCGGTAACCAGAGCTCAACACATAGCACCTGCCCGTCGTCGTTGTACAACCTTCCACCACAGCTATGCAAGAAATGTAAATATATGATGTCGACAATATTGGTCTCGCCAAAGCAACCTAGCGAATCAGACAGGTCTACTTGAGGCCACTAGTTGATGACTTGAAGATACCGTGGAAGCCTGGTGTGAAGGAGGTTTGGGATGAGTACAAGCGTGAGGAGTTCACTATGCGCGCTATGTTGTTCACCACCATCAACGACAACCCGGCTCATCGCAACCTCTCTGGCCAGAGTAAAAGGAAAGGTGCAGCTTGCCCACACTGCTTGGAAGATACTTGCAGATGGCTAAGACATTCCAAGAAATACGTATTTATGGGCACCGCTCATTTCCTCGGCAAGAAACATCCATACCGGGCCATGGATTGTCGGTTTAATGGGGAAAAGGAGAATCGAGAGGCACCAGCATGTGACTGGAGATCTGGTCCACTTGAAAGTCAAGGATGTCAAAACTATCGAGGAGTTACCCAAACTGACTAAAAACCCTTGGCAAAAGAAAGAAACGAGATGGTGAAGAAGAAGGAGAAGAAGGAATGTGGAACAAGAAATCAATTCTATGGGAGCTAGAGTATTGGCCGATGTTGGATGTGCATCATTCGATTGACAACATGCACGTCAAGAAGAATGTGTGTGAAGCTACTTGTGGAACATTGCTACAACAGAAGTCCAAAGGAAAAGATCATAAAAATGCAAGGGAGGATCTTAAAGAATCTGGGCATTAAGCCGGAGCTCTATGCAGAGGAAAGCGACGGGACGAACCTTCCCGTTGCTGCAACCACCTTGTCAAAGGCAGAGAGAAAAGAATTCTGTCAGTTTTTGCATGATTTGAAAGTACTTTCAAGCTACTCATCAAACTTGAAGAGGCTAGTGTCGGTGAAGGACATAAAATGAATTTCAACTTGATGAAATCTCATGATTGCCATGTGTTGATGACAGCTCTTCTTCTGTTGCACTTAGAGGTATCAAGATGCAATCAGGCGGTTGCGACGATCCCACAAGCATGTGTTTATTCTTCAATGCAATAGAACAGAAGGTGATTGATGAGGAAAAACTATTGGACTTAGAGAGGAGGCATTTCGAGACCCTATGCCTGCTTGAAGCTACCTTCCCACCATCATTCTTTGATCTCATGCGCATCTAACAAAGACACCTCGCGAGGGAAATCTGGTTCCTTGGCCCATCTTACCTTCATCGGATGTTTCCATATGAGAGATTCTATGGATTCCTGAAATGATTGGTACATAACCGGTTATTTCCTGAGGGCGCCATTGTTCGTGGCTACGAGACCATCGAGCAAAGGGAGTGGGCCATGGGTTATATGGACCCCAAAACCCCATTGGTGTGCCTCGCTCACGGCATGAAGGTAGGCTTTTAGGTGTTTGGGACCACAGGGAAAAAGTCGGTCACTCCGGGAACCGGATGCCTTCCAAAAGGCTCATTTCACCGTGATACAATAGCTGCACCTAATTACACCATTTGCCAATGAGCAATAGCGACAACTACATGAAGACAACCCTGACCCTGGTAGGGCTTGGCTTGCAAGGATGCACATGCAAGGTTTCGTGGGTGGCTCGAGATTATGTCGAGACATGCAGCAATAATCTTGTAATAACCGACGAGATAAGGAATCTAGCAGCAGGGCCATTGTTCATCGTTACAAGATACCAAGCAATGGATATCAATGGATACGTTCTACACCATGGCCCAGGATAAAAAGAGCGTCCATCAAAATAGTGGTGTGCGTGTATGCGTCGTCGACGACAGTCATTATGATGATGACACGAGACGGACACATATTATGGTCAAATAGAGGAGATATGGGAGCTTGATTATGTAGGATTGAAGGTAGCCTTGTTTGTGTAGATGGGTCACCAATAGGAAGAGAGTCATGCGCAAGGACAAATATGGTTATGTTAGTGTTGATCTCCGGGTCTTTGGTTACAAAAACGAACCGTTTGTCTTCGCCAATGATGTTGAGCAAGTGTTCTATGTACCGACCTTGCAAAGAAGAACTAGTCCGTGGTTATGCCTAGAAAAAAGGATTGTTGGGGTTGAAAATGTTGTTGAGGAGGAGGAATACAACCAGTTTGACGAAATTCCATCCTTTGACACTTCATACAAGCCCCGACTCTTAGGAACTAACAAAACACCGTACTTAAGCGACCATAGTGAAAAATCCATATCAAATCAAGGAAGAAAAACAAGCCCTGATTTCTCTGAATCCTTTTGTAATATATAGGATGTGGTAGAATTTGAATCCTTTTTGTAATATATATTCGCCTAAGATACTATATATATTTTGCTTCGATTCGATAAGTATGTTGCGGCTTGATTCGATGTAGGTGTTAATATCAAAGAGACGAGGATTAGCAAACCTGCGTCGCCTTTGTTAAGGGCAAGAGACGAGGATTAACCAACCCGCGTCGCCTTTGTTATGGGCAAGATATGCGAAATCACACACACAGATTACATCAAAAGAGACGCGGATTAGCCAGCCCCCATCGGCTTGTTCTTCTTCATGCTTGCAAGTGAGTAGGTAAATCATAGAAAAAATTGTACTGCACACAGATAATCACACAAGTATGTCTCTTGAGATGCAAAATCACACACACATAGATTACAGTCATCATTGATACATCAGAAGGTTACAAAGCGGCCATCTATGTTCATCATCACTAGGCACTACCAGGATGAGGAACATAGATCTAAACTAAGCAAAAGAGATATAGTTCCGTCGGCTTGTTCTTCATGATGAGATATGCAAAATCACACACACAGATTACAGTCATCATTGGTACATCACATAGGGAGGCCTCGGGATCTTGGCCAGCTCGGCAGCCTCAAACTCACGTCCAGCTCCAGCTGAATCTCGGCCAGGGGTAGAAGACCACTGCGGTGGTGGGTGCTGACTTGGCAATGTTGAGGCTCAAAGGTCGATCTTGCTCGCCTTCCCTACCCGTCGGTCGATCGTCGGAGGTGAAGAGGAAGGAGGCCGCCGTCGGCTTGTTCTTCATGATGAGATATGCTCCAGATTCTGGCTTCTTCTTCATGCTTACAAGTGAGCACAAGAGAAAGATACAAAGAGGGTGGAAACATATCCCTTCAAAAATCCTCCTCCTGGAGGAGGGAAAGCAAAAGGAAGCTCAAGTTTGACGGGAAAGCTGCAGCAGGATGGTTCTGGGCTTCTCTCCCCAGACCTGATCTTTCCGTCGGCTTGTTCTTCGTGATGCTAGGAGGTTCTGCGCTACCTTCCCCCGACAACTGATATATCACAAGGATTTTTCTAGCAGCTGTGCTAGAGGGATGAGCAACCCAATCACCCATATCACAAGAATTCTTCTAGCAACTAAGAGAATAAGGAGGAAGAAGAGAGAAAAGCAAAAGCCTGCGCCCTACAAGATCTATTCTTTGTGCCATAGCTAGATCTAGATCTAGAGAAGAAGGAAGCAACTGAGGAGGACCGATAGGCGTCGGTCTTTTTTATAGCAAAAACAAGGAAGGGATAACATCGGTTGTAGAAAAAAGAGGAAGGGATAAGATCAAGAGCACAGGAAACGGGAAGGTTCCCAAGAAATTGATGCCAGATCCAGTCAATGGGGAAACAGTTGCCCAGTCAATGGCTGAGAGCAGAGGGAGTGATTCCAATGTAGAATTAAATGATACGCGGATTAACCAAACGTCGTCTCCAATGTACTCCCTCCGTCCCATAAAAGATGCAATTCTCACATCCCGAGGAGTCAAACTATCATAAACTTTGACTAAAATTATATGAAAAACTACTAACAATTACAAAATAAAACATGCAATTCTCACATCCGAGGAGTATATTTTTATAAAAAGTTATTTCAAGACATAAATGCTAATATTTTTGCTATAAACTTGGTCAAAGTTGTAATAGTTTGACCGCACGCTTCCCATAATTGCATGTTTTTGGGACGGAGGAGTAGAATTAAAGCATACGCGGATTAACCAAACGTCGTCTGCAATGGAGAATTAAAGGATACGCGGATTAGCCAAACGTCGTCTCCATTGCTTACTTAAACCGTGATTGAAACAAATCTCAGATCTTCTCCTTCCAAAATAATTTAGATCCCGCCCTTCATCTACCGCCAAAAAAAGCAACCGCCTACTCCTCATTGTCACCATTCCGACCGGAGATGAATAGCATGCCGGAAGAAGCGGTGCGGCACCGGCCGTCGATGCTGGACCGCCTCAAGACCTCCGCATTGAGATTGCGGCGCGCGTCGGTGCGACCTCGGAGCGGCCCTTGGCTGACCTCTGCAGCCTACGCGGTACTTGCTCAACCATGCACCGCGTGTGCGGCCACGGCGACGTCGGCCGGTGTTTGTCAATAGAGGGGATACGAGATGAGATTTCTTGGGTGTGGGACCCCACCGCCTACAAAGCCTTCCTTGCTATCTTTGACCGATCTGAATCCGGAGGCTTGCTTCTTCTCCGGGATCAAAGCCGTCTTCATGGAAAACAGGATGCCATGATCTCCACACCGAGGTGGGCACGATCGGCGGCCTATCTATACGCCATCTTGCTCTCACGGGGACAATGGCGGTGCCACCCATGACACCGCGCGGTACATGAGGCGGTCGCGGCAGCGCGGTCTGACGTCGAGATGGCTGGGCAACGAGGGGTGTCTGCCTTTGCGCGAGAAGGCCGCGCGTGCGATCCACTCCTCGACTTGGCGCATTTGGGGTGAACTGCCGCCTCTCCGCAGTGCGTTGCGATCAGTCAGGCGGCTCTGCGGCGTAGATAAAGGATGGCTTGGAATTTCTCTGTTTTGGAACGAAGACTGTAGGCTCCGCTGCGAAATGGTGAAGTTCGAACGGAGTATTGGAATAGGAAATCAGTAGTGGATTAGCTTTTGTAGGTTGCTCGTATTATCTGTGTAAAATTTTGGAAGAGAAGCAAAGTTGACGCGGGTTATCAGTCCCGTGTCGCTAATGACTGTGGGGCCCAGTTCTATTCGAATGAAGAACAGTTCGCATTTCTCCTTTTAATCTGCAATCAAATGTTGTAACAAGTATTTCTTCGTCGTAATTAGTCCAAATTTGATAATTTTTTTCTATTTTTTTTCTAAAATCACCATCTTTTCATTAATTTTATTGTTTAGTGTATATTCCGTTTGTTGAATAATGTTTATATGCCTTATTTTGTTCTTTGTAAGTACAACATATAAATAATATTTGTTTTACACAACCATTAGTGATGAAACTTTGCATTTCATAAGCTTAAGGTGAACACAAGGTTTTGTTAAGTTTTCAAATGCATATGAGTTCGAATATGTTGCAAAGTGTGGAAAACTTCAATGTTCAAGCAACATTCTAGGAAACTATGTGACAGATGTAGGCATTTGTACACAAGTATATTATTCCTTCATCGATACCATTTGAAATTTTGAAGACAAGTTTAGGTACCCAAATTATGTTGCCAAGTCAATTTGTAGATTTTTTAGAGCAAATTTGATGTTATTAGAATTATTATATAATTACCATGGGGTGTAAAACAAAATATAAAATTTTGGGCACACAAGTGTATTTGTTGATATTTTATTCAAATACTAAATGTCCAAATATGAATTGTTTGTATTTTTATGATTTTTTAGGTGCTGTTTTATGGGCTCTAATATTTTAGGGAAGCAAGTTTCATTCAAAAAAATAGTGACGGGCCCAGCGTCGCGTAGCGCCCAATATAAAAGATAACCGTTGCTGCCCGCCCGGACCCAACTGCCAACAAAGGCGATGCGGGTTCACTAACCATCGCCGCCAATGACATCGCCCACGCGTCACGTCAGTGAGAACTAACACGTCGGCAATGACTATCCATTGTCTCTAAGATCAAGTTCATCACGACAGATCTCCAGTTCATCACAACAGAACACATATTAAAGGAGACGCAGATGGATCTACTCGCGTCTATTAGATCGAGTTCATGACATACAAAATCTAACAACCAAACTAATTAACTAAGCAGTTCATGATCGGCGGAGAAACTAAGCGGTTCATGTCCAACAACTGTGAAGACACAAAAGCACACACATATTATTACTAATTGGTAGAGTCTATCAATTAGTCGATCGCCCGCCGTCGAGTCCCCGTCGTTGCCGCCGTGGCTGCCGTCGGAGCCGTCATCGCCGCCGTGGCTTCCGTCAGAGCCGTCGTCGCCGTCGGAGCTGCCGTCGTCGAAGACAAAGTGGCGGCCAGCTCGCTTGACCACGGGGAGCTTCTCGAGCCTCTCCGCCAACCCATGGATCCTGAAGGCGAGACCCTTCACGCTCGGGTCCTTGTCCACTTCATGATGCGCCTTGATGTTGAAGGCCACGCCAACATCTTCAAGCTTTCTGAAGGCGCTGCTGAGCAGGTCGACGGCGAACTTGGTGTCGTCGAAGAACGGTTCCTCGTCGGCGTCCTTGGTCACCGGCTCCTTCCCCTTCTCCCACTTCCTCCGACGGCGGCTTTCGTCGTCGTCTCCTCCTCGCCCCGCCCCGGGCGGGCCCTCGACGCCATCTCCTCCTTCGTGATCTCTCGGTGACCAAAGATTTTGTAGTGGTGGATCGCGAGGAGGAAGAAGAAGCGAGATAAGCTTATGGAAGAAGCAGTAGAAAGCAGGGGAAGGCAGGGGGGTTATATTGACAAAATGCGGAACCGTCAGGCGCCTCTGCCCCCACCCACTACTCCACTACTGCCAGTACGTGCCACTCAATTGCGCATCGGGCTCCGTTTCAGGTGCAAAACCGTCCATAACCACGCGTTGCCATTCAATTACGCGGGAAGGAGAAGGGGCAGGGGCAATGATGTCGGGCCCACTCGTCAGTGGTAGCAGCCAAACTACGGCGCCTTTTCAATTTCCATTTATTGTTTTAGATGGCCGAGGCACCTTCTTCAACTTCAACCCTTGTCGCCTTCAACTTCAACCCTCGTCACCAACTTCAACCCTCATCACCTTTCCATTTCCAAACCCCGTCGCTTTTCTATTTCCTCCCCTTCTCCTTGATGGCCGCGATGTGCTTGATGCGTGCCGATGATCTTGTCACCCGCATCATCATCCACTCCATCAAGGATGAGCCCGCTTCCATTTTATGAACCTTCGCAATAAAATCTGCGGCACCTTTCGGCGCATCTGCGACTCCGATGAGGTACTACTGCACGTGTCACTGCATGATCTTCGTCGGGTGTGCAAGAATCGCTACGTCAGGTCGTGCTTTGAGCGGCGCTTTCGCGAGGCCAATCACCCGGAGGCTTTATGCTTCGAGGGATGGAGAGGTTGATGAGGCGGCGGAACCCCGATAAGGGTCCAAGCTCATCGGAGATGCCGTCAAGACTCGGTGCAAGTACTTCTTAGCGATCTGAAAGTACCGTTGCAACCCCGGACCTCGAAGCTATAGCGCTCCAGAAATCAGCGGTCCGCCTCGACGGGACGGTGGAAGAACCACAACTCGCGCGGCTGCGCTACCTCGCCAACCGGATCTCGAGAACATTGCGTGGTGGCACTGGCTTGATGACGGCGATGACGACATTCCATTCCTGCCCATCCAGAATCCCCACATCTGCATTTGGGCAGCGGGATGTAGGCACTACGGGCCGGAGACCTCAGAGATCATCCACTACTGCAGCGCCGAGTGTCGCATCCGTCACGAGTTCGACCTCTGGACGCGTAACTTCCGCCCGCCCGTGGAGTACGCCCGTCAGGATGAACACGGGATGTAGCATCAATGAACATTATCTATCTTGAATGTAAATTATTAGATATTACTAAATGCGGATTTGATTTTATCGGGACGTCAGTTTTTAATCAGTTTTTGATAGACAATATTTGATTTGTCACATTTGTGAGTCAAATCGAAGGTTGCGGTGGTCTCATTTACCGCCGACGAGGCCTAGGATGCCCTCTTGGGTGTAAAAACCGCCGAAGCGGGCACGGCGGGGCAACGGCGAGGGCGGCGGCGGGCGGCGGTGCCCTCTGATTCCTCCTTTGTTCTATTGGAGAATGAAGAACAGTTTATCCGTCTCGCGTCGCCGACGGCATTTCTCTTTTTAATCTGCAATCAAATTTTGTAACATGTATTTCTCTATCGTAATTATTCCAAATTTGATTATTTTTCTTCTACAATTTTCCAAAATCACTGTGTTTTCATTAATTTCATTGTTTAGTGTATATTCCGTTTCTTGAACAATGTTTATATGCCTTATCTTGTTCTATGTAAGTACAACATATAAATAATATTTGTTTTCCACACCTCGTAATGAAACTTTGCATTTTTAATCTTAAGGTGAACACAAGGTTTTGTTAAGTTTTCAAATGCATATGAGTTCGAACATGTTGCAAAGTGTGGAAAACTTCAATGTTCAAGGAACATTCTAGGAAACTATGTGAGAGATGTGGATATTTGTACACAAGTATATTATTCCTTCATCGAAACCATTTGAAATTTTGAAGACAAGTCTAGGTACCCAAATTATGTTGCCAAGTCAATTTGTTGATTTTTTAGAGCACACTAGATGTTATTAGAATTATTACATCATTAACATGGGATGTAAAACGAATTCTAAGAATCTTGGGCACACAAGTGTATTTGATATTTTATTCAAATACTAAATGTCCAAATACGAATTGTTCGTATTTTTATGATTTTTTAGGTGCTGTTTTATGGGCACTAATATTTTAGGGAAGCACGTTTCATTCGAAAAAATAGTGGCTAGCCCACACGTCAACGTCGGACCAAAATAAAAGATAACCGCTGCCTGCCCGCCGGACCCAACTGCCAACAAAGGCGATACGGGTTCACTAACCATCGTCGCCAATGACACCGCGTCACGCTCGGCAACAAGCGTAACGTGCGGCTGCTCAAAATTTCCCACCTATATTGACTATAATGCCCATGGAAATCCAATTCCACCAGAGAGCCGTGAAGGGCACGCTAGTAATTTCATTAAACACGATTACGCTGAGTTCCTTAGGGACATATTCGCTCCTCGCTAGATGATCCACAACGCCGCACTCTCCCGACCGCGCCACTCCCCGCCGCTCTCTCCCCACCGCAGCCTTGCTCTTCTCCAGCCCCACCGCTCCCTTTGTGATGACGGTGACGCGACGGGGGATTCTTGGCGTGCGGGGCTTCTTGACCAACCTAAAGGCGGTTGACGCGGATCCATCATCCCGGCCACGACGCAGCCGGCCACCTCGAGCCACGAGCAAAGCGTGGATCCGCCCCTCCGACCATCACGAGAACAACTACTTCATTCGCGACTGAGGTTAGTCCTACTTGAACCCCCAATGCCCTCTCTCTCTACCACCAAATCTACTATATATTCATGTCAATGTGGATTAGGGAGACATGCCTTGATAGTTCATCTTTAATTGATTGATCATGGATTTGATGGATGGATTTTGTTGCTCCAAGTCTGTTTGAATAAATTAACATATGAAGTTATATGAACTGAAATTCATTTTCATGTTCACAGTGCTACAATATTTGACCAGAATTCATGAAAAGCATTGAGGATGTTAGCATACTTTAATTTTGATGGCCACATAATGTCAGTGGGAATTGCATCGCAGTGGTTTATAATATAGTGATAACTAGATTGTCCAATGCTTTGTTGTGAGTGTTAATTGTTTCACTCATCATATATATTGTTATTGTTGGTGTCATGATGTGTTGTGAGTGTTGTTTCACCATACGTCATATGTAATGTCATGATTGCTTTATCCTCTTATTGCATGTACACATGGAACACACAATCCATCGCTTCAAGTTGGACAAGGAAGCGGTTGAAGGAATTTATTCTGCTTTGATATATAAGCATATTGTTGTGTCCTCAGTCAAAATGGTTAGCACCTATCTCTGTATGCTAATTAAGTAAAATATGAACTATGTATGTCTATGCTGATTTTATTTACGACTTGTAATGATTTCTAGTGTAATATCGCCTATTTTTCTGTCGAGAAAACAAATTTATCTAATAAGAATTTTATTTAGATTTTCAGTCTTGCTTATGTTGCGCCACTGACAACCTGACATATCATCTATGCAGTCTCCCATAACAACAAACTCCTCTACCTCCAGTGCACCATCATAGCCCATCGGTGGTGAACCTTCTTCACGAGGTCACTCGGCCTGCATCGCTGCGAGTAGTACTCGATCCCGCGGGTCAAGGACACAAACCAAATGGCCAGAAGACAAGTTGACTGCAACTGGACTTGATGCCAATTTTTGGCCTACCCCAGATGCTGCAAGGGATAGATTTGTATTGATGCTGGCCTCATTGCTCGGGAGAGGGTGTCAATCAACATGGTGTTGATGATCTCTCACCAATTGAGAAGGAACATGTTCAGCTTTAGAGGAAAATCTAGATTACCCGTACCAATCGGAAGAATCTATTCGCAAGAAGGCAGTTAAGGTAGCTATATCAGAGATTGGAACCTTGCAACGGCGGTTCAAGGCCCATTTAAGAAAAAAATATGTGAGCGAAGAGGAGACTCCCTTTGTGAAGCATGCCTTTTTGCAGTAACAAGACTGGGACATGTATGTGCAGGAAACCAATTCTCCTTCATTTCAGCAATTGAGCCGGAGATGAAACAAAGAGAGCATTGCATAATAAGCCACACAAGACAGGCAGAAAAGGTTATCGTGGTAAAAGGAAAGAGTGGGAGGAGGAGGATGCAAAGCTAGCTGCAGAAGGAAAACAGAACCCTTGGGACCAATTTCATGGACGTTCGAGACTTTATCTGCAGGCAAGGGTAGGGAAGAGAAAGAATACTAGTGAAGGAAGCGGGGGCATAACATTCAAGAACCTCGGTGGTGGGGTAGCAGATAGGGTGAAAACACTTGCAGCTCGTGGTAGCGATGGTTCTTTCTCCGGGGTTAGGATGATGATATCCTCACCAGCACTTGAGACTCGAGCATCGAGGTCGGGTCCGAAGTGTGTCTAGTTCACTTCTGGGGGTAAAGGGTTTGGTGAAGAGTTTGCGAATGTACAGGAAGAAGAGGAGGAACAAGAGGTCTCGATGCTCATGATATGATGGACATAACATTTAAATCAGTTCTCCATGTTCTAAGACTATCAGCATCAAAATACCAAAAATTTACTTCTTCCTTCCCAATTACCGCGTTTGTCGAGCGTGAGGAAGAAGACGTGCATGGCGTTGAGGAAGAAGATGCGCATGACCGTGAGGAAGAACATGCGCATGACAACGAGGAAGATGCGTGTGGCGGAGAGCAAGACCATTGGAATGCCAACGAGGACGGCGAATCAAGTGCAGTGATAGTCGATCACCTATCTTTGGACACAATAGATAAGTGTGAGCCAACCGTATGCAGCCTTTTGGATGGCACCGGATTAATGTGGAGCTCGCACTAGCGAAAGTCTTTCCATTTCAAAAGGCTTGCCATTCAATACGTGCAAGGGATGGGTATGTTGTGGTGCAACCTACTTATGTGTGGGCCAATGCGGGTCACTACCCTCGCCTGCACCAATTGATGGGGTGACATAGCAACCCTAGCGAGGCTCTCGTTCAAAGGATCCAATGGCCAAAGGATGGGATCCTTATACCACCCATGACGAGACATCCCAACCTGCCGCACAGTGTAGCGGGGTATAGCATCGGATGGAGGTACTGCAGCTCGGTGTCGGCAAGAGAAGGCTCTCAGAGCAGCAGGTCAAGAAACTACGTGGCAGATCATCGACAACGGAGGAGCCCGGGCAAACTCCGCCTAAGCGGCATGCAACATGAGGAAAAGCAACGACGAAACAATGACCTCTCCGGGCAGGAGGAGGAGCGCAGGCAATCTCCCCCTAAGCGGCAAATGCAACATGTACAACAACCTCAGCGAGGAGGAGCCTGTGCAATCTCCATCAGAAGGGGAACCAGGCCAAGAAACCTCTGTCTAAAGATGAGATTCTTAACTGTATTATTGGGACAAAACAGGAACGACCAAAATACAAGCCTGGTGCACCTATGTTGTCAGAAGCAAACTTAGAGGCTGCTGGACCAAATTATGCCAGGTTGCATGCTTACGTCATGGAACACAGTAAGGATAAACTTGCCTTTCCAGCAAAGGTGGATCAAGACTACTTTAAAGGTGGTGGTGGTGCTTTAATGTTAAACATTGCATTCAGTAGCATGTATAACCTTATAACACCCAGCTTCTCCGGATGTTACCTTCTTGAGGTTGTGGACATTGTAAGTCCCTTAAAACCTAAAAAAATATTTCTTTAATTTTGATCACAAAGTTCATGCATGCTAACAATTTGATTTTTTGTAGGAAAATGATGGACAAGGCAGCGGAGATGCAGATCAGTCTTGGGTTTTTAGATCCAGGTTTTATTACTTCCAAGAATATTTCTCAGCATTCTGGCCTTGTTACTAAAGCAATCGCAAATGCAATGAACAACGACTACGTGGTGGGTGCCTACTACACTAGCCACTGGGTAACAGTGATCATTTGTATGAAGTTCAAAGAGGTTTGGTATCTAGATTCCGCTAAACAACATCCCCGCTAAAGTTCCGGACCTCAAATCTGTTGTGGACTGGTCGATTATCTTGTAGGTTTTGTTCACAAAAATTCAGTCTCTTAGTGTTTCTAATCGGTATTGACCACCATGCGGGCCTTTGGTATAGTATCTTGTAGGTTTTGTTCACAAAAAATTCAATCTCTTAGTATTTCTAATCGGTATTACTGATCATGCAGGGCCTTTGGTGGTCATGCACAGGACGGAGTGACGAAAGGAAAGAAAAAAAGCCAAAAGCCATACTCAAGCACAAAACAAATCTCGATGTAAGACCAAGGTTTTTTATGGTCCCTTCTTACCTATTTGGTACGCATTAACTTGTCATTTTGGTACCTCGATGCGGTGTGCTCTTTGTGTGGATTCCATGTGGCATTCCATATGTTAAACTACTCGATGACATACCTGACATCAAGAAGGCTGCTGTAAGTAGATAATAATGCTCAACCTTGTCTCTGCTCATATTCTCCATCTGATTTTAGAAACTGATTTCTACTTGTATTCTCATAAATGATTGTATTTTTTACGATTTCAAATCTGCTGTAGATGTTTCCACATAAGATCTAAAGCGTGTCCGGGAGATGCTGTGCGAGTACATTCTTAAGGAGACCATCGACCGAAAGGGCAACTTCTATAATGGTGCACCGTGAGTTCATTGTAGCCAGAAACTTGAAACTCATTCAGCCTTCTTTAGTCAGGTGTTGTTGCCTAAGAAACCTGCTTGGCTTGCTTGATTGGTGTCGAGATCTTTGGTTGAGCGGTTTCTCATGACACCATCCAAACAAGCCTTGATGAGAGTAACTTGAAACTTGATGTGATCCTAGCTTGTCTATAAATGTGATCTTGCTTGTCTATAAATGTGATCTTGCTTGCCTATATATGATGTGAGAATGTGTTTGTGATGTCTCCTTGCTATGGTGGCTGCCATATCCTAGCTGGTTCCAGGATGGTAGGATGCAGCCCCTAATGGTCGCCAAATCTGGTGGTTCCGTGATGCGCAAGCGTGCGTTCTTGTAGGGGTGGCCCTACGTGTATACAGCAGACGTTAATTAAAGCTCGTTACAAACACTGATCAGTGAGTAACGGGCTTCATTCGGAAAGCCCGTTACAAACATGCCAACAATGTAACAGGCGTGTAAAGCCCGTTACCGATCTTGGGTGGGCCCCGGATCTGGCCCGTTGCCGAGATATAGGAGACGCGGGTTGAAAGCAAGCGTCTCCTTTAGTCGAGAGACAGCAGACGCGCGTGGAAACAGATGCGTCTCATTTCGTCGAGACAAAGGAGACGCAGGTTCACATCACGCGTCTCCGATGTTGAGTTCACGCGAGGGCTCTGCTTTCATGCCCGCTACCAAAGTTCCCTGTGGGCCGGAGAAACAGCCATTTCACGTGACCGGTGACTAGCTGTGGTAACGGTTGTTGTTTGATGGCCGTTACGAATCCTAGATGTGCTGAGACGCGCGTGAAATAGATGCATCTCATTTCTTCTTGATAGAGGAGACGCAGGTACACAGCAGGTGTCTCTAGTGTTGCGCTACTGTAACGGGCTATGTTTTGGTGCCCGTTACCAAAGTTCCTCAGGCCCGAGAAACAGCCATTTCACGTGACCGGTGGTTAGTTGTGGTAACGGTCGTTGTTTGATGCCCGTTACGAATATGTGTTATCGATCGGGCATCCGCCGTACCTTTCTTGGCTTATTTGTAACACTTGATCAGTACGGGCGCTTTGCCCATTACCAAAGGCAATCTATGCCCGTTACCAAAGTGAGTTTTTCACGTAGTGTTAGTTTCGCTCGACTCGACACGTTAGACTCCGCTCGATATGATTTTGACCCGCTCGACATGACCTCGACGCGACACGTTAGACTCGCTCGAAACTTTCGATTCGCACGACACGACACTACCGACTCGCCCGACATGCTCGACACGCTCGACACAACACTACGCACTGAAACACTCTAGTTACTTCACTAGAAAATTAGTTTCTTCAATAGAAAATTAGTTTCTTTGTTAGAAAATTAGTTTCTTCGTTAGAAAATTAGTTTCTTCATTTGAAAATTAGCTTCTTCATTAGAAAATTAGTTTCTTCAATAGAAAATTAGTTACTTCATTAGAAAATTTGTTTCTTCATTAGAAAATTAGTTTCTTCATTTGAAAATTAGTTACTTCATTAGAAAATAATGATTATTTATTCTTGTTATTTAGTGACAATGGATCCAATAGCGGAGCAGCAATGCGAAGAGGCATTGTTAATGGACATAATTAATAACAATCATGGTTTAAACAATCCGGTTAATGAACATGATCGGTTAGGTGACACTACGAACATGTCTGGTGATGGCATCGATGCGGAAGAGCAACCAATTGCCGAGACAAGAAACGATGGGCAACCATCAGAGGTATACTTAGTACAAACTAGTACCACGTTACGCTTTAAGTTTAATTACTATATGTTAGTGGAGCAATGTTAATAGTCCTTAATTTTCCGAGGAACCGTCATCGAGCAACAAAAGGCTCGTGGGATCGCGGTCCAAATAAGAAGCTAGAGGGTCTTTTCATCATCACGTGTTTTCGGCGAAGGCATGCCATTAGCTCCACATGACAATGTCATCAAGTTGACCAACCACATTGGGGCTCTTGTCAGGGATCACATCCCAATAAGCTTTCGATATTGAAAAGGATCTGAAGTTGTAGCTGAAGTTCAAAATGAAGATGAAGAGGCACAAGAAAATGCACACCAATATGTGGTCCCGGACACAGAGAAGAACATGATTTGGGCCGAGGTGCAATTACACTTCTCATTTCGGAAGGTACAAATCGCAAATGTGCGGACTTGGGCATTGCGTATAAGGGTGCAATAGCATTTCAGTCGTACAAGAAGCGACTGAACAAAGACTACATCAAGAAGGGACTTGTACCCGATTTCACAAAGAATGGACTTGCAAAGTTGCGAGATCACTGGGATTCATTTGTGCAGTACAAGCAATCGCAAGAAGCCACCAAGATGATTGAAACCAACACCATCAATGCATCAAAAGAGAGAATTTCATAAGCTTGGAGTGCGGAGGTTACAAGGTGGCTATGCCCAAATGGGATAAGATGGAACATGATTGTATTGCACATAGACTCATACCGGAAACTATAGATTGGCCCGAATGAGCAAGGACTTATTATTATGCACATGGTGGCACGATCAATTCTGAAGATGGAACATTAGTACCGGGCGACCAAATAAGAGATTGGCAAGACTTGTTGAATTGATCCGCATGATCGAAGGAACATTTGTGCATGATCGAGAGAGAGACGAACTTAGTGCTGCAATAGGCACTAAAGAACCCGGTGGGCGTTGCCGAGGCAAAGGTGCAGTTCCATGGAAACTTGCATGGCGTGAGGAAATTGACTCCTATAAAAGTCACAAAAGGTCTAAAGACCAACAACAACGACAACTAAGAGAGTTGCAAGATCACGTAATCAGAACCGAGGCGAGAATGGAGCAAATCATTGATTAGCGTGTGGCTCTTGCTCTTAGCAAATAATCATCTCATCAGGAAGGTCCTACTGATGAAATGAGCCCAACTGCTAAGGGGAAAAGCAGCGTCGCTTCAATAGAACATGCACCAATAGCCACAGAAGTAGCAGCATTTGAAGCACCAAACCCAGGCTCACCGAAAAATCGGCCACACTGGCCTGTGGATGACATCACCATGAGGTCAGCGTGTGAGCTTCTCGATGTTTGCAGAAACAAGAAGCTTGTGGTGGCTCATGGCGCGTGAGAAAGCGTAGAAGGGATAGCATCACGGGCCACCATTGTGGAATTGAATATTACGCCAGAGTTTTTGTGGACCGAGTGGTCGATGGTTGGGCTGACCCGGTGGAGGTACCGGGGCCTAATGGGGAAGAGGTTCTTCAAGATGCTGTGCATACTTGGATTTTTTGGCTCAAAGCTCACATAAGGATTACGCAAAAGCCACCTTCTCCTCTAGCGGACGATCAACTACCACACTCACTAGCCGTCATGCCTGAACGCGACGATCAACTACTGCATTCACCGGTGCAAGGGCGAGCAGCATGAGTCCGTAGATGATGTGGGATCCAAGCGAGAGTCCACCTCCTTCTCCACCTCCTGCACATGTTAAGGGCAAGGGCAAGCGACAAGCTCCTCCTCCTCCGCCTCCAAAGAAGGAGAAGAAACCCAAGCAGAAGAAGCCTCCACCAAAACTTGCTTATGACAAGACAGAGGAGGAACTTGACGAGGTAGTTGAGGAAGAATTGAATAGACAGATATTCAAAGCTCCCAAGACTCCAGTTGAGAAACCAATTGACCGGGTCAAATTTCATCGTTTCATGAGGAAAATGGAGGAGGAAAGAAGAAAAACCGGATGATCTTCCCAAGCCATTGAGTGACTATGGTGGCAAGTACTCAAGACTCAACGTGGGAAGAAAACTTCATCTAAAGTTCCACAACTTTGTGCCCAAATGAAACAATCTATCCCGACCTCAAGGTGCTTTCAACATTTGACCAGCAAGTGTCTGAATTTAACAAAGACACAGGTCTAACTGCAGCTGAAATTCGAGGGGAGGATGCAATCCCAACTCATGAAGGGACATATAGGGCAACTAGATCACTTACACCATATGAGCAACAATTTCTTGATTTTGCCAAATCATCGGGTCTGACTACAGCACAACTTCTAGGGGAGGAGGAAATTGCAAAGCATAAAGGGGCAAATAGACCGAGTATGTGCTGGCCGTGAGCTTGTGTGGTGTGATTGCTTCAAGATCTTCCAACGAGGATGTATGAATTGCACAAGTGGCACATGTTCCAAGTGCCGGGATGGACTTGCTCTATGTTCACATTGAGGACCATCATTATTTCCGTGGGCATCAGGTCTTCACTATTCCAATGAAGGAATTCTGGTTCCTATTCAATATGGATGCACTTGACGTCTCATTAAATCGATTCTTTGGGTTACGTAAGTGTTTATTCTACTATAAGTTAAAAATCAATGCTCTAGGCACTTTATCCCATATCTAAACTTCTATATTTTTTGTGTCATACAGTTTTGAGATGCAACGTAGCAGGAGGAAAGGAATCATGAGTATGGGCTACATGGATCCTTTGATGATAACTCAGAACACTCTCAAACTTAATGAGAGGGAAACACTTAATCACATCATCAACTATCTAGACAAACACCATGATAAGGCTTGCATAGAGCTGCCATACAACTTCGGGTGAGCAACGTGTATCTCATCTCCTTATCTTTTTCAAAATTTACATTGCATATTTTAAGAAACTAATACTTCTGCATCCGTGACAGCTTCCACTAGATTCTCTTTAGTTTTGTATGACGTGAAGCAAGGTCTTTGTCTTCGACTCTTTGTACAAGACTACAGATAAAAGTAGATATCAAGATGTCATAGAGTTGATTAAAACTGCATGGACTTGTCTTTGTGATAAATACCCCGGAAAGTTCCGCAAAAAACTTTATGTTCACTATGATTGGCCAGTACGTGTCTTTGCTTATTCTTCAATTCTTACATTACAATAAAAAATTATTTCATGACTTGGTTTTCCCATATGTGCAGGTCATGAGTCTCATGACGCAGCCTTCTGGCACCAATCTATGTGGATATTATGTGTGCGAGTTCATACACCGTCTTACAGCCTACGCTGATGGTGGCAAATTCGAAGAGAAGGTACATGCACACACAATTGCGACTACATGTAGTTCTTATTAATTGTTCATATTCTCCGATCCGGTTCTTATTCTTTTGTTCATATTCTTTGGTAGATTTCCAGCATCAAGGACACATTCCTCGAGACAGAACAAATCTGATTGATACAAGAACAATTATGTGGATTTCTTCTAGACGAGGTTATTAGTCGAGGGAGAGTTTTATGCTGGCTTATCCTCCATTCTTAGTATAGGAGCGACGACCGGGGAAGCATTTGGAAGCAAAGACAAAGGCCAAACATCTGGCAGCAAAAATTAAACTATGCTAACATTTCATCTAATGTATATTATTAATCTAAATTTCAATGTGCACAATATGCTAATGTATAATATTATTTCCATAGTTCTTCAATTTCAGGATTTGAGATGATATATTCTACATGCATTCGTATATATTTATTTGTATAATATTAGAGATAATATTATACAAATAAATATATACGAATGTATGTAGAATATTATCTCAAATATAATATTTTATATGCCACACGACTTTATATTACAGCGTATTACGATTAGTATTAGTACTTTAAGCAAATACGTTAGAGAAAAGAAAAACATAAAACAAAAAAAACATCATTTGTACTGGGTGGTACCTCCACCTGGTACAAATGCCCCCCTGCCACGTCGGAGGGGGGAGGCCACATTTGTACCGGGCCGAGGCTCCACCCGGTACAAATGTGGGGCATTTGTACCGGGTATCTCGCTTGGTACAAATGCTCGACCACATTTGTACTGGATGGTTTGTACCGGTTCAATACCCGGTACAAATGAGGGTTTTGAACCGGTACAAAAGCCCCTTTTTCCAGTAGTGTACAAAGCACATGTTGGCCCCTAGAATCCGAGCCCAGCAAGCAGTTCAATTCGGACATGACTTCTCTACAGCCGGCTGCAGGGGATCCAAAATCACAGCCGGCTGGGCCACTCGTTTTCATTATCTCTCCCGGTCTTTATCTCTTCCAACAGTTGCGCTTTCTCTCCCCTATCATCTGTCTCCCCCAGCTCGCTCTCTCCCTCGTGGCTGCACGTGGCTAGCGGCGGCTCTCGGTGGAGGGTTGGCGACGGTGAGAAGCCCCGCATCTTTCTCTCTCTCCTTCCCTCTCTCTCTCTCTCTGATCTGGAGCCGACGGGGTTCCGCCGGGTGGGAGGTGGGCAAGAAGCGGCCGACGGTGAGGCTGCCTGGCTGGCCGGCCGAGGTGGTTGTCGAGGCGGCTGCCCCAGCCTCGCCATGGAGGCAGATCCGGCGAGGCCGCCCGGCGAGGCTGGGCGGATCTCGGTGAGGCCAACCGCTGCGCGCCCGGCCTCCCCATGGAGGCGGATCCCGACGAGGGCCAGCGGCACCCGTGGTGTGGCTGCCCCAGTGACAGCTCACACGGTGGGGACTCCCCGGCCAGGGTGCGTGGCTACGGCACCGTGGAGGCAGGTCCGGCGAGGGCTTGCTATCCCCGGACGGCCGGGCGCGTGGCGGCGGGACGGCGAGGTCGCATGCAGGCGCTCCCTCCGGCATGGCGCGCACGGCAGCGGCCACCGGCGAGTGGATCGACCGTGAGATGGCCCTCGCCTACACCGAGGGTTTGTCGTGCTGCTGTCCACTGCTGTGCTGCAGTGTGCTTCATGATTTAGGCAATAACAAGATTTGATTTAGGCAATTCTATTATTTTAGATAAGCAATGATATGGTTCCCAACAAGGAACTTGGCACTCAAGCAAGAATTTTGAATGTTAGTTACATGAATCGTCAGTTTTATGGATGTGTTCTCTTTTATGCAAAGTAAACTATGAAGTAAAAGTGCTACATTTACAGGATTTCATCTCGGTTGTTCTCATTTCTGGTTTAAGTAATAATATGGATCTGATTAGGCAATCATATTATTCTACATAAGTATGAGTATGGGTCCCAATAAGCAACTCTAGTAAACCAGGTTCACATGCCAATTACATGAATTTGTCATTTTGTAAACCAGGTTCACATGCCAATTACATGAATTTGTCATTTTGTGTATGTGTTCATGTCGGTGAAGTGAACTGTGATCTGTGATCTGTACTACCTTTGCAGGGGTTTTATCTCGGTTGTTCCTCTTTCAGTGAACAAGCTATATGGCTTTAAGTTATGCTAATTTGCTCCTATATTTGTTATAAATTGCTTCCAAGTTTATTCTAGTATGTGTTTAGCCTTTAACAAAATTGCTTGGTAAAAAAATAGATCAAAATATATTTAAGTGAGAACATTTTGCAAAGGTTTTGCTGAGACTTACATGATGGTACAATCTGATTTTGGTTTTGATGCCTGATTGGAAAGATACGTATTTTTAACTAGCAACTTTTGCTTTTCTCAATCGGAAGTGGCCGAGTGCATGTCTCTGCACGTGTAGAAGGAAAATAGCAGTAGTACGGACGGACAGTGATTTCACTTCAAAAAAAGGGTGGCTGTCCTATAGACAAATCCTATCTGGTTCAAACAGGACACGGCAGTCTGCAGTAGTACGCGAACTTTTTAGCAATCCGAGGCAATGACGAACTCCAATTCGATCTGACTGCTGGCCTGCCTCCTGCGCTGCATCTTATATCTGCTGATGAAATAGACAGACGCGCGCACGTCGCACGGCCCCGTGCATCTGCATTATCGGCGATGGAGTCCGTGCTCCAACGGAACGCCAAGCGGAGCAAGCTTGACGCTCCTCTCCTCGCCGCCAACGACGGGGTGCTGCCCAGCGACGTGCTGCAGGACGTCCTGCTACGCCTCCCTGCCCATGTGCTCTGCCGCTTCCGCGTCGTCTGCCGGTCATGGCGGTCGCTCACCTCCGACCCAACCTTCGCCAAGGCTCACTCGTCCCGTCACCCGCTCGCCGTTGGCCTTAACTACGACTTGGGATGGCGGTGTCGCCACCGTGGCAACGAGGTCCAGCTTCTGGACCCGTTCTCGGGAAACCTCGTCAAGCGGATTCACATGAGTGGAGACTGGGATGGCCACAAGGAATTGAGCACGGACATTGGCTTGCTCTGCATCTCCGAGATTTACAAGCCAGAAAAAGCTTGCACGCTTAACCCAGCCACGGGCGCAATCACCACCTTGCCGACGACTGCCAGCACTGTCACCGGGTACGAGAACAAGAGGCATTGCTCGTATCTATGTGTGCTCGGTCAGGTCCCCTCCACCGGCGAGTACAAGGTGCTACTTGTCCGGCAATATCAAGACATGCTCTACGAGGAGCCTGAGCAAACTTACCATGTCATGACACTAGACGGCCGGGACGCAAGTTTGAGGGTGAAGCCACGTCCGCCTTTTCGGGTTGGCATGACATCCCTAGCCAGAGCAGTAGTCAAAGGAGTCGCCTACTTCCTGCTGGACGTCATACACCGTGCTGATCAGTCGGATGACATAGCCGTGTTCGATCTTGCCAAGGAAGAGTGGAGGCATCCGGCACTACTCCGAGGGCCGTGCAGTCGCGACCGCATCAACCGCAAGGATGGAGAGAGGATGTCCATCACTTTAGCGAATCTGGATGGATGCTTGGTTAGCATTTGCCACTATACTAGAGGTAAATATTGCTCAGTGGACCTCTGGTTCTTGACGGACGTAGAGAAAGAGCTGTGGACCAAACGATACTCGTTTCGACCAGCACCTATTGGTCATCCAGATGGGCTTTTTACTCCATTAGCGATCTTAGGTGACGGGAGGATACTTGTTTGGGCGCTTGGGGCACGAAAGATGAGAGCATATGATTCAAGAACAAGCACATGGGCTGATCTGGTGACGCTAGAAAGTATTTATGATGTTGGCATGTATCACGGGAGTCTTTTGTGTTCAGATATTAATGATGGTTGTGTGTAATTTTAATGTAGCCTTGAAACTGTGTGAGTGAATATCTAAAGTAAGCGCTTAAATTTGCAAAAATGTTATCCACATTTTTTGGTATTAAAATAAAAAATAGCCATTTAAATCTACATCTGATTACCATAAAATGCGGATGGAAAAAGAGGACAGAACAATTTATAGCCAACTTTTATGGCAACCCAGTAGTGCTGCTCACAGGTATCCATATAATATATAATCATACAAAACTATATAATCGGTACCATTCTCTCAAACCACAGCCATCCACGTCACCTGTGACATCATTCCCACTCACCTCCCTATAGCCGTCTGTGATTTACTCACCCTCCTCACATCACCTAGCCTCCTTTACAGGCAGCATGCATGGCAGCTCAAGAGACAGTCGCACGGCAGGGCAGCCGAAGCGTGTGAAGAAGAAACGGTCGCACTTTCTCTACCATTTTCTTTCCGGCTGGTGCGACTAGACCCCCTCCATGATCCCGTCCTCTCTCAAATGAATTAATTTCCTTCCATTCTACAAGCAGTTACTACGTACATGCATGCATTCATGGTTTAAACGCCGCCATACTGAATTATTGATCCTCAAACTTTACCTCTTCCTTCTCTTCAATTACATCATCACTACGAGTCTATAAAATGAATCACCCTCGACCTCGATATTGTGGAGTGTGTAAATATTTGATCTTTCGCATCTTTATCTCAAAGCCGTCATAGTCCAGTGGTAAGCACCGTCCCTGCCTTCGATCATGTCGCTATTTCTTATGCTTTCTTGTCTTTGACTATGCCTGGGTCGAGCCAACGACCCAATGTGCGACCTCCGCAACCGGCAACTAAACTGCTTCCTCACCCCCTGCCGGTTCATAAGGTACGACTGCAGCAAGGTAGTCCGGTACATCGAAGCACGGCCACGAGGAGACCTGCGCACGCACGTCGTCCTTCAATTGCCCCTTCGATGGCTGCGGCTCCCGGGGGCCTGCAAGTCTACGACGACTACGGCTGCCAGTGCCTGCAACTCCACGTTCACACGTCCAGGCTCTACGACGACGGCTACGGCTCCCGGGGCCTACAACTCTATGCTCACGTCCAGATCGCTGGACACCACCTACACCATCAGCTCCATCTGCGGCACCACGATGATGGCTAGGTAACACTACACAAGGCGACGTCTTTCATGGTGCTTGATTAATGTGAAATTATATTAATTCTTTTGTTTCTTTCATTCTAGATACAACTGCATCTGTCTACAACTCACAGCAGGAATTCTCTCAGCTCTCAACGTGTCACGTCATCTGCTTACATCATACACAATTTACTCACCCTCCCGTGCCGTCCCCATCCACCTGAGTGCCTCCAGACCAGTCGCCGCCGCCGCCGCCTCACCGTCCCCCATCACCTCACCTCCCCACTGCCACCTCCTCGCCTGTCCCCATAAAAGTGCCCCGGTCTATGGCCCCCCTCCGCAACCCCCTCAGCCTCTTGGTTGCGCCTCCTCCGCTTCCCTCACTGCAGCCGCCCGGACGGGAAGAGCAGCATGGACGAAGAGTGGAGAGAGGCGGCGGCGGGCAGCTGGAGGTGATGAAGCTGCGCCTGGTGGAGAAGACCGCACGCCAGCCGGGCAGGGAGGGAGGAAGGGAGGAGAGACGGCGGGAGGCCGCATGCCCGCTGGCAAAGAGAGGACACACGGTCCGCGCTTGGTGAAGGAGGAGATCGCAAGCCACGAAGGTCGGGCCTACCACGCCGGTGGGAGGACCCGCCGCCGGATCCAGGCCGTTGCCGACGAGGAAGATCACTGGGAGGAGGCTGCCACCAGTCTGCGCCCCACCTCCTCGCCCGGTCTCGATCGACCCCACCTCCGGATCCGACCTCGAGGAGGAAGCCGCCGCCGCCAAGGAAGATCACCGGGCCAGCGCCACGCCTCCTCACCCGGCCAGCGGACCGCTCCACGCCTCCTCACACGGCCATGGCCTCGACCCCTGCTCCGTCCACGGGAAAGGAGGAGGGACGAGGGAGGGAGGGAGGCTTCGCTTGGCCGCCATGCCCCCCGCGCCTGCATCAGGCCCTGCTCCCGTCAACGGTGAGGAGGAAAGTCGTGGGCGCCGGCGGCAGGATATCTTGCGTGGATGGAGGAAGGCGAGGTATGGCTGTATGGGAGGGAGGACAAGGTTGTTGACTTGAGTTAGCATACGGACGGCAGCTATTTGTTTCCGAACGAAAAAAGGTGCTGCTATGTGGGCCTAGCTGGCAGCATGTGCAGGAGACACTACGTGAAAATCTCAAATAGGTCACGCAACATTTGTAACGGCCCTTAACGCCTGCTACATGCACCCACATCTGTAACAGTTGTTATTTGGTGCCCGTTACCCATAAGCGCGTGCTAGGGCGACCGGGTTGGCCTCCACAACGCCTGTTACCAATGTGGACTTCTGGTAACGGGCTTCTTAAACGCCCGTTACATGAATTCTTTGTATCGGACGTTAAATAGAGTCCGTTACAAAAGTTAAACCTATCGGTAACGTGCTTGTAAAGTCCGTTACCGATCATCGCCCTATCGATGTAAGTTTAAGTCCTCTGATCACTACCGTATTGGTAACAGGCTATAAAATCCGTTACCGATAATTTCGTCTTGAGCGAGCTTGTTAGGATGCGTCTCCTTTGTCGACCCAATTGGATACGCCGTGTCTTAGGACTCGTCTCCTTTTATTGCCACCTGTGGTCGCTTTTTCTCTCATTGGAGACACACGTTATTATTGCTCGTCTCTATCTTCTCCTTCCGACACCACTCGCTCTCTCTCCGCAGAAGGCCACTCCCGTTCCGACAACAACACTCGCTCGCTCTCTCTCCTCAGAAGGTCACTCGCCGATCTCTCGCCAGATGTCCCCGCCGGCCTGTCGCCCTCGCCGCCACTAGCTGCGCGTGCTCTGAGGATCGCACTTAATTTCTCTCCTCGAAGCCGGGCGCAGAAGAAGCCGGCGGCCGCATGCGACGGCGAAAGGGGCCAGACGTCGACCGCGGCGTCATCCAAAGTAGACGCCTCTGTGTCCCCTCCCCCTTTCGCCGTCCTAATCCTCTTGTGTTATCGGTTTTTTTGTGTGATGAATTATGCTCATTTGATGTATGGAATGCGAGATGGCGTCTCGGTGCTCGGGCTTGGATGCTGTACAGACAGCCCCAAAAGATTGGGAGAATTTCTTAAGCGGGGTCAATGGTTTTCTAAATCAAGCAGAGGCGGATATGAGAAACCGTGATGTTCAGGCAATGCTTTGCCCCTGTATAGATTGTCTCAACCAGAAGAAATTCGCACAACGAGAAATCATTTTTCATCATTGTTCACACATGGTTTCACAAAAAATTACACGTGTTGGAATAAACATGGTGAGGAAGGCCTTAATGAACTCGAAGCAGGCTGCCTAAATGAAGGTGAAGTGCAACACCATGCTACCGACCATGATGAAGACCTTGATGACGGTGGAGTTTTTGAGAAAAATGAACCATTATTCCCACCAAATGTGATCAGGCCTGAGGATATCACTGATCAAGAAGTTAGGGGCTTCGATGATGGTGAGGTGTTGCAACGTGTGCACAATGTTGATCAAATGTTGCGGGATGTTGAGTTTCAACGAGTGTACACCTTCTGAATTAGCGAGGCTGAAGCAGTTCATTGAAGATTCAAAGAAACCCCTTTATCCTGATTGCCAGAAGTACTCTTGTCTTTCTGGTGATCTAAAACTTCTGCAGCTCAAGGCAGATCATGGTTGGAGCAACAAAAGTTTCAAACATCTATTGGATGTGCTTAGAGACATGCTACGAAGGAAACCAAATAGCGTAGTCTGCCTATGAGGCGAAGAAGATAATCTGTCCTCTGGGAATAGAGGTTGAAAAAATCTATGTATGCAAGAACAGTTGTGTATTGTTCCGTGGAGATTATGCAGACCTTGACAAGTGCCCCAAGTGTGGCTATGATCGGTACAAGAGGAAAAAGGATGGTGGAGATGATAATAATGCTGATGACGAGCGAGACCGGCGAGATCAGAGGCAAGAAGAAGAAGACTAACAGAGGGGCTCTGTGAGGGTGGCATGGTATTTTTGCATCATTCCTCGAGAAGATGGTTTGCAACACGAAAGGAGGCCCAACTCTTGCGTTGGCATGATGAAGGCCGAAAGGAGCTTAAGAAAGATGACAAGTTTAGGCACCCCGTAGATGCAGCACAATGGGGTAACATTAATAACCACTTTCCGTGGTTTGACGAAGGCGTAAACATACGGTTTGCTATGAGCACGGATGGCGTGAACCCATTCGGTAACGAGCTCAACACATAGCAGCACCGTCGTCATTGTACAACCTTCCACCACCGGCTATGCAAGAAAAATATATGATGTCGACAATATTGGTCTCTCGGGGCCAAAGCAACCTAGCGACCGTATTGATGTCTACTTGAGGCCACTAGTTGATGACTTGAAGATACTGTGGAAGCCTGGTGTGAAGGAGGTTTGGGATGAGTACAAGCGTGAGGAGTTCACAATGCGCGCTATGTTGTTCACCACCATCAATGACAACCTGGCTCATCGCAACCTCCCCGGAGTAAAAGCAAGGTGCACTTGCCCACACCGCTTGGAAGATACTTGCGAAAGATGGCTAAGACATTCAAAGAAATACGTATTTATGGGGCTCGTTTCCTCAAGAAACATCCATCCATACCGGGCCATGGATTGTCGGTTAATGGGGAAAAGGAGAATCGAGAGGCCGCTTGCATGTGACCGAGATCTGGTCCACTTGAAAGTCAAGAACGTCAAAACTATCGAGGAGTTATACAAACTAACTGAAAAAACCCTTGGCAAAAGAAAGAAACGAGATGGTGAAGAAGAAGAAGAAGGAATGTGAACAAGAAATCAATTCTATGGGAGCTAGAGTATTGGCCGATGTTGGATGTGCGTCATTCGATTGACATCATGCACATCAAGAAGAATGTGTGTGAAGCTACTTGTGAAACATTGCTACAACAAGTCAAAGGAAAAGATCATAAAATGCAAGAGAGGATCTTAATGAACTGGGCATTAGGGAGTTTTGCATGATTTGAAAGTACCTTCAAAGTTACTCATCAAACTTCAAGAGGCTAGTGTCGGTGAAGGACATGAAAATGAATTTCAACTTGATGAAATCTCATGATTGCCATGTGTTGATGACAGCTCTTCTTCCTGTTGCACTTAGAGGTATCAAGGCAGGCGGTTCGCGACACGAGTTGTGTTTATTCTTCAATGCAATAGAAAGAAGGTGATTGATGAGGAAAACTATTGGACTTAGAGAGGAGGCATTTGAGACCCTATGACCGCTTGAAGCTACCTTCCCACCATCATTCTTTGATCTCATGCTGCATCTAACAAAGACACCTCGAGGGAAATCTGGTTCCTTGGCCCATCTTACCTTCATCGATGTTTCCATATGAGAGGTTCTATGGATTCTCAAATCATTGGTACATAACCGTTATTTCCTGAGGGAGCCATTGTTCGTGGCTACGAGACCATCGAAGAAGTGGAGGTGGGCCATGGGTTATATGGACCCCAAAACCCCATTGGTGTGCCTCGCTCACGGCATGAAGGTAGGCTTTCAGTGTTGGGACCACAGGGAAAAAGCGATCCTCCGGAACCGATGCCTTCCAAAAGGCTCATTTCATCGTGATACAACAAGCTGCACCTAATTACACCGCTTGCCAATGAGCACAAGTGACAACCACGTGAAGACAACTCGATCGTAGGGCTTGGCTTGCAAAGATGCACATGCAAGGTTTCAGTAGTGGCTCGAGATTATGTCGAGACATGCGGAATAATGTCAGAATAACCGACGAGATAAGGAATCTAGCTGGGCCATTGTTCGCTGTTACAAGATACCAAGCAATAGATATCAATGGATACACGTTCTACACCATGGCCCAAGATAAAAAGAGCGTCTATCAAAATAGTGGTGAGCGTGTGGCGCCTCGACGATCCATGATGATGATGACACGGAGACAGACACATATTATGGTCAAATAGAGGAGATATGGGAGCTTGATTATGTAGGATTGAACTTCCATCCTTTGACACTTCATACTTGCAAAGCGACCATAGTGAAAAATTCCATATACATAAATCAAGGAAGAAAAAGTAAGCCTGATTTACGAATCCTTTTGTAATGCAGATGTGTCTATTGGTGGAAATGGAATCCGTTTTGTAATATAAAGGATGTGATGTATTGGTGGAATTTGAATCCTTTTGTAATATATAGGATGTGGTGGAATTTGAATCCTTTTGTAATATATTCGCCTAAGATACTATATATATTCTTTATATTCGCTTGATTCGAGTAAGTATGTTGCGCTTGATTCGATAACGACGTTAATATAAAAGAGGCGAGGATTAGCCAACCGCGTCGCCTTTATTACTGAGCAAGAGACGAGGATTAACCAACCGCGTCGCCTTTGTTATGGGCAAGATATGCGAAATCACACAGATTACATCAAAAGAGACGCGGATTAGCCAGCCCCCGTCGGCTTGTTCTTCTTCATGCTTGCAAGTGAGTAGGTAAATGATACAAAAAATTGTACTGCACACAGATAATTACACAAGCATGTCTCTTGAGATGCAAAATCACACACACACAGATTACAGTCATCATTGATACATCAGAAGGTTACAAAGCGGCCATCTATGTCCATAATCACTAGGCACTACCAGGATGAGGAACATAGATCTAAACTAAGCAAAAGAAATATACTTCCGTCGGCTTGTTCTTCATGACGAGATATGCAAAATCACACACACAGATTACAGTCATCATTGGTACATCAGATAGGGAGGCCTCGGGATCTTGGCCAGCTCGGCAGCCTCGAACTCGCGTCTGGCTCCAGCTGAATCTCCGACCGGCCAGAGGTAGAAGACCACTACGGTGGTGGGTCCTGACTTGGTGATGTTGAGGCTCAAAGGTCGATCTTGCTCGCCTTCCCTGCCCGTCGTTCGATCGTCGGAGGTGAAGAGAAAGGAGGCCGCCGTCGGCTTGTTCTTCATGACGAGATATGCTCCAGATTCTGGCTTCTTCTTCATGCTTACAAGTGAGCACAAGAGAAAGATACAGAGAGGGTGGAAACATATCCCTTCAAAAATCCTCCTCCTGGAGGAGGGAAAGCAAAAGGAAGCGCAAGTTTGACGGGAAAGCTGCAGCAGGATGGTTCTGGGCTTCTCTCCCCAGACCTGATCTTTAAGTCGGCTTGTTCTTCCTGATGCCAGGAGGTTCTGGGCTACCTTCCCCCGACAGCTGATATATCACAAGGATTTTTCTAGCAGCTGTGCTAGAGGGACGAGCAACCCAATCACCCATATCACAAGAATTCTTCTAGCAACTGAGAGAGCGAGGAGGAGGAAGAAGAGAGAAAAGCAAAAGCTTGCGCCCTCAAATCTGCTCGGCCACCAAATCTGCTATATATTCATGTCAATGTGGATTAGGGAGACATGCCTTGATAGTTCATCTTTAATTGATTGACTGTGGATTTGATGGATGGATTTTGTTGCTTCAAGTCTGTTTGAATAAATTGTTGCTAACAGATGAAGTTATATGAACTGTTGAAATTCATTTTCATGTTCCTAGTGCTACAATTTTTGCAATTCATGAATTCATGAAAAGCATTGAGGATGTTAGCATACTTTAATTTTGCTATGCTTTGAATGTACCAGATCGATAGTTATGCTTTGGACTTGTTAGCATACTTTAATTCTGCTATGCTTTGAATGTACCAGATCGACAGTTATGCTTTGGACCTGTTAGCATATTTTAATTCGATGGCCACATAATGTCGCGGGAATTGCATCGCAGTTGGTTTATAATGTAGTCCACCCAATCCGCTATATATTCATGTCAAGGTGGATTAGGGAGACATGCCTTAATAGTTCATTTTTAATTGATTGACTGTGGATTTGATGGATGGATTTTGTTGCTCCAAGTCTGTTTGAATAAATTGTTGCAAATAGATGAAGTTATATGAACTGTTGAAATTCATTTTCATGTTCCTGGTGCTACAATTTTGCACTGTAAATTCATGAAAAGCATTGAGGATGTTAGCATACTTTAATTCTGCTATCGTGAATGTACCGGATCGACAGTTATGCTTTGGACTGTTAGCATACTTTAATTCGATGGACACATAATGTCGCTGGAATTGCATCGCAGTTGGTTTATAATGTAGTGATAACTAGATTGTCCTATGTTTTGTTGTGAGTGTTAATTGTTTCACCTCTCATATATATTGTTATTGTTGGTGTCATGATGTGTTGTGAGTGTTGTTTCATCGTCATATATAATGTCATGATCATTGCTTTATCCTCTTGTTGCATGTACACATGGAACACACAATCCATCGCTCAAGTTGGACAAGGAAGCGCTTGAAGGAATTTATTCTGCTTTGATATATAAGCATAATGTTGTGTCCCTCAAAAATGGTTAGCACCTATCCTCAGTATGCTAATTAAGTAAAATATGAACTGTGTATGTCTATGCTGATTTTATTTACGACTTGTAATGATTTCTAGTGTAATATCAGCTATTTTGCTGTCGAGAAAACAAATTTATCTAATAAGAATTTTGTTTAGATTTTCAATCTTGCTTATGTTGCTCTCGACAACCGGACATATAATCTATGCAGTCTCCCACAACAACAAACTCCTCTACCTCCAAAGGCACCATCACGCCCATCGTCGGTGAACCTTCTTCACAGGTCACTCAAGACATCGCTGCGAGTATTACTCGATCCCGGGTCAAGGACACAAACCAAATGGCCGAAGACAAGTTGGATCGCGGACTTGATGCCAATTTTTGGCCTACCCCGATCTTTGCGAGGAATAGATTTGTATTGGTCTGGCCTCATTGCTCGGGAGAGGGTGTCAATCAACAAGGCGGTTGATGATCTCTCACCAATTGAGAAGGACCATCTGTTCACGCTTTAGAGGAAAAGCTAGATTACCCAAATAACTGGAAGAATCTGTTCGCAAGAAGGCAGTTAAGGCAGCTATATCAGAGATTGGAACCTTACAACGGCGGTTCAAGGCCCATTTAAGAAAAAAATATGTGAGCGAAGAGGAGACTCCCTTTGTGAAGCATGCCTTTTTGCAGAACAAGACTAGGACATGTTTGTGCAGAAACCAATTCTCCTTCACTTCAGAATTGAGTCGAGATGAAACAAAGAGAGCATTGCATAATAAGCCACACAAGACGGGCAGAAAAGGTTATCGTGGTAAAAGGAAAGAGTGGGAGGAGGAGGATGCAAAGCTAGCTGCAGAAGGAAAACAGAACCCTTGGGACCAATTTCCTGGACGTTCGAGACCTTATCTGCGGGCAAGGGTAGGGAAGAAGAGGAAGAATACTAGTGAAGGAAGCGGGGGCATAACATTCAGTAACCTGCGGTGGTGGGGTGCGATAGGGTGAAAACACTTGCAGCTCAGGGTAGCGATGGTTCTTTCTCTGGGGTTAGGGAGGATGATATCCTCACCGCAGCACTTGAGACTCCAGAGCATCGAGGTCGGGTCCGAGGCGTGTCTAGTTCACTTGGCTGAGGTAAAGGGTTTGGTGAAGAGTTCACTGGAATGTACAGGAAGAAGAGGAGGAACAAGAGGTCTGATGCTCATGATATGATGGACATAACATTTAAATCAGTTGTCCATGCTCTAAGACTATCAGGCATCGAAATACTGAAAATGTACTTCTTCCTTCTCAATTACACGGTCACCGTCAAGCGTGAGGAAGAAGATGTGCATGGCAGCGAGGAAGAAGATGCGCATGACCGCGAGGAAGAACATGCGCATGACGAGGAAGATGCGTGTGGCGTAGAGCAAGACCATTGGAATGCCAACGAGGACTTAATCAAGTGCACATGATGATAGTCGATCACCTATGATGGACACAATAGATAAGCTGACAGAGCCAACGGCGTGCAGCCTTTTGGATGGAACCGGGATTAATGTGGAGCTCGTACTAGCGAAAGTCTTTCCATTTCAAAAGGCTTACCATTCAAGATCTGGTGCGGGATGGGTATGTTGTGGTGCAACCTACTTATGTGTGGGCCAATGTGGGTCACTACCTCTGCACTGTACCAATTGATGGGGTGACATAGCAACCCTAGCTAAGGCTCTCATTCAAAGGATCCAATGGCCAAAGGATAGGATCCTTATACCACCCATGACCAGACATCACAACCACAAGCACAGCGGGTAGTAGGGGTACAGATCAGATGGAGGTACTGCAGCTCAGTGTCAGCAAGAGAAGGCACAACAACAGCAGCAGATCAGCAAAACTACGCAGCAGGAGCGTCGACAACAGCCAGAGGAGCCTGTGCAACTCCGCCTAAGCGGCACTGCAACATGAGGATAAGCAGCAGACGAAACAGCCTCTCCGCAGCGGGAGCCTCGACAACAGCCGGAGGAGCCTGTAGGCAACTCCGCCTAAGTAGCACTGCAACAAGAGGATAAGCAAGCGAAAAGCAGCCTCTCCAAAGATTAGGAAGAGGACGCGGACAATCTCCCCTAAGCGGCGGATGCAACATGTACAGCAGCCTCTGCAAAAGGAGGAGGAGCCCAAGCAATCCCCACTGCAGAAGGGGAACTAGGCTAGGAAACCTCTGTTTAAAGATGAGATTCTTAACCTGTATTATTGGGACAAAACAGAATGACCAAAATACAAGCCCGGTGCACATATGTTGTCAAGCAAACTTAGAGGCTGCTGGACCAAATTGTGCCAGTTGCATGCTTATGTCATGGAACACAAGAATGATAAACTTGCCTTTCCAGCAAAGGTGGATCAAGACTACTTTAAAGGTGGTGGTGGTGCTTTAATGTTAAACATTGCATTTAGTAGCGTGTATAAGCTTATAACCTCGGCATCTCTGGATGTTACCTTCTTGAGGTTGTGGACATTGTAAGTCCCTTAAAACCAAAAAAGATATTTCTTTAATTTTGACCACAAAGTTCATGCATGCTAACAATTTGATTTTTGTAGGAAAATGATGGACAAGGCGTGGAGATGCGGATCGGTGTTGGGTTTTTAGATCCAGTTTTATTACTTTCACAAATATTTCTCAAAGATTCGGCCTTGTTACCAAAGCAATCTCAAATGCAATGAACAACGACTACGTGGTGGGTGCCTACTACACTAGCCACTGGGTAACAGTGATCATCTGTATGAATTTTAAAGAGGTTTGGTATCTAGATTCTGCTAAACAACATCCCGCTAAAGTTCTCGAACTCAAATATGTTGTGGACTGGTCAAGATCTAGTAGGTTTTCTTCACAAAATTCAATCTCTTAGTGTTTCTAATCGGTATTGCTGACCATGCAGACCTTTGAGTGAGATCTTGTAGGTTTTGTTCACAAAAATTCAATCTCTTAGTGTTTCTAATCGGTATTGCGATCATGCGGGGCCTTTGGTGATCATGCACAGGACGGAGTGACGAAAGGAAAGAGAAAAAAGCTAAAAGCCATACTCAAGCACAAAACAAGTCTCGATGTAAGACCGAGGTTTTTTTATGGTCCCTTCTTACCTATTTGGTACTGCATTAACTTGTAATTTTGATACCTCGATGCAGTGTGCTCAACAGCCATGGGGGTCCTCTTTGTGTGGATTCCATGTGGCATTCCATATGTTAAGACTACTCAATGACATACCGACATCAAGAAGGCTCAAGAAGATAATAATACTCAACCTTGTCTCGCTCATATTCTCCATCTGATTTTAGAAACCGATTTCTACTTGTATTCTCATAAATGATTGTATTTTGCAGTGATTTCAAATCTGCTGTAGATGTTTCCACGTGAGATCTAAAGCGTGTCCGGAGATCAGTACATTCTTAAGGAGACCATCGAGAAAGGGCAACTTCTATAATGGTGCACCGTGAGTTCATTGTAGCCAGAAACTTGAAACTCATTCAGTCTTCTTTAGTCAGGTGTTGTTGCACGAAACACCTTGGCTTGCTTGGTTGTCGATGCTTTGCTGGTTCGAGCTTTCTCTTGACTCCATCCAAACAAGCCCGATGAGTAACTTGAAACTTGATGTGATCCTTGCTTGTCTATAAATGTGATCTTGCTTGTCTATAAATGTGATCTTGCTTGCCTATATCTGTGATGTGAGAATGTGTTTGTGATGTCTCCTTGCTGTGGTGGCTGCCATATCTTGGCTGGTTCCAGGATGGCAGTTGCAGCCCTGATGGCTGCCAAACTCGGCCGGTTCGAACGCACCGGCAAGCGTGCAGTTCTTGTAGGGTGGCTAGGTATCCTAATTAAAGCTCATTACAAACAACATCGATCGCGAGTAACGAGCTTCATTCGAAAGCCCATTACAAATATGCCAACAATATAACAGCTAAAGCCCTACCAAGATCGACCGGTGGGCCCCGTGACCTGGCCGTTCGTCGAGATATAGGAGACGCGGGTTGAAGCACGCTGCCTCCTTTAGTCGAGAGACAGCAGACGCGCGAGGAAACAGACATGTCTCATTTGTCGAGACGAGGAGACGCAGTTCACAAAGACGCTGCCTCCGATGTTGATTTCACAGTAACGGGCTTTGTTTTCATGCCCGTTACCAAAGTTCCCTGTGGGCCCAGAGAAACAGCCATTTCACGTGACCGGTTACTAGTTGTGGTAACGGTCGTTGTTTGATGCCCGTTACGAATCCTAAATGTGCTTTGAGACGCGTGAAATAGACGCCGCCTCATTTCTAGATAGAGGAGACGCAGTACATAACAGGCGTCTCCGATATTGAGCTACTGTAATGGACTCTGTTTTGGTGCTTGTTACCAAAGTTCCCTGTGGGCCTAGAGAAACAGCCATTTCACGTGACCGGTGGCTAGTTGTGGTAACGGTCGTTGTTTGATGCCCGTTACGAATATGTGTTATCAAGAACGGCATCGCCGCTACCTTTCTTGGCTCATTTGTAACACTTGATCGATAACGGACGCTTTGCCTATTACTAAAGGCCATCTATGCCCGTTACCAAAGTGAGTTTTTCACGTAGTGAGACCGACAAAAGATAGAGGACAAAACATTGGAGAAACAATGATAATTTTGTTTATTTCAAAACAATGATATTTTGTTTTGTTTTGCGAACTGGGTAAGCACCTTTCTCACCGTGCAGCCTCAAAGGCCCACTGTTCATCATGTGTTCTCGATTCATGATCTTTCGCATTCAATCATTACCAACTGTTGTTCTTCTAGGTTCCAATCGAATTTCGTGCACTTAATATATTTCAATGTATTGCTCGACAATAATCTTGCATAAATCATTCTGAATTTTGTAGGAACATAAATTGATTTCACCTGTGGAAATATCAAGATCAGCCATGTTGAGTGAACTAGGTAACAAACTCTCTTCAAATTTAATTTTTGTCGATTAATTGGTGTATGAACATTGCAAGTGAAGTTATGTACAATTTTTGTGTTCACTTTTTTCCAAATATATCAAATAATCATAGAAGATTAAGCAACATATCCCGCGGCAACGCGCGGGGAATTTACCTAGTAACCTATATAATCAGTACCCACTGCAGGATTTCTCTCCGTCCTCGTGAAGCCACGTCAGCATCCACATCACATAGATTTAATTTTCTCCACCTAGATTTCCTTTCTTTAATTACTCAATGCAGCACATCAAGTAATTCGTCTCTTTAATTACTCTAGGTAAGCAACTAAACCATCATGCATTCCTCCACTAGCCTTCTAATGAATATCGATACACATGCACCAATGCAGCTAAAAGTTCGAGATCCCGTGATAATAACATGCCATATCCATTATTGGCCACCATATTGAGAAGGCAAAAGAAGACTATTCAGGCATCCAGCCTTGCAAAACTGAAAACCTCTTCATCTTTCACGTCCGCTGCTGCCACTACAAAATAGAGACCCCAAAGTATCGATTGTCCTGGCCGTCCAAACACCTCGTGTCCTCATCCTAATCCCCGGGAATAAGGAGGGATCAATTCGCCGCCCATATATGGCTCCCAACAAGACTTCACAGCCGTTGGTGGAGACAAAGTTGAAGCGAGTCCTCTTTGCGAAAGCTGGGAAGGACTTCGTGGACTTCATCTTCAACTTGCCGACGCTCCTGATCAACATTTTGGCGAGGATGGTGTCCAAACGTGCACGACATACTGCTGCTCCTGCGGCCAAACAAGTTGACCGAGGCCGGGAGGAGACACCGCTGTGGGCTTTGGTTGTGCCCACGTTCAAACTGTTTTCATGCGTGGTGGTGTGCATGACGACAAATATATGAAATAATAATAATATAAATGTATGCAAATATCCCGAATTCACCTAGTATACTATGTTTTAGAAAACAAACAAACGGATAGGATAAACAACTTTTAACTAGATGTGAGCTAACTAAAAACTTATTCACAAACTTACAATGCTTATTGTTGGGGGATTCGGAATCGATCACTAAAGATTTTTCGTTTTTATTCTTGTGAAAACGCTGCGCAGCACAGTTCGAGTTTTTCATGCGGACGAAACTCGCAAAATGCTCCTTCTATTTTGTTTTTCCTGCGTCCATGCTTTCGGCAGCCAGCCTTCGTCGCCTGAAAGTGCGCATGCTTTCAGCAGCCAGCCTTCGTTGCCTGAAAGTGCGCATGCTTTCGCCAGCCAACCTTCGTCGCCTGAAAGTGCGCAACACTGAGAAGCTTTTCCAATCTGGACCTTTTGCATTCATTTTTTTAGGACAAAACCCCATGGGTGAATCTTTGCACCAAAAGAAGTCTTTGCCACGCTATCGCTTCGGTTTCGCAAAGTTTCTAACCCTTCATTCTTCGCATCGATCGGACATGTGTTTTCAGGTAACGGATTGGCTGGACGAAGGGTCGCTCGGAAAAGGAAGTCTTCACCAAACAAACGCACGTGCTTTCGCCGAACAACGCGCCGTAATTGGCGGCGCGTAATTAGGAAGACGTGGATTGCGTGAAGACCCGGAGGTGAAACCCCTAGTTTAGCCTAGTACATTCTGGAATAATTTGTTTTACACAAGGTCATTTTCGGAATGTAAAGGTCCGCTCGTCTCCCTATAAAAGGGGGACGACCGGCACTTGTAAAGGGGGAGGAACTTTTGAGAATTACACTGTTTGAGCTTTCGTTCACCACCCTTCGTGTCTTCAATTTGTTTCGTTCCCTTCATTGTTTGTGTTAAAGCTTTGGCATAGCACAACAATTGGCGCCCACCGTTTGTGTTAGGCTCGAAACTAAAACCCACGATTCGCCTGAGCGCTTTCGTGCCCGAGCACCTTTCTCCGCTCGGGGATTGCCCGAGTAGCTTTCGGTGCTCGGGGATTGGCCGAGCAGCTTTCTCCGCTCGGGGATTGCCCGAGGAGCTTTCGTCGCTCGGGGATGGGCCGAGTAGCTTTCGTCGCTCGGGGATTGCCCGAGTAGCTTTCGTCGCTCGGGGATTGCCCGAGCACCTTTCTCCTATCGGGGATTGCCTGAGTACCTTTTTTCGCTCGGGGATTGCCCGAGGAGCTTTCTCCGCTCGGAGATTGCCCGAGCAGCTTTCTCCGCTGGGGGATTGCCCGAGTACCTTTCTTCGTTCGGGGATTGCCCGAGCGGCTTTCTCCGCTCGGGGATTGCTCGAGTACCTTTCTGCGCTCGGGGATTGCCCGAGCAGCTTTCTCCTCTCGGGGATTGCCCGAGCAGCTTTCTCCGCTCCGGGATTGCCCGAGGACCTTTCTTCGTTCGGGGATTGCCCGAGCACCTTTCTTCGCTCAGGGATTGCCCGAGTACCTTTCGTCGCTCGGGGATTGCCCGAGCACCTTTTGTCGCTCTGGGATGGCCTAAGCACTTTCTTCGGTGGATGTTTCTCATTACCATTGGATTATATTATTCTATTGGATTGACATCTATTGGTATTCATCGACAAATGGTTTCAACCTCAGCAAAAGGGTAATTCTTCTTCCATCAATTTTAAAGTTCATCAGTTGTGTTCGACTAAATATTATTTAAAAGTAATGATATATGTGGCATCGAAAGCAACCACATAGCTGGTTGCTAACAATACTCGATTAGTGCAATTCGCAAAGAAAGTTTCATTTTGTTTTCTGGCGGGATCTCTCGCCTAACTCCTTGACTTATCTATTTAATCGCATCTACTCTTTCATGCTCGTCATAAACATGCATCGAAGGCATGCATCGAAAGCTTTTTATTGCTTGAAAAAATTACTTTCAATTCATGCACATGCATATGCAAAATTTGTGGCCAAAGGATTTACTTTTTGATAAAAAGAGCTGCTCAAAGCGCAGCCCACCTGCAAAAAGGTGCTATGAAAGTGATTCACATGAATCGAAATTTAAGAGCTGCTCAAAGCGCAGCCCACCTGCAAAAAGGTGATTTGAAAGCAATTCACATGAATCGAAATTTAAGAGCTGCTCAAAGCGCAGCCCACCTACAAAAAGGTGATTTGAAAGTAATTCACATGAATCGAAATTTAAGAGCTGCTCAAAGCGCAGCCCACCTGCAAAAGGTGATTTGAAAGCGATTCACATGAATCGAAATTTAAGAGCTGCTCAAAGCGCAACCCACCATGCAAAAAAGTGATTTGAAAGCGATTCACATGAATCGAAATTTAAGAGCTGCTCAAAATGCAGCCCACCTTAAAAAAAGGTGCATTGAAAGCGCTAAGAGAGATTCTCAAATGAGCATCCCTTATAAGAAAAGGTACATTGAAAATAAATATACTTTACTTCAAAGGTTAATAGACCACAAATCACGTCGAAAAGCAGCTCCAAAGAGGCTGCAATATTCGACAATTTTCAAAGACTACCTGCGAAACCTTAAATGCCTATGCATGGCTTCGCAGGCTAAAATTCAAGTAATCAAAAAAGAGCTGGACACGACATGAGGTTCCGTCATTATAATTTTCTTTGTCAAAACATAGAATCTTTTTCACCTTCTTTGGTTTAATCCTCAATCCGATTGGCGACTTCATTTCACCAAAGTGATTGGTCATCATCTTCACCTGGCCAAAATGACGACCTGACTCGGCACTCGATACTGACATTTCTAGAGCACACTCAAATCGAACTGCAATTCGAAGATTTATCAACCGTCATCCCATACTAAAAAGATTGGGTTCTCGAATGTGAAAAAGGAAATCCTCTCAAAAAAAAATCGTGCTTTGCATTGCTGGTCTTTAAATGTTTTGTTTCTTTGCACAAAGGTATGGATGACGTCATTTCCTTAAAAAAACTAATCGTTTGCCTCCTTCGCTCCTGCACCAAAACGATTCATGGTAGAAAAAATTGGCCCATGCCCTGCGGCAAAAAGATGGACCTGTTCCAGCGTGACCATATATGAAAACTTTCCATCTCTGAAATGAGGCGAAAGTGATAACTTTTAAGGTCATCTCAATTACCTTTTTTTAGTTGAAAAGAGTTGCGCGAAGGGCAGCTCACCAAAAAAAAAGGAAAAGAAAAGCTAAAGCATCCCGAAATGGTTTCAGCTCGCGCTTCCGCTACGAGCCGATGATTGCTGAAAACATCTAAAAGCTAACATTTATTTCAAGACAATCAGCACCGGAAAGCCGGAGGTGATCATAAAAACTTTGCTTCCTGTCGATCCAGGAAAACAATCGAAAAATTATTCACGACTTTTTGCCAGATTTTTTAGAACTCCGGAAGCCGCGTGCCAATCCAACTCTGGATCTCTGATGGACCGAGAAAAACTTTTGCCCTGGACTGAAATTTCGAGGGTTTCGACCCGCTGAATCAGGACCTCGCCCCAAGGGGCTACTGTTGGGGAATCGAACCAGTTCGAAAGCCGTCTCTTGAACCGCTCGCTAGTATGGATCAATCCTTTTGGTTTCACACCGCGGAACAATCGCTTTCGTTCAGCGCCGCGAAGTAATCGTTTTCCTTTCATTCCCGTGCGGCAATCATTTATATGTACAGGCCGCATCAAGCGTCTTCGTAAAAAACATGCAGCATTCTTTCCTCCTTGACCGGGGTTATGAAACACTTTGATCAACTAGCAGCTTTCGAATATGTGAGGCTACGAAACCTTTTGGGGCCACGGCTGTTTGAAACGTTTTGATATAGACGTGTAGGGGCAAGCAATCTTTTTTCCAGGGCGCAAGGTTTTCACGCGACGCCATAAGAATGGAAACTTTGTGACACAATCGAAACACTCCACAATCTCGCTTCTTAAGGTAACAAAAACGAAACTGAAAGATTTTTCATATCCCGCGGTTCAACCAATCTTTTCGATGGCCAGACACGTCTTCCAATCCAATTCTGGATCCCCAATTAGTGTGATCAGCTCAACAATTGAAAGTGTCGATTTCAAAATACATCTGGACTAGAAATTGATCCATACCCTTTATCCTGCAAAAAGTAATTGATTTGTCACTCGATACCCGAAACCAAAAAGTTCGGACCCTCGAAAGCAGGTGTGGAAAATCTTTCACTGTCCCCTCGAAATTAGTAAACAATTTTTCGATCGAGCTAACCATGGGAGGCATTTGCCAAACTGATTCTGGAACATTTTGTCCCAGTCTCGCGAACCTTGCAATCTCATGGCCGCACTTTTTCCTTTAATGAACCTTTAAATGAGACGCCCCCATTCAATTTTCTTTCGCCTCCACCACTTTCAAAAGGGGGGAGGGGGAGACGTTTTCTTTGAAAACAAAATGTCTTGAAAGTGCTACATGCTCAAGATTTTTCTTAAATCACGAGAAAAGGGAGTTCTATTCGCACATCCAAATTCTACTGGTCCCTTTAGATGAATCAAAGCTATTGTTTACAAAGCAATAGTCCCAACTCAAAACTTTCAAAGGAAGAACCTTGATGCAATTTCAACAAGCCCGACAGGGGCTGGAATATCTTCACGATTTAGGAAATCATACCCTTTTGTAGCAAACAGCTTGGGGTGCTCACCTTGCTATTGCTCAAACATATGAAGAATCGTTTCAATATCAATTACCACGCTATAATCGCCTGCATTCTGGTGTTGGGTTACGATTTGGGCTCAAGATCAGACTGTTGAAAGAAATTACCCAAACTGCTTGAACTGGGATAGCACTTTTGGTCAGGTTTTTATAAGTTACCACCGGCGGTCTTTTATAAGTCCCTGAGGTTTCGGTGCCGGCGGTTTGGGAGACGTTTTCTTGGGATCGATTTTTGAATCAATTCATCGGGGGCTCATTCTTTTTTCAAAAGCTCTCGCCCCCGAGGGGCTTCTGTTGGGGGATTCAGAATCGATCACTAAAGGTTTTTCGTTTTTGTTCTTGTGAAACGCTCGCCCAGTTCGAGTTTTTCTTGCGGACGAAACTCGCGAAACGCTCCTTCTATTTTGTTTTTCCGGTGTCCATACTTTCGGCAGCCAGCCTTCGTCGCCTGAAAGTGCGCATGCTTTCGGCAGCCAGCCTTCGTCGCCTGAAAGTGCGCATGCTTTCACCAGTCAACCTTCGTCACCTGAAAGTGCGCAACACTGAGAAGCTTTTCCAATCTGGACCCTTTGCATTCTTTTTTTTTTGAGGACGAAACCCCATGGGTGAATCTTTGCACCAAAAGAAGTCTTTGCCACGCTATCGCTTCGGTTTCGCAAAGTTTCTAACCCTTCATTCTTCGCATCGATCAGACATGTGTTTTCAGGTAACGGATTTGCTGGACGAAGGGTCGCTCCGAAAAGGAAGCTTCACCAGACAAACGCATGTGCTTTCGCCGAACAACGCGCTCGTGCGAATTGGTGGTGGATTGCGTGAAGACCGAGGCGAAATTCCTAGTTTAGCCTAGTACATTCTGGAATAATTTGTTTTACACAAGGTCATTTTCAGAATGTAAAAGTCCGCTCGTCTCCCTATAAAAAGGGGACGACCGGCACTTGTAAAGGGGGAGGAACTTTTGAGAATTACACTGTTTGAGCTTTCGTTCACCACCCTTTGTGTCTTCAATTTATTTCGTTCCCTTCATTGTTTGTGTTAAAGCTTTGGCATAGCACAACACTTATGTCTCATGTCATTGTAGCCTTTCTAGGGGTACAAATCAATGCTCTTGATGCTTATAAGGCGAGTGCACAGTTTCATGACATTGTTATATCTAAACTGAAGACTAGCACTATCATGGACATGAAACTCCTCTCACACCCTATGAAACTCTCCCATTCTCTTATCATCACATCAACAATATTTATGACATCAACAATATTTATGATATGACATAGCATAGAATTTAATGTTATGAAACTCTTCACGAAAGAGACTGGCCTAAGATCCTGTTTGGGAGGATTTATCGTCTGTTCGTTTGGCTTATCAGCCACCAGTCAGCAGTACTTTTATCTAAGAACAAACCAGCCACCGAACTGCCCAGTACTTTTCTCTCGAACAAATCAGCACCATCAGCCACCAAACCAAACGCAGTTTGTATATCCGGCGGACCCAGCCAAAAAGTGAGTGGCGGCCCACAGTGCTTCTACAGTAGAATGAACAATGCAGCATTGTCATTTTGCATTGAGTCCATGGCTTTCGAGTGGCGGCCTGTGCCGTCACTGCTTCTATGTTGGGTCATTCACTATTTATATCGGCTCTGACTTCACTTAGTTTGCACAATTTGAGCGTCAAGTTGTTTAGTAAACTAATCTTAAAATGATCTGTAAGCTATATTAACTCACTATCTTGACCTGCACCGGTTTTGACTTCGCTGGTGAAATCGTTTTGAGAGAAACCCTCCCAAACACCTCAAATAGACAATGTGACTACATGCCGCCCAAACATCGTCGAGCACATTTGTCCACCACCTACACGGCTCCCACCACAGAATATTGCTTCATCCCCGTTCAAAGAACGAGGCTCTATTGTCGGTAGGGAGCTAGTGGCGCGGCATAGGGTAGGGTAGGCTGCGCGACAAGGCGAGTGGTTGGCAGCGGCTCGAGCATGGGGTGGCGGCGCGACCGCGTGAGCATAGAGAAGAAAGGCAAGAGGTAGGAGAGGATGGGCTAGGGTTAGAACGTGTGATCCAAAAGACGTGAGTGGTTGCACGAATCTGAAACAAATGAAAGATTTAACCCATATTATGTTGCAGAGGATGTATAAGATTCCTGCGTTGGCACCACTACTAAACCGTGTAAGATTTTTTTTTTGAGACCAAACTAAACCGTGTAAGATGAAAAACAATCATTATATGGATTGTGGGCTATGGCCCATGATCAAATTCACGACCACTCTTGGGGTCCGGAAAATAAACTGGGCTGGAATGCTGGACCCTTCTGGCCTATTTAATTTTAGACCATCAGGTTGTATAGACTTCGATTCCGACGTACTACTACCGACTGTTGTCTGCCGATTCTTTTTTTTTTTTTGGAACAGCTGCTTCATTCATTCAATGGCATGATTACAATCATCATGCAGGATTTGCAGGAGAAAACTTGGAGGTACATTCGCCCAAACTTCAAACAAACTAGAAGCAGCAAACTGAGCACACGCATGAACAGCCCTATTAGCTGTGCGTCTAGCGTACATCACCGAGAAGGAAGCAAAAGAGGAAGCTAGATCCTGTATGTCTTGGAGTGAGAGACATGAGTACCTATGGGTCCCCCACCGACCAGGGTCCAGAGGTCCCTCAACTGGACCTGACCTGCCGAAGCCCCCGCACAGTGGGCCCGGAGACCTTATCCACAACCCCGGCGACCTTGGAAGACTCCAGAAGACCTTATCCAGATCCCAGAGGATCCGCTGGGCTTAGGCGCAAGGCGTGCAGTCGCCCGGCTCGGTGGGATTCACCCTATAATCACGGAAGATGACCTTTCTAATTTGTAACCGACCCCGATGAGGGTCCACCGACTCGAATGAAGCCCTAGCCCGTTGACCATATAAAGGCGGCCTAGAGCTCCATTCGAGGACTTCCTTGGACGATAATCCCACCGCATACTGGACGTAGGGTTTTACTCTTCGAAGGCCTGAACCAGTCTAAACCCGTGTGTCCCTCGCCATTCTCGCCGCGTTCCGAGTTCCATCTGCGAACTACCACCTACGCTCTTAGTTCCTGATCCCCTCCATTAACCTACAACCGCTTGGGTCGCCTTGCGGATCTGTCCAGTCTCACCCCGACATGGAGTAATGGCGCAAATTCAGACCTTTGTGTTGCCCTATGATTCCAAAGGTTAACAAGCTCCAAAGATTCCGTCTCCATAATTACCGGTCCTGACGTGACCGAATGTATCATTTGTACTCCTGCACGTAGAGCTTCAGCTTCTGAAGAAAGTGCAGACGCTACGCTCGTGAGCCGCCTAGTGATGGCCATCAGGAATTCACCTCCCTCATTCCGAGCAACAGCCCCCACAGCACCAACGTTGCTCGCCTCTACAAAGGCACCATCAACATTTACCTTCACACAATTTGAAGGAGGTTGTTGCCAGCTTTGTAGTACCTGTTCCCTCTGACCTTCAACTTCCACATGGCCAGGTATGAGTTGAAAACAGGTGTCTAAAGCCCAATCAATTGCTGCCTTCATCTCAATGGGGACTTGCCGTGTAGACGGTCATTTCTCGATCGCCAAATGGACCACGTCCCACATAATATGATTGCCCTGTCCATCTCCTTGCAAGTTCCATCCTCCAACAACGCTGAGGCCCATGTATCAGGGTGCAGGTCTGGGAGCCTGACACCAGATAGCTCACGTAGCTTGCTCCAAAACATTCTTGCATATGTACACTCAAACAATGCATGGAAGGTCGTCTCAGCACTAGCTCCACAAGTTTCACAGATATTAAGCGGGTCAACATGCCTCCGGTGGAGATTAGCCCTGCTAGGAATATAATCATTAATAAGGCGCCACCAGAACACTCTGATTTTTGGAGGGATCTTGCACTTCCACAGCTTCTTCCATCTAGGATCATTGGAATAGTTCGAGTAGGATGCATTCCCCCTTATACACGCACGTTGTTGAGCTTCCGCTGCGGCCATCAACCTGTACCCCGACTTGACTGTGTACAGGCCATGACGTTCACCAGACCATGCCCACATATCAGCCATAGGTCGCCCAAGAGGAATCCGTTGGGCTGCTTCAACATCTAGGGGAATCAGATTGCGTAGTAGTGCTTCTTGGTCCCATGTTCTTCCATCTGTACTCAACAGATCACTGACAAGTTCAGCATCAGCCCCTTCCTTCCGACAGAGAGGTTTCAAGCCCACTCCTCCTGGTAACCACTGATCTCGCCAAATATTTGTTGTCAAGCCATCACCAATGCGTCGTATACATCCCAGTTGAAGAACCTTTCGTCCTGCCAAAATGGCACGCCATGTATGGGAGGCATGCTTCTTCTTAGTAGCTGACATAAAATCGCCATTGTGGTAGTATTTTCCTTTAAGCACCCGGCCACAAAGTGACTGTTGTCTGCCGATTCGGACACAGTCACACAATGCAAACAGCCGATTCCGATTCCAGTCATGCACGTCGTCCTTATAAGAAAATCGCGACCAAACCATCACGTGAATAAATCCCAAGTGCCAGCGCTCGAGTACGTTCTTCTCCTGAAGCTTAACTTCGACCTCTCCACTCGGCCGGCGATCGCGATGGCGCCAACACCGCATGTCACCGCCGCGCAGGCGGACACTCCAAGGGGGACTCCCTCCTCGTCACGGCCGTCTACAACGCCTACGACATCTCCCGCGTGGATGTCAAGCTCGTGGACTTGGCCTCCGGCGCCATCGTCAACCACCTCGATAAGCAGAAGCCCGGCCACCTCACGCCACCGGTGGCCTCATCTTCTCCTCGCCGACCGGCAGCACTGCCTCATCCATAGGCGTGCTGAACCCGGCCACCGGCACCGTGACCAACATCCCCACTGGCACGCCGGCGAACGGCGGCCCAACCCCGCGGTCGGCGTACGTGTTCGGGCAGGTCCCGGCAACTGGAGGATACAAGGTGCTCCGCATCGACTCCACCGGCGGCCACGGCCAACGACCTAGCCAATCATGCGAGATCCTCAGCCTCGGCGGATGCTGGAGGTCTGCGCCAAGCCTCCGGTGCTCGTCGACACGACGATCCGCCGCGGCACGGGCGGTGACCCAGCAGGGTTCGCCCACTTCCGACGGCGTCTCTCACAGCCGGTGACGGCGGCGACTTCGACGGCATCGCCTCGTTCGACCTTGCGAAGGAGGAGTGGAGGCCGAGCCTCCTCCAAGGCCCGCTCCCCTCCACGAGCCGCAACTGCTGCCACTCCAACCTGAGCCTGGTCGAGCTCAACGGCTGCCTCGTCTTCGTGCACCATGACTACCTCTCCTGCTGCATCGACATGTGGGTGCTCACGGACCTCGAGAAGCGGACGTGGTTGAGGATACAGTCGCTGCACCTAGCTTCCATTCTGCACGGATGGGAAGACCCCAAGAAGAAGAAGGACCAACCGGCGCCATTGATACCGACCACATACCGCCAGGAAACCTTGGCGCAGCCGTTGATGGTGCTCGGTGACGGCCGGATAGCCTTCTGGCTGGCAGTTCCGTATGGCGCAGTGAGGGTGTATGATCCAAAGACGGGCAAGTGCGAGGAGGTGGTGGACATGGGAAATCTTGTAGTATGGTTGGGTTGTACAAGGGGCCAGCTCGGGTTGGCGTAGTAGCTTGAGGAGATCGTATTGCCACAACTTTTTTGTTTTTTCGCTTTCAACAATTTGTTGATGTATTGGTGATAAAGTATTGTATTCAAATTTTTCCACCAAAAGACTAGGATTTAAATTTACTGTATCAAAATTTGTGACTCCTCATTGCGCTACTGAAAATATTACTACTACTATTTGTATTTGTTAATCGACGACAAGTCTTCATAGAATTTGACACTCCTATCAGAATGCACGTGGGGTCACACCTAGTTATTGACAGTTGGATCAGGTGCAGTGTAAATTCTGAAAGGGCAAATTGAGATCAAAATTTAAAATTTTTGAAATACAGGAATAACAAGGGATCACTACTACGAAAATCGTTTTTAGGAGCGGGCGATTCCCATTTCTAGGTGCGGACGAAACCCACTCCTAGCTGTCGCTTTTAAAAATAGCGCAGTTTCTAGGAGCGGGTAAAACGCCCGCACCTGGCAAAGCATTTCTAGGTGCGGTGACCTTGCCACCCACCTAGAAATGCTTTTCCAGATCGGGTGAAAGTTTCGTCAATTAAGTAGAAAAAATGTTCCCCAATTTTTTCAAGCCAAATTTCTTAAATGCAGTTTTCTCGGTTCTCAAAATAATTAATCCCTTCAAATTGAACACGACAATGCTAATTGACTAGTGATTAGTATATAGTGTAAGTTCATACATCAACCGTACCACTACTACTTATAAATAAGTTCATACATCAACCACTACTACTTACAAATAAGTTCGTACATCAACCACTACTACTTATAAATAAGTTTGTACACCAATCACTAGCTAAGGCATAGTATTAATCCGGCATGTATTTGTAGAAATGGAACATAGTTAATGTCTCCAATGGTCCAAGACCAACACCGCGAAGGCCACGGCCACGACCAATTCAACACCGTGAAGGCCACGGCCACGACTACTGCCACGGCGGCCACGGCCACGGCCACCACCAACACCACTTGACGACGACATTGTTAGCTCAAACTATATGCAGAGATTGAATACTACCTCACATCATTATTCACATTTCACATGGAGACATATGCACACCATGCTACGATACGTTATGTTTGGAGGTGGGGATCGTAGATCGACGACGTACCATCGGGCAGAGATAGAGGCATGCAGCAGCAACAGTGGCGGTGGGGACCGACGGAGGCGCGCGTCGAGAGGCGCGGGCCGGGCACACCCACACGGACCCTAGTGGAGCATGTGCGCGGTGGTGTGCAGGGCCGACAGGAGCAACGATGACGCGCGGGTGCCGGATGCGCGATGCGGACGGACGGCGGCGGGCGTCGCGGGTGGGAGCGCACGCGGCGGAGCAAACCAGACGTAAGACGGAGGGGTGCGCGGGCCGAGTCAACGCACGGGGCGGCGGAGCGGACACGGAGGCGGTGGCGGAGGCCGGCGTGGGAAATTTTGGTGTCCTCTACGCCTAAAAATGGTCTAAGTCCTCAAAGCGACAACATATATTTGTGGGAGTATTTCTTGGTGCGGTGACGCCAACACTCGCACCTGAAAATGGATTTCAGGTGCGGGTGTTGGGGTCACCCGCACCTGAAAATTCATGCTCCTATTTTCTTTTTAATGGAAAATATTTTTTGCACCTACTAAAGGACCTCAAAAGGAAAACTTCGTAACTTCAATGGTGTATGTCTCATCAAGGCCTACAATTTGGTATAAGTTTTGTATGCGTATGAGATTAACTAGAAAAGTTAGTACGTAAAACATACATCCTTTACATCCACCAAGACATGCATGTATAACTCCATGTCACCCTGATCCTCTAGCAACTATTATTGAGTTTAACCGTGAGATGTTTATGACATATCATGCACATTTAATGATGATAATGGAGATAAGCTCAAATGAAAAACTTCACAACTCCAATGTTACAACCACAAACATATCCACAAATATATAATGCATTATTATACATATAATAGAGTTCAATACATATAATAGAGTTCAATATGTAGATACTTAATTAAAATCTAGGATCGTTCACTTGACCGGGAATCAACTGGAAGTACAAATTATAATTAATATCGATAATGTTGATTCCTGAAAACCTATCAACATAATCTAGTGCATATATGTATGCACTATCTCTGGCGATGTAGGGCGTGAGGAATATCTCTCCAAATATTTGCACCGAATCCGTAGATGATGATAGGGTAATGCTAGCTTGCCAACAGTAATCGGACCTGGTGTGGTGTTGTGAATGTCCATCCAATTTTTTCAAGTATTTGATGTAAGACCACTTTCATACCTTTATCAACGTGCATGAAACTATTATATAATACGTCCTGATTCAACTGGCAAGCAAAAACGTGTTAGTGTACAGTTCATAAAAAACAAATACAAAAAATAACAAGTAAGTTGTAGTTACATACAATGGGTGATTGATATGATGGTGATATCCGTTTAGGCATTTCAGCAACGTGCATGTTGTTATGTTGTAAGGCTTTAATCCCGAAGTAACTATAGTATGGGAATACATGTCTTGTTTGAGCTTCTATTTGGATAAGTGCCTTCCTCACGGCATCGCCAAGAAGGCAATATGTGGCAGTATGACAGTAGAAGAATTGACATGGATAACAATTGTATGACAACGTCTTTGCTCTCGCATGCCTGCAACATTAATGGATAGAGAAACAATATAACTTCCATGCGATAGAGTCGCTTGTTCATAAACCATCATTGGAGCTTGTTCGGTCGCACCATATATAACTCGTTCCAACCATTGGATTGGTGAATTAAGAAACTTCATAAAGAATGCAAATACTAAACAATGTTATAATTATAAAAACAATTACAAATTCATGAAATAGACTATCTAAGTACATATCACATTCCGGTGTAACTCGCTGGGTAATGGGCACGGTTCTTGATCGACATGAAGGATGCATCAACAGGCTGCGTTGGGGGTGGTGGCAGGGGGTCTGGGACTGGGTGACCTGTCCAGCCACGACCACGATGACCTCCACGGCCGCCGTCACGCCAAAAATTCATATCTTGACATTGTTATCTCTAAAATATACACAATATTTTATTTAAAATTTTCTACACAATCTCTAGTCTAGTTTAACAAAATAAAGTATTTCTAATTTCTACACAATCTCTCTAGTCTAACGAAATTTTGCATTATAATTCACAAGTGTAATATTTATCTAATATTCTCCATCCATAAATATAACTAATAACTCTCCAGTCTAATGAAATTTAGTATTTGAAATTTGTACACAATCTCTAATCTACACATAATCCTAGATTATTGAATTGCAATATGAGATTAATTTAATAAGAAAACAATCTGGATCTGCGCAGGCGGCACTCGTCGGGCCGGTGGGCGCTGCGGCGCCCTATCCGGTGAGGTGCGGCACCGGCCAGACACGCGCGTGCGCGCGGCAGCGAGATGCGTCGCGTTGGAGTAGGGGGCGATGCGAGCACGTGGAGGAGGGGCTCACGCGCGGGCGCGGGAAGCAAGGGAGGTGGAACAGGGCGGAGGAGGAGGCAGCGGTGTGGCCAAGGGATGTACCGCGGGCGGCGAAGGAGGTGCGCGGTCGGAGGCGGAGCGCGGCACCGGTGCTCGGGCAGCCTGCCGGCATGTCCCACGTACTTCACTTTATTGGTGTGTTCCCCTTACGGTTATGTACATATATAACGAACCGTTCAAACAAGTTTCAGGAGCGGGTGATGCGGTCACCCACTCCTGGAAAAGATTTCGATGAGCGAGTGATTTGCTTCTGGAAATTGTACCAAATTTCAGGAGCGGTTGACAGTCCTGGAAACCCATTAACAGGTTTGGGTGGTGTAGCTACAGTGTGGCACGTTTTTGCTGGATCGGGCGACGATTTTGCCCGCTCCTAAAAAAATGGGGCGCTCTTACAAATGTTTGTTTTTCGTAGTAGTGGATGCATGTAGGAATGTCGTGCTCATGTTCTTCTAGGAGCATGTCACTACGTGAAAACCTCAAATAGGTCACGCAGCATTTGTAACGCCATTAACACCCATTACATGCACTCACATCTGTAACGGTTGTTATTTGGCGCCGTTACCCATAAGCGCCAGACGACCCCGGGGTTGGCCTCCACAACGCCCGTTACCAATGTGGACTTCTGGTAACGTGCTTCTTAAACGCCCGTTACATGAATTCTTTGTATCGGACGTTAAATAGAGTCCGTTACAAAGTTAAACCTATCGAACTTGTAAAGTCTCGTTAACGATCATGCCCCGCCGCAGTCAGTTTAAGTCCGTTCTTCGATCATCGCCGTATTGGTAACGGGCTATAAAGTCCGTTCGATAATTCGCATCGAGACGCATGCTTGTTATGATGCGGCTCCTTTGCTGCGACAATTGGATACGCCGTGTCTTAGGACTCGTCTCCTTTGATTGCCACCAGTGGTCGCCTTTTTCTCTCATCGGAGACGACGTTGTTATTGCTCGTCCTGTCTTCTCCTTCCGACTCCACTCGCCTCTCTCCACGTAAGGCCACCGTTCCGACAACAACACTCGCCGCTCTCTCTCTCGGAAGGTCACTCGCTCGATCTCTACTCGGATGTCCCTCACGCTGTGCTGCCGCCAGCGCATGCTCGAGGATCGCGCTTAATTTCTCTCCTTAGAAAGTCGGGCGCCAGAAGGCCGGCCGTCTTGCGGCGCGACGGCGAAGGCCAGCGGACGCCGACCGCGACGTCATCCAAAGCGACGCCTCCGTGTCCCCTCCCCCTAGGGCTCGACGCCGTCCTCCGTCTCGCCGCCGCGCCGCGACGCCGCCTCCGATCCTCCTCCTCGGCCGTGCTCACCTCGTAGAAAGTCCTCGTCAAAGTGGAAATTAATTGCCCCCTTTTATTGAAATTCTTCAGCTGTCCTAATCCTCTTGTGTTATCAGTTTTTTTGTGTGATGAATTATGCTCATTTGATGTATGGAATGCAGATGGCGTCTGCTGCTCGGGCTTGGATGTACAGACAGCCCAAGAAGATTGGGAGAATTTTTTAAGCGGGGTCAATGGTTTTCTAAATCAAGCAGAGGTGGATATGGGAAACCGTGATATTCAGGCAATGCTTTGCCCCTGTATAGATTGTCTCAACCAGAAGAAATTCGCTGTGAAATCATTTTCATCATTTGGTCACATGTGGTTTCACAAGAAATTACACGTGTTGGAATAAACATGGTGAGGAAGACCTTAATGAACTCGAAGCAGGCTGCCTAAATGAAGGTGAAGTGCGAAACCATGCTACTGACCATGATGAAGACCTTGATGATGGTGGAGTTTTTGAGGAAAATGAACCATTATTCCCACCAAATGTGATGAGGCCTGAGGATATCACTGATCAAGAAGTTAGGCGCTTCGATGATGGTGAGGTGTTGCAACGTGTGCACAATGTTGATCAAATGTTGTGAGAGCCAGGTGTGGTTCGAGGACCGGTGGATGGTCGCTTCCTGGTGTGATGAGTGATTGACAACGTGGTGTGGACTGATTCTTGGCTAAGTATTGCAGGTGCGGGTTGCGGCTTGACCTGGTGCGGTGCGGTGAAGAACAAGCGTGAAAGGTCGTTGCCGGTGAGGCCTCCGGTGTGGAGAAGACAAGTAGGCTTGGTTCGAGGACCGGTGGCCGGTGAGGTCAAGTCTGCGGGCCGCATGGTGGCAACGGCAAGATGAAGTCATGGACGGTTTCTTGGTTGAGCCTCAAAACCAAGGTCGGCCAGGGACTACGTGGGGCCGAGTCATGAGTGGTGATTGGCGGAGGCTACACCGAGTTCGCGGGTTTCCGGTGGTTCACCGAAACCACCGGGTTCCTTGGTTGATCCACAAAGCCAAGGCCAGAAGAACCAAGAGGCGGAGGTGCGGCTCGGCGGCGACGGTGGGTCGGCCGACGAGGTGGTACCGGCCGGCGGTGAGGAGGAGAACCGGCCGTGTCTTGACGACGCAGTCCGGAATCTTCAAGCGGAGGACACGCGTCGGGATCGCAAGGCTTGCGTCGAGGCTAAGCAAGCTTGCGGTGGGCATCCGTCCGATGGTGCGAAGACAAAGACTTCCAATTTCGCCTCAAGGGGCATGTATCCCTAGTTAGCTAGTAAGGGTATTTTAGTCTTTCGGTTGCCTCCATATAACCCAAGTGGTGAGAGGATGGCAGCCATCTCTTGGAACCCTAGCTCATTTGGTTTTCCTATTTTCCTTCCTATTTTCTTAGGATTTTAGGACTAGCTTGAGAGCTTCATGGTGAGATCTTGTGAGAGGGAAGGATGATCGGGCGGCAAGCTAGACCTTGTATGAACCTCTTTGGTATGTATAGATGATTCGTGGTTCCTCAAGGCTTGGATGTGTCTTTCCGTTTCTCCTTTTGGTGATTTTCAGCCCTTTCTTGGCGATTTTCTTGGAGCGATTTGAGGCCTTTCTCTTTGGGATTTGGTGGGGATGTATGCATGAACCCTTGGTGGTTCTTTTCCTTTGATTCCCCTTCCAAATCCGTGAGCAAAGGGCTCGATTTTGGGGTTTTCGTGGCTCTAGGGTTAGAGGCGTTCTTGGTGGGATTTCTTGATTCCTCTTGATTTGACAAGTTTTGGTGGACCAAATCTTGGCTATGGAGTACCATGAGGTGTTCCTACTATCCCCAAAGTCTTGTGCAAAACCGTGGAGCGAATCGGGAGATCGGGAGTTGGAGTTGGAGGAGTTGACTGCATGGCCGTTCATCCCGAGCTGCCCGACACGACGGTCGGCCGGTGCTCTTGACCGATCGACCGGTGCTAGCCTGGTGGGTTTTGTCTCGGGAACAGCCTTGTCCTTGTGGTTTTGTCCGTGATCCTGCTGTTCTTGGAGTGTTTGGAGTTGTTTTGCTAGGATTTGTGAGGGGTTCTTCTTCCTCACAGTTGTGTTTCGTGGTGGTTTTGTTCCGGGGCCTAGAGGATTCGAGGCTTCTGGAACGCGTTCTTATCTTGTTCTTTGTGCCACCGGCCTGATCGGCTCATCCCGCCGTGCGGCCGTGTCGATCACGGCCCTGACCGACGCAGCCATCGGTGAGTTTTGGCTAGGAAGGTTGAGTGTTGGTTCCTAGGACCGGTAGCACTCCGGTGGCTGCGTGGTCTTGACCAACTTGGGTAGTTGGGTCGGAGGCGTGAGTTGGAAGCCGTGTTCGTCTTGTTGGAGTTCTCATCTCCTTGAGAAGAATTTTATCGGCTCCCATTCACTCCCCCTCTCGTTCGCCTAATTGGTCCTTCAATTGGTATCGAGCCGGTTCGGGTCTTTATTGACTCTTACCGTCTAAGATCCAAAGATGGCGTGCAGGAGCGGGTTCGGGTCCTCCGCCGATGGGAAGAACTACCGAGATGTGGCAAGGCGGATGGCGGCGTTCCTCATGGAAAGGGTCGAGATCCTTTGGGATGTCACGGTGAACACTTATGTTCATCCGATGAACTTCCTTGCTCCAGATCGAGGATATGTTCGAAGCCAACAACAAGGCGACTACTTGTTTCGTGCCTGTGTCCACCGAATTCGATCGGGTTCAGACGGAGGACTTAGCTTGTAGGATTTGGGAGCGGTTGAAGGATGCTCATCTTTGGGAATGCTCGAGTTCGGGCTCGGATGTACGCGCGACTTCTGGGAGAGAGTCGAGAACTTCACTCATCTCCCGGCGGAGTCCGTCGATGCCCTTTTCCGATTCTGATGCGTTGTGAACAACATGAGAGCCAATGTGGCGTCCTCCCATACAATGATCATGATAGAGTGAAGCTCTTGCACTCGTTGGATCGTCAGTATGGGACGGGAAGTTTGAGGCTATTGTTGAGTCCGAGAAGTATGACACCTTGACGGTGAAGCATTCTCGAAGCTCAAGTCGGTGAGTTGGACCGTGGTATGACAGCCAAGATCGAGAGCCCGAGATTCTCATAGTCTCGCTCTCGTTAGTGGCAAAGGAGCTAAGTCTAACGCTAACGCATCCTCCGTGATGTACTCTCCTTCTTTGATGTCTTTGCCGATGAGGAGTTCGACGTGCTTGGAGAGGACGAGTGGCGTTCTTGACCAGGCGGTTCGAGAGGCGCACGAGAACCGGGTGAACACGAGGAGGACAAAGACGGACGTGCCGGTCTGACAAGCCGGGACACGTTGCCGGCGCGGAGAAGACGGAGAACAAGGGCGGCTACAAGGACGGCTAGGCACCGATCGAGCAAGGACGGCAAGCACCGATCGAGGCGCGATCACAAGCACAAGAACAAGCACAAGGACGGCGGTCGAGGAAGAAGGATGGCAGCGGCGAAGGCCCGAGCAATGGTAGGAGCGGCGGCGTCGACTCAGCTCCGCCTACTCTTCCTCAAGCTCGAGTAGCGGTGAAGATGAAGGTGATCGGCGCAAGAACAAGAAGTCATCCAGAACTTGAGCGGGTTGAGCTGCCCGCGAGATGGCTTCTGCGGCATGGCCCGTAGCTCCGGCAAGAAGAGCCACTGTGAGTGACTCGACTCAGGGATGAGGTATGTGATGAGCTCTCTTCTTTGCGCAAGGAGAATGATGAGTTGGTTGACTTGCTTGATAACCGCGATCACATGCTTAGAGAGGCCAAGAAGATGAGGAAAGAGAGGGCCTCACTAGAAGATGCTAGGAACGTGTGGTGAGCTAGAAACCCAGAACCTAGATGCTAAGCTTGAGATTGATTCGCTTAAGGCTTCTCCTGTGGTTTCTGATGAGATTGATTCTGTGATTGCTCGTGTACCTAGCTGATCTTCCTCTTAAGGATAAGCATGCTTCTACTTGTGATGAACTAGATATGCTTAGGGTTGAAGTGGCTGAGCTTAAGTCTAGATCTGCTTTGCTAGGTGCTTGCACTTCTTGCCCTGTTTTGCATGGAAAGATTGATGAGATGCATGCTTACCTTGTTTAAGCTTGAGGCTAAGTTGAAAGAGCCTATTCCCACTTCTTGCTCTACTTGTGAATTGCATGCGGTTAAGAATTTGGAGCTTGCACATTATGTTGATCGCCTGCAGGATGAAAATGATGAGCTGAGAAAATGTATGAGCTGGTTGTGTCGGGAGCCTCATTCGGTATCATGATAGCGGCTTTCAAACGCTATGATGGTCGCACTTGGGGCGACAAGCTTGGAGAGAACAGTGGTGAGGGAGTTGAGAGAGTTGGAGAGATTCCTATCCCACCACCAAATAGACACAAGAACAAATTTGAGCCCAAGCCCAACCATCTAGAAACAAACTTGACACTACTCCGGATCCACCCATATTCCCTCACCCAACAAATGATTTTGAAAGTGAAGTTTGTGAGCCCAAAGGGAGGTGAGGAAGGAGAGAAGAAGGGTGAGAAGCCGAGTGGGCAGCCCCAACCCAAGCCTAAGCCTAAGCCCTGACCCATAAAGTTCCATTGTGGGTATTGTGGGAGAGATGGTCACAAGGATGAGTTTTGCTTCAAGAGGAAGCGTGAGGAGAGAATGGCTAGAGAGTGGGCTAACGAGGACAGGTACCACCCTCTAATGGTGTACACAGCCTCGTATGCTGATGCCAGGGGCCAAGGCGATTGAGAGGGCGGTTCGGCTTGGGGAGGCAGGAAGGGTGCAGTGTTCTGTGGCGAGCCACACCGGTCGGGCCGGTGTACTACACCGTCGAGGCCAGGTCGTCTGAGCGGGCAATGAGTCGGGTTTCGTGCTCGTGAGGATGCTCGGTTTGGTTCAGAGGTCGTGGTTACGGTGGTTGATGCGGAAAGTTTGCGGTGGTCGGTTGCTGGCGTTCTCCACCTCGTGCTCAATACGAGGGTGAGAAGAGTCGTAGCTTTGAGATGGAGCGGAGGAAGCGATCCACGGTTCCCCTTTCGTGGTTTTCGTCCTCCTCCGACTAGAGGGTTGGTTCCCTCGTGGTGGTTACCGTGGTGGTAGCTTTGATAGGCGTGATGATTTGGTTTGTGCTAACCCCACTTTGGAGCAAATGGCTCGCACCTTTGGTTTTACTCTTTTGGTACTAACCCGGTCTTGAGTCGTTTGTTCACTCACGTCTTAGCTTTTGAATTTCAGGTGGGAGACTTGAAGAACATTTGGTTGATTGACTCCGGTTGCTCGAGGCATATGGACCGAGACAAGGGTGGTTCTCAAGTCTCGTCCGTGGTGACAGGAAGTACATCACCTTTGGGGACAATGGGCGTGTCTTTGTCGAAGGTGAGATTAAGGTAAGTGACAAGATCACTCTCAGTGTTGCTCTTGTTCAATCGCTTGGATACAATTTGCTTTACATGTCCCGGTTGTTGGATGAGGGTTTTGAGGTGTTGTTTACTGGTGGTTCTCGGATTTTAGATTCTGGGGATCTTGTTTGCATGGTCGTTCAGGGTCAAGTGTTCCAGCTGATTTTTCTCGATCTTGGTGTGGAGCGTTGCTTCTTGGTGGTTCTTGAGTGAGTTGTGGAAGTGGCATAGGAAGTTGGGTCACTTGAGCTTTGACCTTTTGTCTCGCTTGAGTAAACTCAATTTGGTCCGAGGATTGCCACGATTGAGGTTTGAGAAAGAGTTGGTTTGTGTAGGCATAGGCATGCCAAGATGGTAGCCTCTTCTCACCCGCCTCACCGATGTGATGATGGCGTCCATGCGAGCTGCTCCATATGGACCTTGTTGGCCCAGCTCGTGTGCGATCTGCGGGTGGGAAGTGGTATGTCCTTGTTGTGGTGGACGACTACTCTCGGTATGCGTGGGTGTTCTTTCTTGAGGAGAAGGGGAGCGTTTGGTTTTGTTCGAGATCTTGTCTTGAGGTTAAGCGAGAGGCACGGAGATGCCATCTGAGCGATCCATGATGATAATGGCTCGAATTCAAAAACTCTCGCTTGAAACTTTTGCCATGACTTGGGTCTTGAACATCGATTTCGAGTCCGTATCGCCTCCCAGTAATGGCGTGGTGGAAAGGAAAAACAGGACCTTGTGCGAGATGGCTCGACGATGCTCGTGAGCATAGGACTCGAGAAGATTCTGGCCGAGGCGGTCAACACCGCGTGCCATGTGTCGAGCAGGATCTACCTCGGGGTTCACAAGAAGAAAACTGTTATGAGTTGATGCGTCGCACACCCAAGGTGAGTCACTTCCATGTCTTTGGTTGTAAATGCTTCATTACGAAGAAAGGGAAGAAGTTGGACAAGTTCGAGGCTAGTGCGATGGTATTTTCTTTGGTTATGCATCTCATTCTAGAGCATTTCGTGTGCTCAATCTTGAAACTAACCAAATCGTGGAGACTTGCGAGGTAACCTTCGACGAGACCGACCACGTAGTCGACTTGTTTTGAGTGTGCGGTGGCCGAACTTGGCGAGGAGATCTTTCGGGAGGAGGAGCATGAACATGGAGATGATGAAGATGGCGGTGTGATGCCCGGCTGAACATGTACCTACTACTTGACGACGATCGAGAATGGACCCTCTCCCACACCTACAACGACAAACCCGGATCAAGGCGAAGGCTGTTGAGGGGAGGTAGCATCAAGGCGAGAACCTCCCGCGAGTGCAAGTGGATCACCCACTTGAGAATCATCGGCGACATGAATGAACGTACTACACTCGAGGGTTGAACAATTCTCATTTCGCTCATGCTGCTTTTGTTGCTAATTTGAGCCCAAAGACATTGGACATGCGTTATCTCGATCATAATTGGGTTAACTCGATGCATGAGGTTGGAGAATTTTGAGAGGAACCAAGTTTGGGTGTTGGTTGACCCTCCCCCAGGGTGTAAGCCGATTGGGACAAAATGGGTGTGGAAGAATAAAGAGGGAGAGAAAGGAGAAGTGGTGAGGAACAAGTCGAGACTTGTTGCTCGAGGGGCACAATCGAGAAGAGGATCGACTACGAGGAGACTTTCGCTCTGTAGCTCGTTTGGAGGCGATCAGGATCCTTCTAGCTTTTTCCGTGGCTAAAGGGTTCAAGTTGTACCAGATGGATGTGAAGAGTGCTTTTCTGAACGGTGTGTTGGAGGAAGAGGTGTTTGTGAGGCAACCACCGGGGTTTGAGAGTGAGAAGTACCCTCACCGGGTCTACAAGTTGAGGAAGGCGAGTATGGGTTGAAGCAGCGCCTAGAGCTTGGTATGGTAGGTTGAGGGTTCTGTTTGAGAGGGTTTGAGATGGGGAAGGTCGACCAGACCTTGTTTCTCCTCAGGCAGGGCAGAGATATCCTGATTGTGCAGGTATACGTGGATGATATTGTCTTTGGTGGCTCGTCTAACTCTCTTGTTGCAAGGTTTGCAGAAGACATGAGTGAGAATTTGAGATGAGCATGATGGGCGAGTTGCGTTCTTCCTCGGGCTACAAATCAAGCAATCAAAGGAAGGAACATTTGTGCACCAAGCTAAGTACACCAAGGACATTGTGAGGAAGTTCAAGATGGAGGACTCCAAGGCCATGGCGACGCCTATGAGTACGACTACAGTTCTTGATGCGGACGAGGAAGGTGACCACGTGGACCAGAAGGAGTACCGGAGCATGATCGGGTCACTCCTCTACTTGACGGCGACGAGGCCGGACATTCAATTCTCGGTGTGTGTGTGCGCTCGTTTTCAAGCTTCTCCGAGACTTCGCGCCGCAAGCGTCAAGCGCATTTTCGGTATTTGCGACACACTCGACTTGACCTTTGGTACTCTGCGTCTTCTTCTTTGGCGCTTCATGGATTTTCGACGCGGATTTTTTGCGGGTGTCGGTTGGATAGGAAGTCCACTTGGGACTTGCAGTTCTTGGGTTCTTCTTTGGTATCTTGGTCTTCCAAAGCGATGAGTGTTGCTCAATCCACTACCGAGGCGGTATGTGGTCATGACTAGTTGTTGCTCTCGGCTCCTTTGGATCACATACACCATGAGTGACTTTGGTGAGGAGTATACCCATGTCCCACTTCAATGTGATAGCACTAGTGCCATAAGCGCTGTAAAGAACCCGTTCATTCCAAAACCAAGCACATAGAAGTGAGGTATCATTTTCCAGAGACAACGAGAGAAAGGGAAGATAGTTTGATCCATGTACCCACACATGAACAACTAGTCGATATTTTCACCAAACCCTAGATCAAGCAACTTTTCACTGCTTATGGGGAGCTTGGTGTTTGTTTGATTTCTTGAGTTGGCGTGGGAGCCCTTTGTAGCATATGTATAGCTTTCCTTTGTGCATTCCTTGCATTTGGCATGGCATATGTAACATGATGTATAGGCATCTTTGTATCTTAGGTTGCATGCATTTTGTATCATATGCATTGTTTAGGAAAGGCTTCTCTTATACACATTGTTCACCATGGAATGACATATATGTCTTTGTGAGCTAATTTGGTAAGCTATGGTTAGTTTGGCTTAGCTCTTGATAATCTTGGTTTGTATCCATGGTTGATGGCTATGCTTTTGAAAAATTTCATATATATGCTCTCTTGTGAGTAAATGCCTTTACATGATCTTGACATGTTTTAGTGGCTTGGCTATGCTTAATTTGTGGTTGGATAGCTTATTTTGATCATATGGGGCCAAAGGCTCATTTGCCATCATGAATGTTTAGCCCCATGCTTCATCTTGTGGAGGGGCATAAGTTCCTTTTGTCGCAAAGACATTTCATGTACCAATTATAAATCTGAAAATGAAATGTAAATTGCTTGAAAAATGTGCTCCCATGTCATATGTGCTAATTTTAATTTGCTTTGGGTGTTAAATCGTTGCATGATGCCTACCAATGAGAAGTCTCATATAGAAGTAGGCACATGGCTCGGTGGCTTTGACATGACATGAGGTGCTTGTGGGTGTTTATGATGGTCTTATGCTTAGAATGGTTGTCCTAGCATGAAGTTTGTGTGGCTTTGCCATTTTGACATGTTTTGCTCATGTTTAGGACTTTGCTCATGAGAGGGTGATTTTCGCAAAATTGCTAAATTCTATCTTAGCTTCGCCCAATGGTTGTGAAACTTGGTGATCATGAAGTTTATGTCTTTACGAAGCTATAGAGTATCTAACTTGCTCGCTTTGGACATGTGTAGCATCCTATGTTGAATTTTGTCTATTTGAGAAGCTCTAGGTTGCACTTTTGCATTTTTGGCTTGATTCATGCATTGTCAACAAGGGGAGAAGTTTGAGCATGTTTTGGCATGAATGCATTTGGAAGGTTTTCGTGGTTTCGAGCTATTTTGGGCTCTGTTGTGCACCGGTCGACCGGTTGAGGTCACCGTCCGACCGAGGCAGTCTGGTCCTGTTCACATGTTGCCCACCGGTCGACGGTGTCGACCGGTCGGCCGAGTCGAGCTGTTGCCTGCTGTTTTGTGAAGTGGTTCGCATGCATTTGTCCGTGGGGAGTTGCATCGGTTCAGGAGCTTGCATGTGTGCGGGGAGCTCTTTGTGGTTTTCGAGCTTTGGTTTGATGGTTTGTGCTCTTTGCTTGAGCATGTTTTGTCTCGGATGTGTCGAGCCGTTGCCCTTGCCTAAGGGGTCCGAGACTTGTCTTCTTCAAGTGATCTTGCTCTTTGCCTTTTCTTTGGCTTTCGATCGCTTGTTGGAGTTTCTTTAGTCGCTTTTCTTTTCCTTTTCTCTTGGTTACCAAAGCGTGTGTTGTCAATGCACTCATCAAGGGGAGATTGAGAGCGGTGTGGTTCGAGGACCGGTGGATGGTCGCTCTGTGTGATGAGTGATTGACAACGTGGTGTGGACCGATTCTTGGCTAAGTATTGCAGGTGCGGTTGCGGCTTGACTGGTGCAGTGCGGTGAAGAACAAGCGTGAAAGGTCGTTGCGGTGAGGCCTGTGTGTGGAGAAGACAAGTAGGCTTGGTTCGAGGGACCCGGTGGCCAGCGGGGTCAAGTGCGGGCCGCATGGTGGCAAGAACGGCAAGATGAAGTCATGGACGGTTTCTTGGTTGAGCCTCAAAACCAAGGTCGAGCCGGGACTACGTGGGAGCCGAGTCATGAGTGGTGATTGGCGGAGGCTACACCGAGTTCGCGGGTTTCCTGGTTCACCGGAAAACCACCGGGTTCCTTGGTTGATCCACAAAGCCAAGACCAAGAATCAAGACGGAGGTGCGGCTCGCACCGGCCCGACCGGTGGGGTCTGACCGGTCGACCGGTGGCACGTCTGACCGGTGAGGAGAACCGGTTCGACCGGTGTGCGACGACGCAGTCCGGAATCTTCGAAGCGGAGGACACGCGTCGGGATCGCAAGGCTTGCGTCGAGGCTAAGCAAGCTTGCGTCATTGGGCATCCGTCCGATGGTGCGAAGACAAAGACTTCCAATTTCGCCCTCAAGGGGCATGTATCCCTAGTTAGCTAGTAAGGGTATTTTAGTCTTTCGGTTGCCTCCATATAACCCAAGTGGTGAGAGGATGGCAGCCATCTCTTGGAACCCTAGCTCATTTGGTTTTCCTATTTTCCTTCCTATTTTCTTAGGATTTTCGTAGGACTAGCTTGAGAGCTTCATGGTGAGATCTTGTGAGAGGGAAGGATGATCGGCAAGCTAGACCTTGTATGAACCTCTTTGGTATGTATAGATGATTCGCGTGGTTCCTCAAGGCTTGGATGTGTCTTTCCTGCTTTCTCCTTTTGGTGATTTTGAGCCCTTTCTTGGCGATTTTCTTGGAGCGATTTCGAGGCCTTTCTCTTTGGGATTTGGTGGGGGATGTATGCATGAACCCTTGGTGGTTCTTTTCCCTTTGATTCCCCTTCCAAATCCGGTGAGCAAAGGGCTCGATTTTGGGGTTTTCGTGGCTCTAGGGTTAGAGGCGTTCTTGGTGGGATTTCTTCGATTCCTCTTGATTTGACAAGTTTTGGTGGACCAAATCTTGGCTATGGAGTACCCATGAGGTGTTCCTACTATCCCCAAAGTCTTGTGCAAAACCGTGGAGCGAATCGGAGATCGGGAGTTGGAGTTGGACGCTGTTCATCCCGAGCTGCCAGTGCACGACCGGCCGGTGCTCTTGACCGGTCGACCGGTGCTAGCCCTTGGTGGGTTTTGTCTCGGGAACAGCCTTGTCCTTGTGGTTTTGTCCGTGATCCCGCTGCTCGATTCTTGGAGTGTTTGGAGTTGTTTTGCTAGGATTTGTGAGGGGTTCTTCTTCCTCGCTGCATTGTGTTTCGTGGTGGTTTTGTTCCAGGCCTAGAGGATTCACCGAGGCTTCGAACGTTTGTCAGGCGGTCAGAGCCACCGGCCGACCGCTCGTCCACCGTCGACGGTCACACCGGGTCCGACCGACGCAGCCATACTGAGGTGTAGCACAGCAGCAACAAGCCGTGCAAGTTTCACTGTGTGTTTTGGGTGAGTTTTGGCTAGGAAGGTTGAGTGTTGGTTCCTAGGACCAGCACTCCATGGCTGCGTGGTCTTGACCAACTTGGGTAGTTGGGTCTGAGACGTGAGTTGGAAGCCGTGTTCGTCTTGTTGGAGTTCTCATCTCCTTCGAGAAGAATTTTTATCGGCTCCCATTCACTCCCCCCCTCTCTGGTTCGCCTAATTGGTCCTTCATGTTGCGGGATGTTGAGTTTCAACGAGTGTACACCTTCCGAATTAGCGAGGTCAAGCAGCTTCATTGAAGATTCAAAGAAACCCTCTATCCCGATTGCCGAAGTACTCTCACCTTTCCGGTGATCTAAAACTTCGACTCAAGGCGATCATGGTTGGAGCAACAAAAGTTTCAAACATCTACTGGATGTGCTTAGAGACATTCTACCTGAAGGAAACCAAATAGCAGAGTCTGTCTTTGAGGCGAAGAAGATAATCTGCCCTCTGGGAATAGAGGTTGAAAAAATCCATGCATGCAAGAACAGTTGTGTATTGTTTCGTGGAGATTATGCATACCTTGACAAGTTCCCCAAGTGTGGCTATGATCGATACAAGAGGAAAAAGGATGGTGGAGATGATAATAATGCTGATGACGAGAACGAGCCCGACGAGATCAGAGGCAAGAAGAACAAGGCTAACAGAGAGGCTCCTGTGAGGGTGGCATGGTATTTTTGCATCATTCCTGAGAAGATGGTTCGCAACGAAAGGAGGCCCAACTCTTGCGTTGGCATGACGAAGGCCGAAAGGAGCTTAAGAAAGATGGCAAGTTTAGGCACCCGCAGATGCGCACAATGGGGTAATATTAATAACCACTTTCCGTTGTTTGACGAAGACGTAAGGAGCATACGGTTTGCTATGAGCACAGATGGCGTGAACCCATTCAGTAACCAGAGCTCAACACATAGCACCTGGCCTGTCGTCAGTCGTTGTACAACCTTCCACCGCTATGCAAGAAATGTAAATATATGATGACAATATTGGTCTCGCCAAAGCAACCTGGCGACAGTATTGATGTCTACTTGAGGCCACTAGTTGATGACTTGAAGATACCGTGGAAGCCTGGTGTGAAGGAGGTTTGGGATGAGTACAAGCGTGAGGAGTTCACAATGCGCGCTTCACCACCATCAACGACAACCCGGCTCATCGCAACCTCCCTCGCCAAAGTAAAAGGAAAGGTGCAGCTTGCCCACACTGCTTGGAAGATACTTGCAAAGATGGCTAAGACATTCAAAGAAATACGTATTTATGGGGCACCGTCATTTCCTCGGCAAGAAACATCCATATCGGGCCATGGATTGTCGGTTTAATGGGGAAAAGGAGAATCGAGAGGCGTTGCATGTGACTGGAGATTTGGTCCACTTGAAAGTCAAGGACGTCAAAAGTATTGAGGAGTTATACAAACTGACTGAAAAAACCCTTGGCAAAAGAAAGAATCGAGATGGTGAAGAAGAAGAAGAAGAAGAAGGAATGTGGAACAAGAAATCAATTCTATGGGAGCTAGAGTATTCGATGTTGGATGTGCGTCATTCGATTGACAACATGCACGCCAAGAAGAATGTGTGTGAAGCTACTTGTGGAACATTGTTACAACGAAGTCCAAAGGAAAAGATCATAAAAATGCAAGGGAGGATCTTAAAGAACTGGGCATTGGGCCGGAGCTCTATGCAGAGGAAACAGAGACGGGGACGAACCTTCCCGTTGCTGCAACCACCTTGTCAAAGGCAGAGAGAAAAGAATTATGTTAGTTTTTGCATGATTTGAAAGTACCTTCAGGCTACTCATCAAACTTCAAGAGGCTAGTGTCGGTGAAGGACATGAAAATGAATTTCAACTTGATGAAATCTCATGATTGCCATGTGTTGATGACAGCTCTTCTTCCTGTTGCACTTAGAGGTATCAAGACAGAACTGGTTCGCGACGCGGTCACGAGCTTGTGTTTATTCTTCAATGCAATAGAACAGAAGGTGATTGATGAGGAAAACTATTGGACTTAGAGAGGAGGCATTTCGAGACCCTATGCCTGCTTGAAGCTACATTCCCACCATCATTCTTTGATCTCATGCCGCATCTAACAGCACACCTCGCGAGGGAAATCTGGTTCCTTGGCCCATCTTACCTTCATCAGATGTTTCCATATGAGAGGTTCTATGGATTCCTGAAATCATTGGTACATAACCGGTTATTTCCGGAGGGAGGCATTGTTCGTGGCTACGAGACCATCAAGCGATGTGGAGTGGGCCATGGGTTATATGGACCCCAAAACCCCATTGGTGTGCCTCGCTCACGGCATGAAGGTAGGCTTGCAGGTGTTGGGACCCGGGAAAAGTCACTCGAACCGATGCCTTCCAAAAGGCTCATTTCACCGTGATACAATAGCTGCACCTAATTACACCATTTGCCAATGAGCACAAGCGACAACTACGTGAAGACAACCCTGACCGTGGTAGGGCTTGGCTTGCAAAGATGCACATGCAAGGTTTCAGCAGGTGGCTCCGAGATTATGTCGAGGCATGCAGCAATGTTGTAATAACCGACGAGATAATTAAGGAATCTAGCAGTGGGGCCATTGTTCACTGTTACAAGATACCAAGCAATGGATATCAATGGATACACGTTCTACACCATGGCCCAGGATAAAAAGAGCGTCTATCAAAATAGTGGTGTGCGTGTACGGGCCGTCATCGACGACAGTCATGATGATGATGACACGGAGACAGACACATATTATGGTCAAATAGAGGAGATGTGGGAGCTTGATTATGTAGGATTGAAGGTAGCCTTGTTTTGGTGTAGATGGGTCACCAATGGGAAGAGAGCTGTGAGCAAGGACAAATATGGTTATGTTAGTGTTGATCTCCGGGTCTTTGGTTACAAAAACGAACCGTTTGTCTTCGCCAACGATGTTGTGCAAGTGTTCTATGTACCTGACCTTGCAAAGAAGAACTGGTCTGTGGTTATGCCTAGAAAAAAAGAATTGTTGGGGTTGAAAATGTTGTTGAGGAGGAATACAACCAGTTTGACGAAATTCCATCCTTTGACACTTCATACAAGCCCCGACTCTTAGGAACTAACAAAACACCGTATTTATGAAGCGACCATAGTGAAAAATCCATATACGTAAATCAAGGAAGAAAAAGCAACAATCGATTAACTGAATCCTTTTGTAATGCAGGATGTGTCTATTGGTGGAAATGGAATCCGTTTTGTAATATAAAGGATGTGATGTATTGGTGGAATTTGAATCCTTTTGTAATATATAGGATGTGGTGGAATTTGAATCCTTTTGTAATATATTCGCCTAAAATACTATATATATTCATTTATATTCGCTTCAGATCATAAGTATGTTGCGTCGCTTGATTCAAGAACGGACGTTAATATAAAAGAGACGAGGATTAGCCAACCCGCCGCTTTGTTACTGCAAGAGACGAGGATTAACCAACCAGCGTCACCTTTGTTATGGGCAAGATATGCGAAATCACACACGATTACATCAAAGGAGACGTGGATTAGCCAGCCCCGTCGGCTTGTTCTTCTTCATGCTTGCAAGTGAGTAGGTAAATCATACAAAAATTGTACGCATACGATAATCACACAAGCATGTCTCTTGAGATGCAAAATCACACATACACAGATTACGGTCATCATTGATACATCGAAGGTTACAAGGCCATCTATGTTCATCATCACTAGGCACTACCAGGATGAGGAACATAGATCTAAACTAAGCAAAAGAGATATACTTATGTCGGCTTGTTCTTCAAGACGAGATATACAAAATCACACACACAGATTACAGTCATCATTGGTACATCAGATAGGGAGGCCCGGGATCTTGGCCAGCTCGGCAGCCTCGAACTCGCGTCCGACTCAGAATCTCCACCGGCCGAGGTAGAAGACCACCGCGGTGGTGGGTGCCGACTTGGCGATGTTGAGGCTCAAAGGTCGATCTTGCTTGCCTTCCCGCCCGGCCGATCGATCGTCGGAGGTGAAGAGAAAGGAGGCCGCTGTCGGCTTGTTCTTCATGACGAGATATGCTCCAGATTTTGGCTTCTTCTTCATGCTTACAAGTGAGCACAAGAGAAAGATACAGCAGAGGGTGGAAACATATCCCTTCAAAAATCCTCCTCCTGGAGGAGGGAAAGCAAAAGGAAGCGCAAGTTTGACGGGAAAGCTGCAGCAGGATGGTTCTGGGCTTCTCTCCCCAGCAGACCTGATCTTTCCGTTGGCTTGTTCTTCCTGATGCCGAGGTTCTGGCTACCTTCCCGACGATATATCACAAGGATTTTCTAGCGGTATTGCTAGAGGGATGAGCTACCCAATCACCCATATCACAAGAATTCTTCTAGCAACTGAGAGAACGAGGAGGAGGAAGAAGAGAGAAAAGCAAAAGCTTGTGCCCTACAAGATCTTTTCTTTGTGCCATATCTAGATCTAGATCTAGAGAAGAAGGAAGCAAGTGAGGAGGACCGATAGGCGTCGGTCTTTTTTATAGCAAAATAAGGAAGGGATAAGATCGGTTGTAAAAAAGAGGAAGGATAAGATCAAGAGCACAGGAAACGGGAAGGTTCCCAAGAAATTGATGTCAGATCCGGTCAATGGGGAAACAGTTGCCCAGTCAATGGTTGAGAGCAGAGGCAGTGATTCCAATGTAGAATTAAATGATACGCGGATTAACCAAACGTCGTCTCCAATGTAGAATTAAAGCATACACGGATTAACCAAATGCCGTTTGCAATGGAGAATTAAAGGATACGCGGATTAGCCAAACGTCGTCTCCATTGCTTACTTAAACCGTGTTTGGAAACAAATCTCCTGTATCTTCTCCTTCCAAAATAATTTAGATCGCCTGCCCCTTCATCTACCCAAAATAGCAATTGCCTACACCTCATCGTCACCATTCCCGATCGAAGATGAATAGCATGCCGGAAGAAGCAGGCACCACCGTCGTCTGGACCTCCCTCAAGACCTCCGCATTGATATTGCAGCGCGTGTCGGTGCGACCTCAGAGCGGCCCTTGGCTGACCTCCGCAGCCTATGCGGTACTTGCTCAACCATGCGCCGCGTGTGCGGCCACGGCGACGTTGGCCGCCGTTTGTCGATAGAGGGGATAAGAGATGAGATTTCTTGGGTGTGGGACCCCACCGCCTACAAAGCCTTCCTTGCTATGCTGACCGATCTCGGGAATCCGGAGGCTTGCTTCTTCTCCGGGATCAAAGCCGTGTTCATGGAAAACAGGGGAAGCAATGATCTCCGGCGCACCGCCGAGGGTGGGCACGATGCGACGGCCTATCTATACGCCATCTTGCTCTACAGGGACAATGGCGGTGCCGCCGCTGATGACACCGCGAAGCGGTACATGAGGCGGGTCGTGGGCGGCGGCAGTACGACGTCGAGATGGTTGAGCAACGAGGGGTGTCTGCCTTTGCGTGAGAAGGCCGCGCGTGCGATCCACTCCTCGACTTGGTGCATTTGGGGTGAACCCCTGCCGCCTCCGGCACAGGTGCGCGGTGATTAGTCGTCGCAGTAACGGCATGCGGCATGGATAAAGGATGGCTTGAATTTCTCTTTTTTGCGAAGATTGTAGCTCCGCCAAATGGTGAAGTTCGAACGGAGTATTGGAATAGGAAATCAAGTAGATTAGCTTTTGTATGTTTCTCAGACATTATCGTGTAAATTTTGAAGAGCAGCCAACGCGGTTATCGCCCGTGTCGCCATCGATCGTGGGGCGATTCTATTCGAATGAAAAACAGTTCGCATTTCTCCTTTTAATCTGCAATCAAATGTTGTAACATGTATTTCTTCGTCGTAATTAGTCCAAATTTGATATTTTTTCTAAATTTTTCTAAAATCACCATATTTTCATTAATTTTATTGTTTAGTGTATATTCCGTTTCTTGAATAATGTTTATATGCCTTATTTTGTTCTTTGTAAGTACAACAACATATAAATAATATTTGTTTTACACAACCATTAGTGATGAAACTTTGCATTTCGTAAGCTTAAGGTGAACACAAGGTTTTGTTAAGTTTTCAAATGCATATGAGTTCGAACATGTTGCAAAGTGTGGAAAACTTCAATGTTCAAGCAACATTCTAGGAAACTATGTGAGAGATGTAGACATTTGTAAACAAGTATATTATTCCTTCATCGAGACCATTTGAAATTTTGAAGACAAGTTTAGGTACCCAAATTATGTTGCCAAGTCAGTTTGTAGATTTTTTAGAGCAAATTTGATGTTATTAGAATTATTATATAATTACCATGGGGTGTAAAAATGAAATATAAGAATTTTGGGCACATAAGTGTGACTTTTGATATTTTATTCAAATTCTAAATGTCCAAATATGAATTGTTCGTATTTTTATGATTTTTTAGGTGCTGTTTTATGGTCTCTAATATTTTAGGGAAGCAAGTTTCATTCCAAAAAATAGTGGCAAGCCAGCGTCAATATAAAAAGATAACCATTGCCTGCCCGCCCGGACCCAACTGCCAACAAAGGCGATGCGGGTTCACTAACCATCGTCGCCAATGACACCGCCCACACGCCGCCGCGTCGATGGTTAACCCGCCGGCAATGACTATCCATTGTCTCTAAGATCTAATTCATCTCAATGACCTCCTGCTCATCACAACAGATCTCCAGTTCATCGGAACATGACACATATTATAGGAGATGTGGATGGATCTACTCACGTATATTAGATCGAGTTGATAACATACAAAATCCAACAACCAAACTAATTAACTAAGCAGTTCATGATCGACAAACAAACTAAACAGTTCATGTCCAACAACACGACACACACACACACACACACACACACATTTAGTTTAGCATCGCCACCATCGGAGTCCCGTCCGTCACCGTGTGGCTGCCGTTGTCGCCATCGTCGCCGTCGGAGCCGCCGTCGTCGAAGATGAAGTGGCGGGCAACCCGCTTGACAACGGGGAGGTTCTCGAGCTTCTCAGCCAACCCGTGGATCCTGAAGGCGAGACCCTTCACGCTCGGGTCCTTGTCCACTTCATGATGCGCCTTGATGTGAAGGCGCGCCAACATCTTCAAGCTCAAGGCACTCCACAGGTGTCGACAACGAACTTAGTGTCGTCGAAGAACGGTTCCTCGTCGGCGTCCTTGGTCGTCGGCTCCTTCCCCTTCTCCAACTTCCTCCGACGATGGCTTTCGTCGTCGTCGTCCTCCCTTCATCCCCGCTTCGACGGCGGCGGGCTCCTCGATGCCATCTCCTCCTTGGTGATCTCTCGGTGACCGAAGATTTGTAGTGGTGGGTCGCGAGGAGGAAGAAGAAGCGAAAGAGATGATAAGCTTATGGAAGAAGCAGGGAAAGCGAGGGAAGGAGGAGTTATATTGACAAGACGCTGAATCGAGCGCGCCTACCCACTACTCCACTACTGCCAGTACGTGCCAATCAATTGCGCATCGGGATCCGTTTTGGGCGCAAAACCGTCCAAAACCATGCATCGCCTTTCAATTACGCGAAGGAGAAGGCGGGGCAATGATGTCGCCCACTCACAATGCAGCCAAACTGTGGCGTCTTTTCAATTTCCTTTTATTGTTTTAGATGGCCGAGGTGCCTTCTTCAACTTCAACCCTCGTCGCCAACTTCAACCCTCGTCGCCTTCAACTTCAACCCCCATCGCCTTTCAATTTCCAAACCCTGTCGCTTTTCTATTTCCTCCCCTTCTCCATGGCCGTGGTGTGCTTGATGCAGCTGCTGCCAGATGATCTTGTCACCCAGATCATCATCCACTCCATCAAGGATGAGCCCGTCATCCATTTTCTGAACCTTCACAATAAAATCTGCGGCACCTCACGGCGCATCTGCAACTCCGATGAGGTACTACTGCATGTGTCACTGCGTGATCTTCGTCGGGTGGGCAAGAATCGCTTTGTCAAGTCGTGCTTTGAGCGGTGCTTCCGTGAGACCAATCATCCGGAGGCATTATGCTTCGAGGGGATGGAGAGGTTGATTAGGCGGCGGAACCCCGATAAGGGTTTGAAGCTCATCGGAGATGCTTCAAGACTCCGGTGCAAGTACTTCTAGCGATCTTTGAAGTACCGTTGCAACCCGCGGACCTCAAGCCATGGCACCGCTCCAGAAATCAGCGGCGTCTGCCGCTCGACGGGCGGTGGAAGAACCACAACCTGCGCAGCTACGCTACCTCATCAACCGGGATCTCGAGAACATTGCGTGGTGGTACTGGCTTGATGACGGCGATGACGACATTCCGTTGCTGCCCGCCCGTAATCCCCACGTCTGCATTTGGGCAGCGGGATGTAGGCGCTACGGGCCGGAGACCTTAGAGATCATCCACTACTGCAACGCCGAGTGTCGCATCCGTCATGAGTTCGACCGGACGATAACTTCTACCCGTCCGTGGAGTACGCCGTCAGCAGGATGAACATCGGGATGTAGGCGCAAGCATCAATGAACATTATCTATCTTGAATGTAAATTATTAGATATTACTAAACGCAGTTTTGATTTGATCGGGATGTCGGTTTTTAATCGGTTTTTGATAGACAATATTTGATTTGCCACGTTTGTGAGTCAAATCGAAGGTTGCGATGGTCTCATTTGCCACCGACGAGGCCTAGGATGCCCTCTTGGGTGTCAAAACCAAGCGCGCGGGCGGAAGCGCGGTGGTGCCCTCTGCTTCCTCCTTTGTTCTATTGGAGAATGAAGAACAGTTTATCCGTCCCGTGTCGCCGACGACATTTCTCTTTTTAATCTGCAATCAAATTTTGTAACATGTATTTCTCCATCGTAATTAGTCCAAATTTGATTATTTTTTTCCACAATTTTCTAAAAGCACAGTGTTTTCATTATTTTCATTGTTTAGTGTATATTAGTTTCTTGAACAATGTTTATATGCCTTATCTTGTTCTATGTAAGTACAACATATAAATAATATTTGTTTTCCACACCTCCTGTAATGAAACTTTGCATTTTCGTAATCTTAAGGTGAACACAAGGTTTTGTTAAGTTTTCAAATGCATATGAGTTCGAACATGTTGCAAAGTTTGGAAAACTTCAATGTTCAAGGAACGTTCTAGGAAACTATGTGAGAGATGTAGATATTTGTACACAAGTATATTATTCCTTCATCGAAACCATTTGAAATTTGGAAGACAAGTCTAGGTACCCAAATTATGTTGCCAAGTCAATTTGTAGATTTTTAGAGCACACTAGATGTTATTATTAAATTATTACATCATTAACATGGGATGTAAAATGAATTCTAAGAATCTTGGGCACACAAGTGTATTTGATATTTTATTCAAATACTAAATGTCCAAATACGAATTGTTCATATTTTTATGATTTTTTAGGTGCTGTTTTATGGGCTCTAATATTTTAGGGAAGCACGTTTCATTCGAAAAAATAGTGGCCCACGCGTCGTCAAGCATCAAAATAAAAGATAATCGCTACACGCCCACGGACCCAACTTCAACAAAGGCGATGCGGGTTCACTAACCATCGCCGCCAATGACACCGCCCATGCGTCGTGTCGGGCAAACCGTCCGCGGGCTGCTCAAAAATTTCCCACTTATATTGACTATAATACCCATGGAATTCCAATTCCACCAGAGAGCCGTCAAGGGCACACCAGGAATTTCCTTAAACATAGTTACACGCGCAGTTCCTCAGGGGACATATTCGGCTCCTCGCTAGACAGATCCACAACGCCCGCACTCTCCCCACCGCCGCAGCCACTCTTCACCGCTCGCCGCGCTCTCTCCCCGCCGCGCCGCCGCTCTCCCACCGCAATTTCTCTTCTCCAGCCCCACCGCTCCTCGCGTGTTGGCGAGGACGCCATTCTTCGGCATGCAGATGGCTTCCCGGCCAACCTAAAGACGGTTGACGCGGATTCGTCATCCCCGGCCACGACGACGAGCCGGCCATCTCAGGCCACGAGCCAACGTGGATCCGGCCCCTCCGACCATCACAAGAACAACTACTTCATTCGCAATAGAGGTTAGTCCTGCTTGAACCCCCAACGCCCTCTCTCTGCTCGGCCACCAAATCTGCTATATATTCATGTCTATGTGGATTAGGGAGACATGCCTTGATAGTTCATCTTTAATTGATTGACTATGGATTTGATGGATGGATTTTGTTGCTCCATGTCTGTTTGAATAAATTGTTGCTAACAGATGAAGTTATATGAACTGTTGAAATTCATTTTCATGTTCACAGTGCTAAAATTTTACTTGTAAATTCATGAAAAGCATTGAGGATGTTAGCATACTTTAATTCTGCTATGCTTTGAATGTACCAGATCGATAGTTATGCTTTGGACGTGTTAGCATACTTTAATTCTACTATGCTTTGAATGTACCAGATCGACAGTTATGCTTTGGACCTGTTAGCATATTTTAATTCTGATGGCCACATAATGTCGTGAGAATTGCATCATGATGGTTTATAATGTAGTCCACCCAATGCTATATATTCATGTCAAGGTGGGTTAGGGAGACATGCCTTAATAGTTCATTTTAATTGATTGACGTGGATTTGATGGATGGATTTTGTTGCTCCAAGTCTGTTTGAATAAATTGTTGCAAGCAGATGAAGTTATATGAAGTTGAAATTCATTTTCATGTTCACAGTGCTACAATTTTTGTAAATTCATGAAAGCATTGAGGATATTAGCATACTTTAATTCTGCTATCGTGAATGTACCGGATCGTGATTAGGCTTTGGACCTGTTAGCATACTTTAATTCGATGGCCACATAATGTCGATTGGGAATTGCATCGCAATGGTTTATAATGTAGTGATAACTAGGCTCCTATGCTTTGTTGTAAGTGTTAATTGTTTCACTCTTGTCATATATATTGTTATTGTTGGTGTCATGATGTGTTGTGAGTGTTGTTTCACTCATCATATATAATGTCATGATCATTGCTTTATCCTCTTGTTGCATGTACACATGGAACACACAATCCATCAACTTCTTGAAGTTGGACAAGGAAGCGATTGAAGGAATTTATTCTTTGCTTTGATATATAAGCATATTGTTGTGTCCTGTCAAAATGGTTAGCACCTATCCCTGTATGCTAATTAAGTAAAATATGAATTGTGTATGTCTATGCTGATTTTATTTACAACTTGTAATTATTTCTAGTGTAATATCAGCTATTTTGCCTGTCGGAGAAAAGCAATTTATCTAATAAGAATTTTGTTTAGAATTTCAGTCTTGCTTATGTTGCTCTCGACAACGACATATCATCTATGCAGTCTCTCACAACAACAAACTCCTCTACCTCCAGTGCACCATCACAACCCATCGGCGGTGAACCTTCTTCACAGGTCACTCAAGATGATCATCGTCACGAGTAGTACTCGATCCCGCGAGTCAAGGACACAAACCAAATGGCGGAAGACAAGTTGGATCGCAATCGACTTGATGCCAATTTTGGCCTACCCGGATCTTTGCGAGGATAGATTTGTATTGATGTCTGGCCTCATTGCTCGGGAGAGGGTGTCAATCAACAAGGCGGTTGATGATCTCTCACCAATTGAGAAGTAACATCTGTTCATAGTTTTAGAGGAAAAGCTAGATTACCCAGCCAATCTGGAAGAATCTGTTCGCAAGAAGGTAGTTAAGGAAGCTATATCAGAGATTGGAACCTTGCAACGGCGGTTCAAGGCCCATTCAAGCATGCCTTTTTGCAGCAACAAGACTGGGACCTGTTTGTGCAGAAACCAATTCTCCTTCATTTCAGCAATTGAGCGGAGATGAAACAAAGAGAGCATTGCATAATAAGCCACACAAGACAAAGAAAAGGTTATCGTGGTAAAAGGAAAGAGTGGGAGGAGGAGGATGTAAAGCTAGTCGAGAAGGAAAAAACCCTTGGGACCAATTTCACGGATGTTCGAGACCTTATCTGCGGGCAAGGGTAGGGAAGAAGAGGAAGAATACTAGTGAAGGAAGTGGGGGCATAACATTCAGTAACCCTGCGGTGGTGGGGGTAGCAGATAGGGTGAAAACACTTGCATTTCGAGTAGCGATGGTTCTTTCTCTGGGGTTAGGGAGGATGATATCCTCACCGCAACACTTGAGACTCCAGAGCATCGAGGTCGGGTCCGAGGCGTGTCTAGTTCACTTGGCTGGGGTAAAGGGTTTGGTGAAGAGTTTCCTGGAATGTACAGGAAGAAGAGGAGGAACAAGAGGTCTGATGCTCATGATATGATGGACATAACATTTAAATCAGTTTTCCATGCTCTAAGACTATCAGGCATCGAAATACTGAAAAATGTACTTCTTCCTTCCCAATTACTAGAGCCTGTACAAGAAGGAGGAAGAAGATGTGCATGGCGATGAGGAAGAAGATGCGCATGACCGCGAGGAAGAACATGCGCATGACAGCGAGGAAGATGCGTGTGGCAGAGAGCAAGACCATTGGAATGCCAACGAGGATGAAGCGAATCAAGTGCACAGTGATAGTCGATCACCTATGCTAGACACAATAGATAAGCTGACAGAGCCAACCGCGTGCAGCCTTTTGGGTGGCGCCGGGATTAATGTGGAGCTCGCACTAGCGAAAGTCTTTCCATTTCAAATGGCTTTCCATTCAGTACCGGTGCAGGATGGGTATGTTGTGGTGCAACCTACTTATGTGTGGGCCAATGCGGGTCACTACCCTCTACATGTACCATTTGATGGGGGTGACATAGCAACCCTAGCTGAGGCTCTCGTTTAAAGGATCCAATGGCCAAAGGACAGGATCCTTATACCACCCATGACGAGACATCCCAACCACGAAGGCGCAGCGGTGGCGGTACATCATCAGATGGAGGTACTGTAGCTCAGTGTCAGCAAGACAAGGCTCAACAGCAGCAGCAGCAAATTAGCAAAACTACGCAGTAGGAGCGTCGACAACAGCCGGAGGAGCCCAGGCAAACTCCGCCTAAGTAGCAGCTGCAACATGAGGATAAGCAATGACGAAACAAGCCTCTCCGGCGGGAGGAGGAGCACAGCAATCTCCCCTAGCGGCAGATGCAACATGTACGGCGGCCTCGCAGGAGGAGGAGGGCAATCTCCACTGCAGAAGGGGAACCAGGCAGAAACCTCTGTCTAAAGATGAGATTCTTAAGCAGTATTATTGGGACATAACAGAATGACCAAAATACAAGCACGGTGCACATATGTTGTCAGAAGCAAACTTAGAGGCTGCTGGACCAAATTGTGCCAGGTTGCATGCTTACGTCATGGAACACAGAAGGATGAACTTGCCTTTCCGAAGGTGGATCAAGACTACTTTAAAGGTGGTGGTGGTGCTTTAATGTTAAACATTGCATTTAGTAGCGTGTATAACCTTATAACCCCTATGTATGTTACCCTCTCGAGGTTGTGGACATTGTAAGTCCCTTAAAACCTAAAAGATATTTCGTAATTTTGACCATAAAGTTCATGCATGCTAACAATTTGATTTTTGTAGGAAAATGATGGACAAGGCAGCGGAGATGCGAGATCGGTGTTGGGTTTTAGATCCGTGTTTTATTACTTCCACAAATATTTCTCAACATTCTGGCCTTGTTACCAAAGCAATCGCAAATGCAATGAACAACGACTACGTGGTGGGTGCCTACTACACTAGCCCTGAGTATGATGATCATCTGTATGAAGTTCAAAGAGGTTTGGTATCTAGATTACGCTAAACAACATCCCCTAAAGTTCTCAAACCTCAAATCTGTTGTGGACTGGTCAGTATCTTGTTGGTTTTGTTCACAAAAATTCAATCTCTTAATGTTTCTAATCGGTATTGCTAACCATGTAGGGCCTTTGGTATAGTATCTTGTAGGTTTTGTTCACAAAAATTCAATCTCTTAGTGTTTCTAATCGGTATTGCTGATCATGCAGGGCCTTTGGTGATCATGCACAGGACGGAGTGACGGAAGGAAAGAAAAAAGTCAAAAGCCATACTCAAGCACAAAACAAATCTCGATGTAAGACCGAGGTTTTTTTATGGTCCCTTCTTACCTATTTGCTCTGCATTAACTTGTCATTTTGGTACCTTGATGCAGGTGTGCTCCGGGCCATGGCGGTCCTCTTTGTGTGGATTCCATGTGGCATTCCATATGTTAAGACTACTCGATGACATACCTGATATGAAGAAGGCTGTTGTAAGTAGATAATAATGCTCAACCTTGTCTGCTCATATTCTCCATCTGATTTTAGAAACTAATTTCTACTTGTATTCTCATAAATGATTGTATTTTGCGGGATTTCAAATCTGCTATAGATGTTTCCACGTAAGATTTAAAGCGTGTCCGGTGATCTTTGTGCGAGTACATTCTTAAGGAGACCATCGGAGAAAGGGCAACTTCTATAATGGTGCCTTTGTTAGTTCATTGTAGCGAAACTTGAAACTCATTCGGTCTTCTTTAGTCGGTGTTGTTGCATGAGAAACACCTTGGCTTGCTTGGTTGGGGTCGATGATCTGCTGGTTGACAGTTTCTCATGACTCCATCCAAACAAGCCACGATGAGTAACTTGAAACTTGATGTGATCCTAGCTTGTCTATAAATGTGATCTTGCTTGCCTATATCTGTGATGTGAGAATGTGTTTGTGATGTCTCCTTGCGTGGTGGCTGCCATATCCGCTGGTTCCGGGATGGCGGATGTAGCCCCGATGGTGCCAAATCCTAGCGGTTCCGGGATGCAAGCGGTAGGTTCTTTGTAGGGGTGGCCTACGTATCTGTAACAGGTGTTAATTAAAGCTCGTTACAAGCACTGATCAGTGAGTAACGGGCTTCATTCGGAATGCCCGTTACAAACATGCCAACATTGTAGCAGGCGTGTAAAGCCCGTTACCGATCTTGGCCGGTGGGCCCGGGACACAGCCCATTCGTCGAGATATAGGAGGCGGGTTGAAAGCACGTCTCCTTTGGTCGAGAGACAGCAGACGCGCGTGGAAATAGATGCGTCTCATTTCGTCGAGACAGAGGAGACGCAGGTTCACAGCACGCGTCTCCGATGTTGAGTTCACAATAACGGGCTCTGTTTTCATGCCCGTTACCAAAGTTCTTTGTGGGCCCAGAGAAATAGCCATTTCACGTGACCGGTGACTAGTTGTGGTAACGGTTGTTGTTTGATGCCCATTCTGAATCTTAGATGTCTTTGAGGCGTGCGTGAAATAGACGCGTCTCATTTCGTCTAGATAGAGGAGGCGGTACAGCAGACGTTCCGATGTTGAGCTACTGTAACGGGCTCTGTTTTGGTTCCTTTACCAAAGTTCCCTGTGGGCCCAGAGAAACAGCCATTTCATGTGACCGGTGGCTAGTTGTGGTAACGGTCGTTGTTTGATGCCCGTTACAAATATGTGTTATCGATGGCAGCATCTGCGTTACCTTCTTGGCTCATTTGTAGCACTTGATCGGTAGCAGGCGCTTTGCGGAAGGCAATCTATGCACATTACCAAAGTGAGTTTTTCACGTAGTGTGTTGAACCGGTTAGGCTATTTGTTCACTGGTCCATCTAGTGGTTCACTACTTACTAGTTGAACTAGTGGTTAACCATTTATCATATAATACTTATTTCTCATGATTTATGTGAGTAATATGTATGCTTTATTACCAAACATATCACATATGACATAAAAGAGGGGATTACATAGAAAAAACATAATAGTCTATTGTTCAAAGTTCCAAACCAATGTCCACACGTCCTATTATTGTTCACTAATTCATAAAAGTGGTCCACTGGTTCGGTACACAGCCGACGATTAGGGACGGAAAGTGGTACATGGTTAACTCAGCTATTCAAGTTCGTATCCACTAAAATATTAATGTGGATATTCGTATCCGTGTCAGATTGCTAATATGGATACTCAAATGGATGTATCTGAATTCGTTTTCACTATTTTCTCTACTCCAATCCACATCTGTATTCGAAATAACTGTGGATATCCGATAATTATTCGTATCCGTGATAATAATGTAAAGTTAATGCCTATTGATATTAATTTCAATATTACAAATGATATAAAAAATAAGTTTAATACATTTTAATATAATGTAATTTCAAATAAATATATTTGTTGAAGTGAATGAGTTTTAAATACTATATTTTATTTATTCATTGATGTAAATTATTTTATATACTTCAATTTTATTTATTTCTTACCAAATATCAATACATTTATTTGAATTATTGTTCATTTATAGTTTAGTTTATTATTTATATATTTATTTATTAAAATAATTATGGATAAATATGTTAGTTTTGACACGCAATCTTCATATACATGGTCGTACTTTAATCTCTACCCTTTTAATGATTTTTTTTTCTAAAACCATCCATAAACAAATGGAGAATATAATTGCTATTGCACAAATCGAGTAGATATCTGAATGTGATTTTGAACTATTCATTTTGCATTCGAATTCAAGTATATTCGAATCCGAATTCATATTCGTAAAAAATGTGGATACCCGACTAAAAACATTCGAATTCTATCATTATCCGTGCCATTTCCATCTTTGCTGACCATCACACCAATCCAATTGCACGAATGATCTTTTAATTTATCCGAGCGGGTCTTATCACCGGTTCACAGTCTTTCCAGTCCAACCAGTGAACTAATTACATTTTTTGTTCTATGGCTAGGAGGACAAGGTCGAGAACCTCATGGGATTCATCTTCTGTGATTAGTTCCCTTATTATGATTCTTACATTAATCTTTTCAACCTTCATTTCTTTCCCAAACAATTAGGGTATTTTGATGACTTGTTTTGTTAAGTAGGGATTGAGTTGTAAAAGGGCTTGTAGTCTAGTGTTACAAGAGGCTCATTAGCACCTCATGTCCTAGGTTCAGCTCCCCGTGAGAGCGAATTTCTCAGGATTTAACCATGTGGTGCGATGTTCCCCGTCAACAGCGAGGCGCCTATGGTGACTTTGTCAATCTTGAGGATGTGATGGACCAGTCTTCGAAGGTGCTTCGAGGGGTAGAATTTGCAACTTTGCATGCATGTATTCATAGGGGTAAGTGCACATGCGTTATGGGGGTCTCCATTGTACCTTGTAATTAAAAAAACTGGCATGAGTTGTATGTTTTTATCAATAAAGTTCTAATACTGAAAGCGCCACATGTCACTGCAGACATAAATCGGATTAACCAAATAAATGGTCCTTTCTTTAATGCTAGGTCAAGATTGGATTTAACATCGTAAATATAGCGGTTGGATGGCCATCCGGTGGCTCGCAAACTTTCTTCTACCTCCTGCCAGCCGCACCGCCTTTCCTCTAATTTCCAATGGCAAGTTGGTTCATTTCCTCCCGCCACTCTCTTACCATGTGTTTGGTTGGAGAGCGAGTTGAGCGGAGCGAGCCGACCCTCGTTTTGGAGACGGCTCCAACCCCTCCTAAGTTTGGTTCATATTTTTGGGTTGGGATGAGTTCGTTCCAACTTTTGTTTGGATGAAGGAACTGAAAATCTAGGCTGGAGGACAACATAACACCGTTAGTGTGGACCCCATCTGTCACCAATGGACTCCACCTGTCATACTCTCACTCTTTTTCTTTTTAATTTTTCTCTACCTTATCTTCTTCTTCAACAGTTCACTAGGCGAAATCTGCCGGCCGCACGCGGGCTCCGCCAGTAACGGGCGCCCTCCACCGGCCGCACGCGGGCTCCGCCGACCGCGGGTGAGCTCTGCCGGCCGCCGCGCGCGGCTGCTGCGGGCGAGCTCCGCTGCCGCAGGCGAGCTCGGGTGAGATCTGCCGCCCGCCATGGACTCCGACACCGGCCCCAGGCAAGCTCTGCCGCCGCGCGCGCTCGGCGTGAGCTCCGCGCCGTCGTGAGCTCGGGCACGCAGGCTCTTGGGCGCGAGCTCTTGCTCCGCCCGCCGTCGCAACCCTCACGAGCAAGAGATATGAGAGGCGGGAGGGAGGCGGAGAGAGAGGCGGGAGAGGGAAGCGGGGCGGAGGGCTCCGTCCCTCAATTTCGATGGGACGGAGCGAACCTGCATCTTGTGGGTATATTCTCTCGAAGCCGCTCTGCTCCCGCCGCTCCCCATCAAACAGCTGCGGGAGGTCGGCTCGCTCCGCTCCTGCCGTTCTCCAACCAAACACACGGTTAATTTCTGCCTCCCGGCATCCCTCTAAGCCATGGGACTCCCAAACCTTAAAAATGTAATGAAGCTAAAACTTAACCTTTACGACAAGAATATACAGCATACAAGATGACCTTTGTACGGAAGAAAGCACGAGTATACCATTTCTGCACTGCAGGGACGTCTGGCCTCGCGTACAGCCAATTCCCCGTTCCTTTTTCTCCACTTTCCGGAGGAAAACGTGTCTGGCACTCTGGCTCTGGCTGGCGACATAAGTAGCTCGTGAGACGTGCGGCAACTGGCAATCCTCTTCAGCGGCGCCGGTGTCCTCAGATCTCCACCGATCTCACCGGCACTGCCCCCGCGAAGCAGCGCCTCTCGCGCCTGGCCGAAATCTTTTCCTGCCGCCGTTGTCGTCCGATCTGTCGAGCTCGCGAGTCCATCGATTTAGATCCTCAGGTAAGCGCTTGGCGCCCGCCTTATGTGAGTTTTGGTCCCCCCGTAAGTTCATCTCCATCTCAGCTGACTCCGGCCGGACGGCGCGCGGCAACGACGATGGATCATGGTTCGTGATTCCACACGACTGCAGTTTCTCACGCCGACCGAAATCGTCTACAGCCGTCCGCGTGTATCGGCTCCCAAGTCTATCGATATCTCCTGGTAAGTGGTTATCACTGGCACCGCCTTCTCTACTCTCTGAGATAGGCCGGCCGGCAAGTTGAGCTCTTTTCCCCTCTTGCATGGCCGCAGATCTCGAGCTCAGCAGAGCCGATCGACATTCCAGGCTTCTTCCATGGTGCTTGTCTGGTAAGCTCTGCTCAGTGTTTGAGTGCACAGATCCCCATTAATTTCTGCTCGCTGCATACCATGATTCCGGATGTTCCCTGGGCCCTGGCTTCTTGCCACTTCGTTGAATTGAACTGACAAATGCAAAATTATTCTCATTTTTCCCCACGACTGGTATAAGTACCATAATTTCATTATTATTGCAACGAAATTCCAGACAGTTTCTAACCACCTTATAGCAAGTAAGAGCTTCAGCCGGCTAAGCACAATCATCCCTGGGCATATGTGTGCAAGATGAGCGCCTGCACAGAGCCCCCGAATTTAGGGGCCGGGTCAGCTAGTTTTCATTAGCTTGTAAACTGTTCTGGTCATTAACTCATCAGAAAATAGCCTCACAAGTTAAAAATAATGAGGAATGCAACTTATAAAACATAAGCGATTGATTATGTTACCATGATTTTAAGATACCTACACTTTTGCTTCAACAGTACAACAGATCAGCCTCACCTGAATCAGGTGGAGAGCATTTGTGGGCGATCTGTGTAGTGTCAAACTTTGTGATGAGTGTGCTGTATGACTATAGTTCTATTCCCCTCACCCCACTTCTCTCCTTGAACCTGAACACCTGTATTTCTGTTGTGATCAATGGAAATGGGGTTTGCCTCGATTAAAAAAAAAGTACAACAGAGCCTCTTTTTGAGACCTTTTTTTTTATACTCCTCTTTGAGACCTTTGGTAAGGCGTCAAGTTTCACGACAAAGCATATACTACTATAAACGTATTATATTGCATGTGGTGTTTATGTATTCAGGAGACCCTTTTTGCACAAAATTTGTCCAGTATATGTTATATATCATGAAGAAGCTGCAAAAGATACTTCTCATGTAAAATTATGTAGTATAGTCTTGATACAGATATTATGTAAACATAGCCTGATCCCGGACTAAAATCTGGGGGGTTGATCTTCTTCCTCTTCCTCTCTTCCTTCTCTTTCCCTTCCTCCTCCTCTTTTTCTTCTTCCTCCTCTTCACCTATGGATGAAATTTGTACGGGCCAGCCCCCACATTGGATTCACCCCCCTGCAGATAGAAGTTTGTAAGCCTGCCCAATATGATATAAAGGGCCAAGCTAGAAAAACAATTACAGCTTAGGATCTTACAAGTTTTTCTTTTTGCAGAAAATGTTATTTCTACTTCGTAACGACACACAAAAAATAGCCGCTCCAAACTAATCATATAAAATTGTTTTGTTCTCATATGGTTTTATCCCTTCGATCTTTATTGCATTGCTCAAATCAGCTAACTGCAATATGTTTCACATGTTGTTGCAGATTGGCTGTGAGTGGGCTTGGCTATACAAGATAATGGAGCTGTCTCAACTCCAGCACTCTGGGGATGATGCATATGCAGACATCCTGCCCTTGCACAGGGACAATGTGAATGAGATCCTGTTGCGCCTCTCGGCCAAGGATTTGTGCTGCCTCCGTGCTGTGTCCCGTTCGTGGCGGTCTATTCTGTCCAATCCACAATTCATTGCTGCCCACGCTGCACACCACCCTGAGCCACTCATCGTTTTGGGCTACAAAACATATAATCCAAAAGTCCGCAAGCTTTACGACATTTGTGACCTCTCTGGTCACATTGTGAAGGAGGTTCATGTGACAGGGGACAGGTGTATGGTGTATGCGCAGCCTGACCTTCTCTGCGTTGCGGAATGGGCCAACATGAGCGTCAAGTTGCTTATTCCAGCCACTGGAGTAGATGTACATGCGTTGCCAAAAGGACTTGCCGAGGAACATGCAGCGTACGAGCAGAACAGACACATGTACTCTTTCACTGCTACCTTTGGGCAGGTTGCCTCAACGGGTGTGTACAAGGTGTTTCGTGTGTTTGCCGTCTATGACAATGGTGGACGCCCGGAGCATTTGTGTGAGGTTTTCACCCTTGACGGCAGCTATGATGGTCAGTGGAGGGCAAAGCAAGCCCCACCATACCAAGTTGAAATAGACCATTGGGATAATGTGGTCATCAGTGGGATTGTCTACTTCTTGCTATATAATGTGGATGAAGACAATCTCTGTATAGGTTCATTCAACCTTGAGACAGAAGCGTGGAGTCCAAGTATCCCTGGACCCCTAAGTAGCGCTATGGGTGATGATGCTGGTGTTTTAGATGCTCATCATATGAACAGGCCATTCCGAATAACGATAGGTGCACTAAGTGGAAACTTAGTTATTGCTTGTCACCCAGTTAGTATCACACCTTCCTCTATGGACCTATGGTTCCTGGTTGACTTTGAGGTGGGCCAATGGGTCAAACAATACAGCATAAAATTGAGTGTCACATATCTTACATTTTCGATTCATCCCTTGTTAGTGCTGAATGATGGGAGGATAGTGTTTGTCATTGACACAATAAGCAAAGGAAGGATTTTGAGTATTTACAATCCTGAGACCAAAACTTCTCAAGATGTGATGGAGCTGAGGTATGGTGCTGCTGTTGGTTTGTACACAGGAAGCGTACTGAGCCTTGCAAACAGTGCCACACCAGTTAGTGAGGTTAGTATTTTATTTTCAATAATTAATATGCCATGTTTAATTTATGTATCAATGGGAATATATAACTTGGTTCCTTTGTCTGTCCTTTCTTATAGAACACAACTAGATTTGCTGATGGTTCATGAAATATATGGTATGTGCTGATGCCTCATTCTGCACTTATTCGCGCATGAACATCAACCAATTGTGTGCTAGTATATCCATTATCTACTTGTAGTTTATATATCTATCAAAAAGTCATCGAAAGAATACTGATCTCCCTTTGCTGCTTGTATTTTTTATATGGTGATGCTGTTGGAATAACTAGTAACAATTGTTTTTTTAATTAGATCTTTTTGTCTTCCAGCTGATATCTTTTTCCTGTATGTCCATTTGTATCTCAAGATAAAATTCCATTGTCTCCAGATCTATTAAGAATCTATAATTATTAGCCAATAAAAGCATTATGCATACATTTGGAAGGAATTTCTCATTTGCAATTGTATTATTTCTATGTGTCGAATGTGTTGCCAATTGTAACGATATATGTTTGGATGAAGGTCGCCTTACTTGCATAATTATTGCTTCTTTAGAATTCTATCATTCTCGCAGAAATGAATAGTAGGTCCATCATTTGTTTTTACTGTGTAAAATATTTTAAACAACATAGTATACATTAGAAGAGCAACTTCAACAGTACCCACTAAACAAGCCCTTTACTTTTTTGAGTAGAGGCTGCTTCTACTTTCTAGAGGTTTGATATTTTCACTCAATTCCGCGAGTTCCCTATAAGCAGTCTCCATGAATAGAGTGAACCCTACTAGAGATCCCTTAGAAATGGAGGTGTGGGTGAATTTTGGAGGCTCCTGTGTAGTAGAGGCTATAGGGCCCTGCTGAAGTTCTATTATTTTTCTTTACGTTTTGGCCATTTCAATTTGAGGTTGTTTAGAGCGCTTGTTGGAGTTTGTCTTAGCAAAAAAAAAAAAAAGATTATAGAAACAAACGCCAGTTTCTTTTCCAAACCTTAGATAGGAGTAAGTGTTTCGTGCACATAGTAATTTCTTATATTAAGATGCAAAATGGCAATGTTAAGCTGGAATTTATTATGTTTCAGTTTCACTTTTGTTGTGGAAGCATTTAGCAGAACTGCAGAAGTGACTTAGTATGCATTTTTTTATGGAAAGTTTTTCCATTATATTGTTCATGCATTCAAGTTATTAAGTTTCACAGTTAATATGTAGTAGTGCCAAACTGCATACAGTTTCTGGAATAAATGTTTCTCTATTACAAGTTGTGGTGGCGTTGATATCCTGCCATGGGGCAATCGCATTTCTAAAATTTCAATGCTTCTTTTGTTGTGCTGATTCAAAAAATTTTGTTTAGTAACCAGTAACTACATACTTGGAGGTTTTGATTTCACATTTCTGTTAATTGATGCTAGCTATGGCATACATTTTTTAAATCATGTTGTCATTTCATTATTTCTTTACAAGAATTAATGGAATATCTTCTTTTTTTCAGATTTGAATACAACATTTGGCGGGTAACTTGTGTTGCTGGAGAATGCATCATATTCATCAGAAGCTGCACTTTATGTGTAGGGAGACTGCCGGAGAGCGAGGATGAAGAAGGAAGATGGCAAGCGCAAAGCGAAGAAGTGGAAAGAACATTAAAATGTAGGATTTCCTCTTCGGAATTACCAATATATCCATTAATATTTTAGTGGTTGACTACAATGTTATCATTGCTCTGGATTCTACTTGTGGTAAATCGTTCTATTGTCTTTATTCACTGTGAAACAATTTGTTGGTTAAAATTTAATGTGAACCCTTTTTCAGCGGATTTGTTGTCGGCACTACTTTAGTTTTACTGCTAGTATACATGCTCGATATTTCAGTGTATCAGTAGGGGCCCAATAAGCTAGTTACCTGCCCCAGGAATAGTTTATCAAGAAGTACTTTATTTTTCATCTTTCCTATTTCCTATCCAACCAAAGGCACAACAATTACTCTGATCTAGAAATATTTTGAATAGCATCCTTCATTTCGGAGTATATATATATATTTTTAGGGCCTGTTTAGCAGGGCTCCGGCTCCTTAAAAGCGGCTCCGACTCTGGAGGCTCTGGTGGAGCGGCTTTTCTGATGAAGCTAAAGCCGTTTTGGAAAACATTTGGCAAAATGGCTTCACCTGTTGGATTGATGTTATAAAATGTCTAAATTAACCTTCACTATATTTTTCTTTTTATCTTTTTTCCTTTTCATTTTCTTTTCTTTTTCTCTCTCTTTGACGCTGACCTCCTCTTATCCATCGGCCCCTACGCCAGCGATGCGCAGAGCGAGGCCCCCGAGGCAGGACACAAGGCGGCCCGAGATGGAGGTTCGTGAGCCCCTCGAGCCCACCGCCGGGCGCGCCCACAAAGAGAGCCGAGACGGCACCGCGACCGGCCTCACACTAGTAGAAATATAATCATCCAAGACGTTTTGCTCGTGACGATGCAAAACTTCATCACAGAATAGGCTGTTTCCGTGACGAAATTTTAGTCTTCGTCATAAGTTACAAGTAAGATTTGCCTTAAATATTAATGAAAATAAAACAATCGTCACAAAACTCTAACGGGAAATCGTCATAAATTACGTTTTCATGTTGTGACGAAACATAATCGTCATAGATTATATTTGACATCGTCATCGTTTATTTGCCTCGTTCGACACATCTAATGATGAAAAAAATTGGTCACAGATTAGATTTGACATCGCCATAGTTTATTTGCCTCTTTTGGCACATCTAATGAAGAAACAAATTGGTCACAGATCAATTTTAGTGATCGTTATAGATAACGTGTCTGGGTTTCCCCATGTGTACCATTTGACGGCGTGCGATGCGTGGGCCACACTCCACCTTTTTTTTGCATAGTGGGCACAACACAATGGGCCATAACTCCTTGCGCATGTGTTAAATAGTATTCTTGCTCATGTATTAAATAGTATTTGGCAAAAAAGAATGCTCATGCGGAGCATCGAACCCGCGACCTGTTGTTGCACAGGTAGGAGCACTACCACGCACTCTGTGACCTTTTATGTTGATGTAATGAAGTTTTTTTTATTTGTAAGTTCAATAATAAAAATTTTTGCTCCAATTGTTAAACAATAGTTTATTATAATTCATTACATTAGTTTCTGTGCTCCAAAAATTATGAAATTTGTATGCTAACTTACTTTTAGCGTGTAGGATTTTTGAAAAAAATTCATGATCATTAGATATGTTGCAGACTCCCACGCCATGCAGCGGCCAAGCCCCCAGCTGCGGCCGGCCGGTCCATGGCTCTGCCGGCGCCTGGCCGTGGTCGCACCACAATTTTAAAAAGTTGTGAAACCCGGGGTTCAAACCTGGGTTGTTAGCATTCCAACCAACTACCCCAAACCACTATGCCACTAGTAGTTATGTGTATTTACTTTTAAGTTTGTTATGAGTCTCTTTCTAACACATCGCCCACGATGGCGGCGCGGCTGCCACATCGGCTAGGCCATGGCCACGGCCAGCGGGCACGCCCAAGATGGCGGCTAGTCATCCCACAGTAGCGTGGTAAAAAGAGGGCAAAGGGGATTCGAACACTGGTCTTCTCGGTGGGAAGGGAGGGACATACCACTAAGCTATAACATGGTTTGCGTCCTTTTAGTGTATGTGGTTCCTTTTATATCTTCATTGAAACTTTTTAAAATTTTGAAGATTCAAAATTACTTTAAATTTTATATGAAAACTTCGAAAACTCAAAATACCAATAATGTCCATCATGAAAAAATCCACAATATTGCATTTGTAACCAACATCAAATTCTTTTTATATTTTGAATTGAAACAAGGGTAAAATTCAACACATCTATCTCACAACTATGGATGAACTGGGATGAACAAGTGTGGTTTCTCTTTTTAATCTTTGACTGTAACTTGTAACTTGTTTTTCTCCCTCATACTAACTTCAAATCGGATGATTCTTTTTCATAAAATTTTCTAAAATCATGCTCTATCAAGATAATGTGTTGAGTTTGGTCTTTTTTCATGTGATCGAGTTGGAGAATTCAAAATTTGAATTGTTTTTTAAAGTGACAATTTTAGACTAAATTTTGAAACCCGAAAAGATTTCATTTGAAGAAGTGATGAATACCAAAGTTTCATAACTCGTAAAGCTCTACAAACTTTATTTAGGTCACTTTTCGATTTGAGAAAGTGATAGTGTACATCACTCATTAATCCTATGTTCACTCACATAGTTTAAGAAACTATGTGAGGGGTTTGTCAAATTTGAACTAAGTATTGTAACCACTTTCTCAAATGATAAAGTGGTCTAAATAAAGTTTGTAGATCCTGATGAGTTATGAAATTTTGGTATTCAACACTTTTTGATTTGACATCATTTAGTGTTCCAAAAACTTGCATCTAGTTGTCATTTTTTGAAATTTAAAATTTGGATTGTTCAAATAGAGTCGGATGGGGAAATGACCAAAATAATAGTTGTAGATCTCCATAAGTTCTATAACTTTTGTATTGATAACTTTTTCATTTGAAATCATTTTTATATCTTAAACATTAATATAATTCTATCATCAAAAGAAAATAAATGTTAAATTTGCTTAAAAGGGCCCAAAGATCTATTTTTGGCTGTTTTTGGACTCAATTTACATAACCCAATCATTTCTGACCGTCCATCTATGATACGGACGGTTGAGATGATCCGCGCTACAAATAAACCCTAGCCCCCCTCCTTCCGCACACCCTCACGCCGGCTCCTCCCTCCTGCCCTCCGCCACCCCCCTTCGACCCTACGGCGCCGCTCCCACGCCCCAGCTCGCACGCTGCTCCCACCTCTCCAGCTCACACGCCGCCTCCTCCCTGCTGCGAATCTTGCGACGCGGCGCGGCACGGCATGGCAGACGGGGCGGCGCCGCTCCTACTCCCGGACGGCTGCTGGCCGGCAGTCCCTCCTCCCCTGTGGCTCTTCCTCCGGGCGATCTGGATCTCGGTCTCCTCCCTTGGCCGATCTGCACATCAGCCCCATCCCATACCCGATCTGCAGGTACTTGCTACTCCCCCCTCTTCCTTCTTCCTTCATCTCTCGTTCAAAAAAATGGTCTGCTTCCTTCCAGGCCTGTCGATGAGGGTGTTCGATTGAGCAATCGAACAGGGCCGCCAAAACTTCAGGGCCACCAAATTGCTTATACGGAGCGTGAGGGAATAGGAAAAGGTAATGTCCATTGATCGCTATCACTGCTAGATAGTACTACGTATCCAGACGAATGAACAAGGCATCACATATGTTATCACTGCTATACTTTTCTTTATCTATAAAAATCACTGCTATACAGTATGCATGGCAGACCTCTTGGTAACTGTGTCGATCACAAACCAGTGATGGAATGGAGCAAATTGTCCCTTGTCTTGTAGACCACTTGGGGAATTGCTTTGCAGTAGAACGTTAAAATTTCAGATAGGAAGTTTCTTTAAAAGATAGTTGATGTCACACATTCAAAATTTACAGATTATTTTCTAATTCTTCTCTCAAGGTTTAGCACTCTTTTGTTTCATTATCTTTTTTTTTAGATCTTTTGTTTCATTATCTTGAGAAGATCATTTAAATTAATTCAAATTACTTTTTCTATAAAACATGTACCCAAGTTACGTAATTATCCAAGTATATTAGATATATATTGACATGATTTTTCTAATTTTTAGGGCCCCAGATCATTTTTCTAATATATGTTGACAGAGCATAATATAATGCCAGTGATCAGCTAGCAGTGCTATAGTTTTTGAATAGCCTATGCAGAACATAATGTAATGCCAGTGATTTGTTTTACTACAATTAAATGAGGCTTGGGAGAGTGAGGAGCACATTGGGGGAGGGCCAGGATATCTATCTAAATGATCGTTGGGCTATACTGGTGTTTTCCTTTCAATCAAACAAAATGGAGATGGGGTGGGGAAGATTGCAATAAAGATCATTTGTTGTTTCGTGCTACTATGCAGAGTTACAAAGTCGATATGTGCCAAGTATGTGCTTAGTTCCGTATAGAGCTCTTTTTTTAGCCATTATGTGCATCAATTCTGTGGAATTTGCATCTCTGGTAATATCAGGTTGTTTGAAGAATATCTGGAGAGGTCAGAGGGCATTCACAAGAATTAAGAAAGTTTTTCGGAAATATATAGAATACTGCAGCGATGTCAGGTGAATTCTTCAGAGCGCATGTTATTGGTCCAGAATACATAGGAAGATGCTGCATAATGTTTATTTTTATGAATCTTATCAAAATAGCAGTATTTATTAGGGAACTGCATTGAGTTAGTTCATACTTTGAGAAGATCGTGCTCCAATGAAATTTAGTGTAATTATTCTGTCATTACTGTTGGCAGAAATTCAGTGTTGAAAATATGCAATGCAGTTAGTAGGCTAAAGTAGCAAATTGTTCATGTTTTAATGTTACCTTAAGGAAGTATGCTAATTTTCTGGCAGCACATTTACACTTTTTGTCATGTATTTGCACGCCATCTGGCAATAGTCAGTAAGGTCTCAGTTAGTATCATGATTACAAGGGCGTCTCTGAGTGTAGGAGACAAGGTGATATATATCTCAATGTAGATAGACTATCAGATAAACAATGCTTATATTGATCTGAATTATGTCTATATGATGCCAGTTTGGAGATGAAGAAGCCATTAGCTTTGACCTCAAGCCATCAGATGGTATCAACCTTGATTTCCAATGAAAGGTATGCAATTGCTCTCCTTTCTCAGTATTGTCATGGTTTGCAGTAGTGGATTTCTTTGCTATGGTTACAGGACATGGCTACATACAAATTTCACATGAGCAAAGTTGATTTTCTTGTGTTCAGATACATGGATTTTATGCCATATAGATACAACATATGAGCAAAGTTGATTTTCTTGTGTTTAGGTACTTGGAATATTTTATTAATCCCTTCTGAAATGTGTTCAGACCATTCCATTTTCCAAAACTGTTCTCTTGTTGTGCGTTAAGCACTCTTACTAGAGATGATACCTGATGGTGTACGTTTGAGAGCCGCTTCCTTCTACTCATATTTCTGCATATGGTCATGGTGTCCTGCAGGTAGGAAAGTAGCAAAGGAGATCATGATGCTTGGATACGTCGGAGGCTGCTGGAGAATGGAGAGTTGCTGATCCTCATGTAGTCATGTTCAGTCGGCTATGGGATCTCTTGTTGTGGTTTGTTCTGTATGCTAAAGGGATTGATCGTTTTGTTACACTAAGTGCATGTGTGATGTCGATTTATCTTGTAAGAATAAATCTTGACTTTGAGTTTTTAACGTGACAATCAAGATCTTATTCTGTCTTTCATTATCTTCTATTTACTTGGATTTGATTGTTTGATTGTTGATAGGCGCTGTGGCGCCATATGTTCTAGTGATGTTAAATTTGTGACCACAATAATGGCAAATCTGTGACCATAGTTATGGCAAACCGTGACCATTTTATTTCAAAGTGTGACGATGGCATATAGTATCCTGTGATGATTTAAACATGTAGTCTATGACGATTCCAAAATGATGACGTCAGCTGCCACATCATTGCTGATGTCATCGCCACGTGAACTGCCACGTCATTGGTGACGTCACCGCCACGTCATTGGTGACGTCACCGCCACGTCAGCTGCCAGCGTGGCATACAGCTGGATATGACCAAAACATAGGAACATCTGTGACCAAATCGGATCGTCACACAACACAAACACCATTAACGGCGCCGTTAGCACGCAAGGCAAACGGGAGATTATGACGAAAACGGGGTTTCATCCATGACCAACAACATTCGTCATAGATTGAATTCAATTCCATGACGTCACACAGATCGTCACAGAATGGAGACACATCTGTGACGAAAATTACCATTTCGTCACCGATGACCAAATGTGACGCGACCATAGTGACGAAATCCAAATCGTCACAAACTCGTCACAAATGAACATCAGTGACGATACTTGTGTCTTGATGGCGTTAGGTGAGCGTCATCGATGCCAACATCCCCTGCCGCCGCGCGGCTCGTCATTGCGCGGTGTCCAGGCTCGATGGCGGTGGCGTGCGCACCTGCGGCGGCGAGGAGGCTCTTCACCACGTGCGCCATGTAGCACCCGCGTCGAGCGAAGATCACCATGTTGCTCTCACGGACCACCAGGGGCGGTGGGGTGGCCGACTCGGCGTGACGGCGATGGGGGGCCTCTTTATCACACCCGGTTTAAAGGCAAACCCGAATGCATAGAATACATATGCGCGGGATCAAGTTACACACATTCATCGACTGAATACCAAAATACCAAGTTGTCAAAAGCGTAAAGGAAGTATTATAACTTTATTACATGACCGAATGTCTCATAAATCGTAACAAAAGCGAGTACTAGCAGCGGAAAAGGACGTCTCCACAGGCAGTCGACTGGTGGCACGCTCACCTAGAAACCGTCAAACTCTCCAGGAAAGTCTTCAAAGCGTCCGTCTGAGCACCAACCGGGTTGTGTAGATGTAATATAAAATAATAACAAGCATGAGCACATGTCGTACTCAACAAGGAAAACACTATAACAACATGCAAAGGCTTTATGGTGGAAGCTTGTGGTTGCATAGCGGTCGACATTTTAGTTGGTCAAATTTTATTAAGCAAGCTGAATTACTAGCAAATCTAAGTTTATACCAACCCAGAGATTAACATAGGCATCATCATCATAAACGAAAGTAAATGCAACAAGTTCAATCCATCTTCCATATACTCATGTGAGGGTCCAGGCCGCCCTTGACCGTGGGCACGGCTAACTAGTCGATTTACACTCTGCGGAGATTGTACATCTTTACCCACAAGTCGCATAAAAGTTCTAGGAACTTTAAACCCAACCATGCGATGGGCCAAGCATCATACCACACTACCGAGGTGTGATTGCATAGGGGCCTCAGGGGCCTTTACAAAGATCCCTAGTGCAGTCGCTAGGTTACTTGAGCGTAATGCATAAATCTCTCTCAAGGCTGAAGCTACCATAGAGCGAGATCAACACGAGGGCGGGCTATACACCAACTACCGGCAACCCCCAACCCCTTTCAGGTAAAGCATACCTAACACTAGGTTTTCTAATTACTTGGCCAAGACAGAGTCATATGTCTTGTGGTTGTACGGTTTTCCTGGGTGGTCGCTCCATGTTCCGATTAACAAAAAGTGATCTTGTTTAATGAAGCTATAACATAAATAAAGCAAGATTAACATTGTTGTTTATTAGAACCACCATGATCCCAAGTTGAGCAACTAAGCAAGGTCTACCCAACATAAACATAAACCCAGGTTGATCAAGGCACACGGATAAACAAAGCTAGTCAAACCTTAATAGTAGGACCCTTCAATTTAATGCAAAGTAATAAATAAATAACGGTGTAATTAAAATGCATGTTGTAATAGGAGTAACGGAATGCAGCAAGGACTTGCCTTCTACCAACGCTGCTGCTCAAGGTCTTGGAAATCTTCAACTTCAGCGTTTTCCACGTACGGATCGTCTTCTACTCACCACATCATACACATACGAGCAAACAATGGAATAAAATAAGAAACAATCACCAAACAGTACTAACATAACAAAACAGGGGCATAAAACTGTTCTACACTTGAGACGATCGCGTGGATATAAAGAACGCTAAAGCGGAGCTAAAAGCGTGCAAACTACGGCTAAAACAAGGTATAGGGGCTTTTCTGCAGGAAAACAAAACTTACAAGGGCCTATCTGTATGAAACCGAGGGCTTAAAACGAGATTATGCATATAAACAGAAGGTCTACGATTGCAAAAACACTAGGATTTGGACCTCGGGTGGAAAAACCGGAAGTCTAGGGTTTAAACCGTAAAGGGAAGGACCTATTCGTGAGGGTTTTTAAACTGCGGGAGGGCATAAACGTGAATCTAAGAAACATAGGGGCTTTTATGCAAAAGAGGCGGGCACAGTGGGTTGACTGAGTTGATTGGTTGACCGGTCGATCGAGATCGAGCCGCGATCACGAGATGGACGGCCGAGGATGTTCGACGCGACGCGCGGCAGAGCAGGCGGCGGTGCGCGGCGGCGCTCCCGGCGAGCTAGCTCGATCTAGAGCTAGGGGCCACGATTCGGCGTGCGGTTTGCACCAAACTGAAGCACGAGACGCGAGGGATCGATCTAGGGTATCGGACACGGCGGGGCGGGCGGCGGCGGGCGTGAACTCCGGCGAGTTCGACACGGCGACTCGAGGCACGGGGACATCAACAGTGCACCGCGGCTTCCTCACCTTGCGGCGGAGCTCGGGCGGCTCGGCAAGAAGGGCGGCGCGGGAGATCAAAGGCGGCGGTGCTAGCTAGGGTTTGGCGGGCATAGGCAGCTAGGGTTAGGAAGCGGGGGAAAGGGCGACGGTGCGGCAGGCCTTTAAATAGGCCAAGGGAGTGGTCTCCTTGGCGTGTGGGCCAAGAGACGGCGGCGTGGGGTGAGTCGTGTGACCCGAGCTTGAGTCCGCGGCTGCGTGGACCGGAAGGATGACGGCGGGCCCGCGTGTCGGCATGATGGCGGGCGCGGGGAGGCGGGCAGTGGCGGTGGGCCGCTCTGGGCAAGCGGCAAGCGCAGCGAGTTGAGCCGAGCGGGCCACCGTAGGGCTGGGCCGAGGCGCGGCGGGCGAGGAGGAGATAGAGGCGTTAGCGAACTTTTCTCGGGCTGCAAAAGCGTTAACAGGCCGAGAAGAGGAGAAGGGAGGGATGGGAAAGGAGAAAAGTTTTGCCTATTTTGGAAAGGGATTCAAACAAATTGAATTCAAACTTGAATTTGAATTCAAGCAAATCATAACAATGCTCCAGCATGAATGCAACACACATCAAGCCACAAATTTAATTTGGAAAAACAAATAATGTTTTTTTCCTGTACTATATTCCCTGTAAAGAATTAAATGTTGGGAAAAATTTTAAAATTATAGGAAAATCGTTGTTTAAATTTCCTTCCTATTCACATCCTGAAATTTGGAAATTTCAGGGTGTGACACCTGCACCGGCGACCTCCTTGCTCCAGCGCCGGTTCGGGAGCTGCTGCCGCGATCCTCTCGCTCCTGCCGTGAGTACCGCCATCCTCTATCGTGCTCCGACTGGCCCCACCCGGGGGCCGGCAAGGCTCGAAAAGGTGGGACGGAGCCGAACGGAGCCACTTTTGTGGCTCTGCCTCGCCCAAACCGCTCCAATGAGCAGATTTTCTGGGGCTTCTCTGCTGGAGCCGTTCTTCCGCTTGGCATTTGGTAGGGCTCCAGTAGGAGCCGGTGCTGGAGCCGGAGCCGGAGCCCTCCCAAAGAGGGCCTTAGTGAAGAGGGCCTTAGTTTGAAACAAAGTATTGTAATGGTAATGTACGTTAGAACAATAATTCCCTTACAGTAATGCTCTCTTCTCCATTACAAAAACCTTTTGTTCATGGAACTATGTTTTTAGTTTAGGGGCTGAGTTGTCTGCTTTTATCGCTAAAGCTTTGACTTGCACCAAGGCCCACATATCGGGGCGTTAACACAAATCAAATTGACGAAATAGACAGTCATCTCTTGAATAATCTCTAGCTAATATTAAAGAGAGGAAGCAATCCCTCACGCTTTTCTGCCTAATCAGAATTTTGGTCCATCGTGCGTCCGTTCCATGAGGTTTTGACCGTTTTGAGTTTCCCAAACAAGCTGACCGATATGGATTAGAACTTGATGCCGTAATTCAAGTTGGACTCTCAACATCTCCGCGCGACCAATACGGACTGCGTGCACACCAAGAAGTTGTGCCCTCGCAGCTATAAAGCCGAATACACGGCCAGGCCCTAAGAACTCAACATACGTCAAGGGCTCGACGTTGACTTCATATATATATATCATATATATAGTAAGCAAAGAATAAGCTTCGCATAGAACCCCATCTTGTGTCTTCCCTTTGTAGTACTTGCACAACACCCTGAAGCCTTTAGCAAAGCCACCGCCGCCGCCAAAACTTTCAGAAGCAGCAACATCATTGAGTTCACCGCTTACATGGAGAGGGTGATCGAGGCGCTGCAGCATACACGGCACCGCCGCTGACAGCTTGAGGCGCTTCCCCTCAGAATTGACAGGATTACAGAAAAAATTGGTTAACTTGTTTCCAAATGCGCCGAGCCTTTCCCGACCTAGATCCACGTGGCCTGCTGAGCTGCTCAGGCTCTGGCTACTGGCCATCTCCATGCACCTTCCTGCCATGCTGTTTTCCTCCCCATTGCGTAATATTGACCAATTACTAACTGTATTTTTACAGATGGCTTGTTACCTAAGATCGGAGGACAACACTCTATTGAATGACCAAAGTACCATCGCGAGCACAAGCAAGTAATACCACTTCATTGCTTATAATAAATGTTTTTCGCACTACGGGAGAACGAAAATTCCTCGAGTGTCCCGGACTTACCCGAGTGCCAAAAATCGGGCACTCGGGGAAGCCAATCTTCCCCGAGTGTTGCACTCGGGGAAGAATTGCACTCGTGAAAGAGAGGATTTCCCGAGTGCCACAGAGTGCCTGGCACTTGAGGAAGAGAGGCACTCGGCAAAGGCCCTCTTCCCCGTGCAACACTCGGGAAGAGAGGCACATGCGAACGAAAAGTGCTACTTGACGGCGCAACTAGACGGAGCCGTTTAAAAAAAAACTCTTCCTCGAGTGTCCGGATCTGGCACTCGGGGTAGGTTCTCTTCCCCGAGTGCCGCGGAAGGCACTCGGGGAAGAGTTTTTTTTTTGCATTATTTTTTGTGAGGCCTTCCCACATTCTTTTTGGTATATTTCATTAGTTTTTTCTTTTTGTTGAATTTTTTGCATACTTCAAATTTGAACTACAGGTGCATGAAGTAATGAAATTTCTTGATTCAAAAAATGATATTCATTATATTTGGTGTACGTTGAGGTCATATTCAGGATCACACATGAAATTTTGAGCATCTTGTTGTCGTAACATGACGAACGACTTGCGGGAAAAGTATTTGTAAATTTTATAAAATCCAAACAAAGTTCGAAATCACGAAACTTGTATGGCCCAAATTTACCTAATGAAATATACCTAAAGATTTTAAAATTACCCCAAATTTGAACAAGGAGTTTCAAATAATGTGAGATGACCTCACAAAGAATTGGGGCAAAAAAAAAAAAAATATTCCCTGAGTGCCTTCCCTAGCACTCAGGGAAGAGACCCATCCCCGAGTGCCTGACCCACAGCACTCGAGGAATAAACAGCCCACCAGCTCCCCGCTGGCCCAAAAGCACCCCCCTTCAGCCCACCAGCTTCCCCAACGGCCCACTACCTCATCCGCCGGCCGACTACCTCCCCCGGAACCCTGGCTACTTAATGCTCCCTCCCAACCATGCCCACACCTCCACTCCTTCATGCGCCTCCTGCTCCCACCACCCCACCCGTCTCCTCCCATGGCACCTCCTCCGGCCACCTCGCCTCCAACCGCGCCCCACACCTCCTCGCTCTCCTCCCTCTCCCTCCACCACCGTCCCCTCCGGCCAGATCCGCCGCCACCTTCCCTCCTGCCGGCAGGCTGCGCCCCTCCTCCCCTCTGCCTCAGCCCGCACCTCGTGGTGAGGAGCAGCGGGCAAGGCGCGTGGCGGCGGATCTAGCCCCACGCCTCGACCTCCCAGCATGGCCTTGTCCTCCTCCGGCTCGGCGTGGCCTTGACCCCCTCCCGAGGCGTGGCGGCCTCGACCCCTCCCGGTGCGGCCTCGGCCTCCTCTCGACGCAGTGCGGATCCGGTGGTGATGCGCGCGCAGCCTCCTCCGGATCTGATGGTGGTGGTGTGCGGTAGTGGCGGTGGTGTTGGCACCCTTTCTCTCTCTCTCTAGGTTGTGGCGCGTGCGGCGGCCGGTGGTGGTGTGGTGATGGTGGTGGCGCTGTGGTGGTAGTGGTGTTTGGTGGCGCCGTGTGGTGGTGGTGGTGGCAATTTGGTGGTGGCTTGCGGCGGCGGCGGTGGTGTCGGTGGCCGGGTGGTGGTGGTGCTGGCGATGGTGGCACTCAGAGAAGAGTTTTTTTTTTAAAAAAAAGACAAAAAAATCTTCCCCAGGTGTTGCACTCGGGGAAGAACAACACTCGGGAAGAAAATAGAAACGGCGCCGACGGTGTGAAAACTTCCCGAGTGCTAGCACGACTCTCAGCGAAGGCTTCCATGAGTGCGCGATTTTGGCGCTCGGGAAGGCGTCTTTCTGTTAGAGGATTAGCGGGAGGCTCTTCCCAGTGTTGCACTCGGGAAGCCACTGTCTCCTGTAGTGTCCCGTCTAATACTAGTCCAAATGCATGTTCTCTTTTTTTAGATGGAAGCAGCATTAACAATTGCAGTGGGTCCACGACATTAAGTGGCAAGCCATTACTCACGGATCCTAAAGTCACCCTGTACATGGTCGGTTTTGCTGGGTTTTGGTTAGAATCCAATCCAAACCGTGAGCTAGTCTCCTGGGCGGTTTAGAAACCGACGGTTTGGACGGTTTCCATGGTTTCTTAGGATTCCCTTCCAGGGTCAGGGGCGGCGGCGTGTTTTCTTCGTTCTCCTCCGGACGCCGCCGTCTCCTTTGTCTTGGACGCGGTGGCGGTGAGGGTGTTCTTCGGTAGTTCCGACGTATCCCACCTCCTGCGCCCTGCAAAGCTCCGGCGCCCAAATCCGGGCCGAATCGACCACTCCAGCTCGGAGTCGAAAGTGGTCGGGTCTTATATACTTGGCGGCCGGCGGTGCGGTGGGGGGAGAGTGCTTGCCGCCGGTTGCCTTGGCAGCGCCGGCGCAGGGGAAGGGGTCAGCTGGGAAGGTGCGCTTGGCGGAGCCGGACACCGGCAGCAGCGGATCGAGGGAGAGTGCGACGGTGACCTCCTCGCAGCAGTCGTGGTCGAAGGACTCAGATGCCGGCAGTCCCAGGCGGAGCACGAGTCGTGGCGGTGCCGCGCGAGGAGGACGACGAGGAGTCCAGGAAAGCAAAGATGTGGTCAACGAGTTAACACGGTTTGTCGGTTTAAACCCAAATCAAACCAGACCGGGACATGACTTTGCAGCTGATTTTATCCGGGTTGGTTACGCGGTTTCACTGGTTCAAGACCGAACCATGAACAGGGCTATCCTAAAGAACGTAAGAGGCACCGAGAAAGAGACCGGTATGCACAACTTTCTGACCTACAGAAAGAATGAATTATTAAAAAAGCGTCATGAATTCCGCCAGCAAAAGAAAACTATAGCCAACCTTATTGATAAAGAACATCAAATGGAGCTAGGGCAATACGTGAAGGAAAAACTGCAATGCAAATCTGAGCAAATTGAAGCAAGATGTGCAAATGCTAGAGCACCCTATGCAAACTTAAAACCAGAACAGAGGCAGTCCATACGTAATCGTCATAGGTAGTGGCGGAGCTAGCGGATTTTGACACCTAGGGCCACTCTGTAAACACTTATATCACTTAGTCTCATTGTAGATCACATAATTGCGGTAACCACAATAATGATAGTTCATATAATGATAGAAGTGCCTAAAATGCATGAGTTAGACTAGTGCATCACAATTTAAGATCTATTTGTATAACAAATTTGATAAAATAAATACCTAACTAGTGTCAGTCTGATTCGTCATCAGTAGAGCATGGACTTGGGTCGGGCCGTGTCGGCACAGCCTGACCCTCTCGTGCCTCGTGTCGCATCGTGTTTAGGCTTCTAGGCATGCGAAGCACGTTTTGTCGTGTTGGCATGGCACGACAAGTATTTTCTACTAGGCTCAAGCATGGCCGTGGCACGGTATGTACGTTTTGTCGTCTTTGGCGAAACACGACCCTCGCAATATGACTAACCATATGAGAACACAACATTATTGTGTTATGGATGATCATTATCACAATTTCGTACATGTAAGGTAGATTTTGTGATCTACTTATATGATACTGATTATACTAAGCTATATAATGCATATAATGAATGATTAGAAGCATAACCTACGGATTTGCTATTCGACCATTTCATGTCGTGTCGGCTCAAGCCGGCCGAAAATATGTGTTGTTGTGCCCATCATGCTGAGATCCTATGCACGACACGGCCCTCACATTCATGTCGTGCTGGCACAGTCCAAAATTTATCATGTTGTGCCAAAATGCCGTACTTCGTGCGGTCCACAGATAGTGCGGCCCAAGTCCGCAGATAGCTAGGGTTGCCGCGACTCGAGGGACGGAGGGAGCAAGCACCGCAAGTTTTTTTTGCTTTTAGCTGCTAGCGCGCGATTGGCCACTTAGGTCGGGTTGGGCAGACTGAAATGGAGAAGGAAAACAACAGGATGTCGGGTGTGATTTGTTGAGCCACACAACAAATTGGACTGACGAAGACTATGATCATCGTACAAAATTATTCACGGGACTGTGGAAAAATATAAGAGGTGTATATATAAGAGGTTTTTTGGCCACGCCTAAGACCATGGCCTGGGTGGCTTAGGCTATGCTCAGAGGTTGCTCTGTGCTAACATGACATCTGAAGAAAAACATAAAAAGCGCAACTGTGAAAAAGTATGCCATACGATACGACACAATACTCCGAGTAAAATTCCATCGCTCTCGAGGAATCCTTTGTATAACTCATATTCATAATGAAAGATTCTTGAGAATATGTTTAGTTTTTAGTATTCTAAATTGTGAGTGCGGGATTCAAAATATGATATCTTTTATTGTGTCGTGTTACTTAAGTATATCTACATAAATAATGATTCTTTTGCACTATCCTAGCTAACATCCAATATTTTTTTAAAGAAAAATATATTACCCGTAGCAACACACGGGCATGTTTGCTAGTAAATATAATAGATAGAGACTGAATCCAACAACCTAGTAGCTGTTGGATATACAGCCATCTGGTGGCTCACAAACTTTCTTCTACCTCCGCCGCGCCTCGCTTTTCATCGCTAAAGCCTTGACTTCAACGTGAGCCCACGTATTAATTGGCGCACTAACACAAATCAAACTAAACGTAATAGAGGACCATCTCTTAAATAATACATATAATAGATAGAGACTGAAACCAACAACCTAGTATCGGTTGGATATATAGCCATCCGGTGGCTCACAAAGTTTCTTCTACCTCCGCCGCCTCGATATTCTTATTTCCCTCACTTTCTTTTTTTTGAAAGGACGGCAAGAGATTTGCCGAATTTTTATTAGAAGGGGAAAAAACAAAGTACAAAGTACAAAACAAACACAACTAACGGCGTGCCAAAGTCATCGCCCCGACTTGTAACAAAAACCCAAAGAAAGCGACTAGGCACGGAAAAGCTAGCCTCGACAGCGAGAAACAACCAAAACCGGAGGAAAAAAGCTCTAGTTGGAGTGGCGTGCCAAATGTTGACGTTGTTCTTGTGTGGCCAGCTTGAATTGTTGAATTTCTTCTCGGATGAGGTACGCCACGTCGTCCACTGTTTTGATTTCTTGGTTGAATGTGCGCCGATTCCTTTCTTTCCATATGTTCCACCAGAAATAAATCATCAGGCCGTCAAACGTTGATCTTTGCCTCTTTTCCACTTTTGCTCTACATTTTTTCCACCAGCCTAGGATGGAACTTGCAACTGAACTTGGCGGGAGGTCGGATAGGTGAAACCAAAGCAGAAGGCGTTCCCAGACTTGATTCGTAAAAGGACATTCTTTTTTCCCTCACTTTCTCCTATGGTAACTTGATTCACTCCCTCACGCCATTCGCGTTCTCCATCTCCCCACATTATTCCTATATGCCGTGTGTGACTCCCACACCTCAAAACCTAATGAAGCTAAGACCTAACCTTTCCAGCAAGCCGTCTGAATGCAATACGTGATTATCAGTGCCCAGTGGTAAAGCACGAGGATATTATTTCTTCACTGGCCAAAGCCTCATTCATTTTTCTTCACTTTTTTTCGATAAAGTTATTCTTCACTTTCCAGTGGAAAACGTTTCTCGCTGGCAACATAAGTAGCTCTCGTGACGCGTGAGGCAGCAGTCCTCTTCAGCGGCCCCCAGATCCAAACCTCATCTCTCAGTGCCAGACTAGACACCGTACCACCAGACCACCGCTTCTTGCTCCTCCCTCCGGCTGAGGAGCGCCTCGCGCAGGCCGGAATCTTCTGCTGCTGCCGGCATCCTCTCCGATCCACCGTGCCCGAATCAGCTCCGCCGGCGAGGTCCTCAGGTAAGCGCTTGGAACCTTATCAATCTACTCCCTGGTGTCAGGCCCCCGGTGTGTGTTGAGCAAATTGTTGCTCGGGAATGTAATTGTGTTTCTGAGTAATGAATGAACTCTCTTCTCCTCGCAAAAAAAAAAAAAAAACTCCTGGTGTCAGGCAGGCCCGTAATATAAGCTCATCTCCTGCTCTTCGTGGTCGCAGACTCGATCCGTACGGCAGCTGCGGAGCTCTCGGCAGCAGCAACGATGGATCCTACGGGCTCTTGATTCCAGTCCACCACCACCGGAATCTCGCCTCTCCTCCGCCGTCCCTGACGTGCTCGGGCTCCCAACAAATCCTCCATCGATATCTGTCTCCTGGTAAGCGATTGCACTCGCGCCGCCCTGTCTAGTACCCTCTGGGATTAGGCTGGCAAGCTGAGATCTTCGAACCCTTCCATGGCCGCAGGGCTAGCTCGGGACAGCGCGCAGCAGCCGCAGATCGAGCTCAGGGGCGATCGATCCGGCCGGGGACCCGAGATTCCAGGGTGCTGTTGTCTGGTAAGCTCTATTGCTCAGTGCGTGAGTCCACACACTGCACAGATCCCTATTTCTGCTTACAGCACGCCATGATTCCTCTTAAACTGGATGCAAAATTATACAAAAAGTTTCTCACTTCGTCTTCGCTATCAACCAGAACCTCTTCGTGGCGGTAGACTCCGGGCAGCAGCGGTGGCAATGGATCCTTCGGCCTCTTGATAGTGTTGATTCCACCACGGCGCTTGACTGGAAATGGCTCTGTAGTCTCCCGCCGTCGGTGTGGTCCGGGTCCTCTTAAACTGGATGCAAAATTATACAAAAGTTTCGCCTTCGCTATCAACCAGAACCTCTTCGTGGCAGCAGACTCTGGGCAGCAGCGGTGGCAATGGATCCTTCGGCCTCTTGATAGTGTTGATTCCACCACGGCGCTTGACTGGAAATGGCTCTGTAGTCTCCCGCCGTCGGTGTGGTCCGGGTCCTGCTCCCAAAGCCATCGACAACTCCTGATAAGCGATTTGGCACTCCATATAGCGTATGCTGTCTGGTAAGATCGAGATCCTAGCCTCCATATATAGCGTATGATGTTGGGTAATAAGATCGATCTTCTCAGTGTGTGAGTGCATACACTGCACCGATCCCTACTTTATGTGTTCAGGAGATCCATTTTGCACAAACTTTGTCACTAGATCTTATATATCATGAAGAAGATGCCAACGACACTTTGAATTCTCATATATGATTGTACAGTACGAGCCTCCATTTTCAGGGGGGAAATGAGATCTTCACTATGTAAGAAACAAAGATAGGAGACGCAGGTTAAGAGTCAAAGGAGACGCGTAAAAAACGCGTCTCCCAGATTGCGTCTCTAATGAAAAGTCATAGGAGAGAAGACGCTTTTGGCAACCCGCTGCTCAATGACCTCAAAGGAGACGCGGTTTGGCAACCCGTGTCTCCTTTGTGAGTCATAGGAGACGTGTTTTCCCAATCCACGTCTCCTTTGAGAGAGTCATTATATTGGAGACGCATATTGACAACCTGCATCTCCTTTGACAGATTAAATAACAAAAAATAAAATAAAATGACAAATTACAAACAACTCCATGATCATTGATTACTCCATGTATGTTTACAAACAGCTCCTAGATAAATCACAAATTACAACAACGCATGCCTCATAACACATCCTCCAGGGGCTAAAACACATCAGATCTGAAGTCTTTTACAAAAAGATCCCTAGAGAAATAGAAAAATACACCAAATGGCTCAAGACACATCCTCAAGAAGGTTAAAGCGCAAGGCTGCATGATCTCAGCAATTCTAACAGTCTCTGAAATGATTTAGCAAGCATCAACACAAACCTCATCACCAGTCAGTAACTTGCTAGGTAGAACAAAATATAGGTAGAACGTAATACAATAGTTACTTCTACAAGATTTAGCAGGAGGAAAATACTATATACCTGTCATTAGTAAGGTTAGCGGGAGAAGAAATCAATATATCTTTCCTGCTCCTGCACACCCTTTCCTGCACACACGTCATTCAACAACTTTGAAAGCTAAATCAGAGAGAAAGGAGCATACACAGCTAGTATCAAGAATTAAAAATTGAAGTCATCAACAATTATATTAGTGGCCATAGTCTATACATGTGATGCAAGACTCTTGAGCCAAAAGTCTCTGGTTGATCCTGGTGCCTCATGTGTGTCTGCAAGTTGGTCATGCCCAAAACAAGTTGCAAGTTAACATGGTCAGAGGAAAACAAATAAAATGTTGTCAGTGGAAACACACAAACATACACATCTTGTTGACAGTTGCACCCACCAAAATATATAGGAAAGTATCTATGTTTCTCTTCATAATCACTGATGTGGCATATAAATCAAGAAGGGAGAGATATGAATTAACAGCATATACCCTATAAGTAACTATGTTATCTGTAAACAATAAGGTATCAAAAGTGAGGATAAAAGAAGCAATCAATTATTCTATCAAGTTCCATTATAGAAAAAAATTCTATCAACTAATCAACTGGTTCTCCTATTTATGCATCCATTGTACTTGCACATTTATTTACAATATACAATTTTTCATAGAAAGAAGACGAAAGGACCAGGAGAAAGAGTTCACCATTATTTTCACATTTTGCTTTGTCATATCTACACACATCAAACTAAAGCACACTTCTTTGTCACGTGAGACCTCCGTTTTCTAATAAACCTTACTTTTACCTGCTAGACTGCAAATTATTCACACAGTTTTACACATTCCAATCTATTAAACTACATTATGCTGCTCAAATTACTTAGCACCTCAGTCGATCAGAATCTGCCTACATTAATTGGGGTAGAAGGAAGGCATCAATTTGTTACCTACACATGATCACAATCCTTTCAACATCATCATATGTCACAAAAGAATCCTCCACGTCAGGGATCTTATGGCGCGTGGGGATCTCGCATAAGGTGGTGGCGCGTGCGGCATCTCGCGCTGGAGGCAGTGTCTGGCGGTGGACATTGCTTGAGGCGTCGGCGGTGGTGGAGAGATGAGAAGGAGGTAGACATGAGAGAAAGGGAGAAAGGTGTGGAGAGGAGGAGGAGGAGAAAGTCAGAAAGGGATAAGGCAGGGAGTGGATGCGAGAGCGCAACTGAACCCTATTTCATATTTTTTGGGTCCAGGTTTGCTCAGTAGATCGCATTTCATATACACACGTCTCCAATAACTGACCAACTCAAAGGAGACACAGATTGATAAAATACGTCTTCTATGTGTATACGTAGGGAGGCAGCGGGTTAAACTATGCCAGTTTTAGCAAACTTACAGGAGACAAATTTTAATAACATGTGTCTCCTATGAGTCATTGGAGGCATATTAAAACCGCGCCTCCTATGATAGTGTCTTATTTGATGCGTTCTTACATAGTGCTTATTTATCATGTAGAAGTTTTTAAAAGCCCAATTGCTAGCATATAAAGGGCCATGCTAGACAAATCACTTCAATTTGTGATCTTGCAAGTTTCTTTTTCGGGAGAAAGTGTTATTTCTACTTTATCATGGCACCCACAAATGGTCGCTACAAACCAACAATATAAAATTGGTTTTTATTCGTTATTATTATCTCCTGCATCCATTGCCAGTATTGTCAAATGAGCAAATTTCAAAATGTTTTTCATGTTTTTTTTACAGATCAGCTGTCAATGGCCTTGGCTAAGTTAGTAATGGATTCGTCTCCGCGACCGACACTGGGCACGACCCATGTGCAAACCTCCTGCCGCCATTGCATACCGACAATGTCTACGAGATCTTTCTGCGTGTTCCAGCCAAGGATCTATAACGACCCAGGTTTTCGGTGAAGAAAACCCGACTCCCTGTACCCTTGTGATAGTCCCTGGATCGGTAGCTATCACGTACAGAACTCATTACAGAATAATATCATTTCCATACAACGAAATCAGGTACAAAGCAGTATTTACATCCGAAACAACTCGGTATACAATTTAGTACAAGCCCCTTGGGCTAAGCGACAAGTAGAAATCTGCGTGGCGGTAGCTAGGGCTTCAAGTCTTCATCTTCAATCTTCACCACAGGCATCCTTGAGCCAAAACAACGCAACTCATTCCTTCATGAATTCCTCAAACTCGGACTCTCACTCCAAGTCCAATCCTGCACACTCACAAAACTATCCCCAAGGAATGGGATAGGTTCACGTCATCGACTGTATGCAGCTTTAAGTGGCCTATCTCTAAAGGATAAGAAAAGTGGCAAGGTAAAAGCTGGGTTTTCCTATGCAGCAGCAGCGAAGCATAAAAGAAATCATCTCCATATAAGTCCCAAACCATACTCTCAAACACAACTCGGAACCACCGGTACCCCAGGGCCGTCTCCACATCCTATCTCCATCTAGGGTCGATGAGAACTTCCTCTCTCGCACCTCAATGATTGCAATCGGATCGACGAGGTAGAGGGAGCCACTCTCCAACCGCGCAACCACGGCTCACCACACTCTCAACTGGTGGGAGGTAGAAATCCCAAAACATGAGAACCAGCGGCTATCACGTATAGATCTAAACTCTGCAGGCGTGTACACCTCTACCCAACTCGGGATGGAGCCCGGTCGGTAGCAAGTCGTGAACCCACCCTTGCGAACTCTCGGTAGTTACGGTCCCATCACGCATCCGGCCCTCAAAGCGATTCCCCCACGAAGGAATTGCCGGGCTGTGAAATGCCCGTGTGGCCACACGGAGTCACTCGAGAGGGTGGTCTCACTCCACCTCTCCCCACTGATACCCTCTATCCTGCTGGCGGTATGGTTCGCACTTGCCGAGCTCAACTCGGCTAACCCCACTCTCGGCGAGGTGGTGTGTGCTGAAAAGTCCCGTGAAGCGGTTGGCCTCGGTTTCGAGATCAGGCGAGCTCATGTCCTCAAGCGTCGGTAAAACCCCAACACGTGAAAACCGTACAAGTGGGAATGCACGAGGTGCACCCTCATCCCGATCCCGGATCGGTTGTTTGAGCTCACCCCGCCAAAGTACCCAAAACGCCTTCTCCTACGGTTTTACCCCACTCACGCCAAGAACCACTATTCCCATCCCAACACATGCATCGCGAAGCTCAGCGTATATACACGCTTATATATAACACAGTAGTAGTAGGGCAATCAAGGACACGATAAATAAAGGAGGCTATGCAGGGTTCATCATCATGCAAATTAAGTAAAGAGCTAGCATACTACATAGCAATGCCTAATAGGTATTTGAGAATCGATCGAGGCGTGAACACCTGTGTGCAAGTAGTCGTAGTAGTTTCCGTAGTTGTTCTCGATCTTCTGGCTTGACTCCTCAACTCCGGGAATCCCTAGATTCGCAAAGATAAATAAACACGGTGTCTAGATGCAAATAACTCCAAAGAGAAGCAATAAAGAACCAAATAACTCCAAAATCTAGTCTAACGGGTGCTTCATGATTTTAGAAGAATAAAGAGCTGATTTCATATTTTCTAAGCTAGAATCAATTTATTATTGATTTTCAAATAAAGAAAGATTTTATGAATTTAATTATTTGCGATAAAGCATAGAAAACACAAGTTAGCAAGTTAGAAAACCATAAGCTAGGTTTTGGGTTGATTTGCATGGTAAGTTGACTAATCAACGATCATTGTTGACCAAGTCAAAGAGGAAGGTCGAGGTGGTCAACCGGACCCCACAAGTCACCCTCATGGGTCCCGTAGGGTCGAGATGGGACCAGGTTGGACAGTTAGCAACCTCACATGCTAGTGGGTCCCAACGGTAGGTCCGTAGGCCCCTTTGGTAAGATTGGAGACCGTGCAAGATGGTCTCGCTATAAGTGATGTGGTGTGCTTCGGCTCAAGCTGAACATGGCTAAGGTATGGCATGGTCGATGGTTTGGTTAGCGCACACGTCGTGCACGGCTGCAGCGAAAGGTTATGGTCGGGGCTTGAAAGATTGAGTGCAAGCACTTGGTTCGAAGACTAAGGCTCGGTGGAAAAAGGATATGTGCTACTGTTTAGCATAGCAACACACATACAAGATCAAAGCTGGAAGGTGGATGGTTTAGAACGATTAACGCTGGAAGGTTGATAGTTTAGAACGATTAACGAACACAGGAGTTGATTAGACTTGCTAGCTTCACAGCAGGCTCTGATTCCTTGCTTTGGACCATGAGATGTCACAACCCTAGCAAGGTTGGGATCAAAACTGTTGGGCGGACCTGGCAAAAAGGGATTACAAACAGTGGCTACTTCTTGTATGGTTTATGGCAGACACAGGATTAAACACTACATGTCTGTAGTGCTAGCTTGCTCACATGATGGAACTGAACACAGGCTGGCAAGCATGCCGCTTGCTGAAATGCCCACAATGGCATTCACATGAAAGCTGCTTGTAAGCATGTGGAGAACAGGAGATGGCTTGGCATGACAAGCGTCGCAGTAGACAGACTTTCCGGGACTGCATGCTGACATGGTAGGGTGTGGCTGTGCTTAAGCAAGCAGAACGGAAATGGAAGGGTAGCAGACTACCGCTTGCTGATTCTTACGGGATGACAAAACTGGGAGGTGGCGGTGGCTGTTTCTACTGGCTGCTGTTGGTGGAATGCTGCTTGAGGAGGATGAGATCCCAGCCATGGGAGAGAACAGAGAGCTGCAGCGGTAGGAAAAAGAAAGGCGGTACCCGGCATAGGTGTCTAGGGATGGCACTAGGCGAGACTTGACGGTTTGGCGAGGTTTAGTGGCGAGATTGAAAGTTAGGCTCAGGGCATGCCACACACGGGCAAGCACGGCCAAGGGTCATGGACTGGTGGAGAGTAACTCAGATTGTTAACAGTGTGCTAGATCAAAGACCATAAAGGCATCTGCCTCACGGTTGCACACAGAGCTGTGGTGGTTCTGGGCTTGGAAAGACATGGACAGGGTGGCAAGCTACTGATGGCTGTATCCGGTGCTCAAGTGGCTGCCAACTGGGTGGCTTAAAGCCATCTCAAGCACACAAGGCAGCACACGTGGCTGCGGGTGTGGCGCGGTACAAATGATCCGGCCAGGATTGGATGCGGCCGAGAGCTTTGCAGGCCGGATGGTGCTCGACAATATGTCCCAAAGGAGTCGGGAAAGCTCGTCGGCGGACGAGATGCTCGGCGGCAGGCCAACAGGTGGCCGGCGTGGGTTAGGAACTAGGATTTCATTCGAGCGAAGAAAAGCGCAACCTTTGGCGGATTCCGGCTCGCCATCGGCAACGAGCATAAGGACGACGGACCAAGGTGGGCGGCGTTGATGCAGGCGCCAGCGCGGCGTGCTCGCGATGGCGAAAGCGGGAAGGAACAGCGGCTCGCCCTTCACGTGTGTCGCGCGTCTTTGGTGCTTGCGCTTAGGCGCGCGATTAAAGCGGCGCCTTTGCCCTCCTGCGTGTGCGCAAGCACAATCCGGTGGCTTAGGCCACGGCAGCGAGCTCAGCAATGGCACACGAGGGTCCCCGGCGGTGAGCAGGGCCAAAGCAAAGCGGGTCGGATTCGGGTGGCGAGGCTCGTTTGGCTCCACCGGTGGGTCGAGCAGCGTGCGCCGGTGCGTGGAGGTCACGGCGGCGACACGGCGTGCAAGCCACGATTGAGGACAGCGCTCACGCGTGCAAGCCGAATGAAAAACCCTTGGCGGCGAGCTGCGGGCGAGATGGGCGAGAAAGGTCAAGCGGGTGGCGCGCGTCGGACGGCGGCGCAGCGTAAGGCTCGGCTCGATGGCGGCACATAGGCAGCGGCATGCGGCGTGGCGCGGCAAGCGGCGAGGACTCGGGGAACATAAGGCGCGGCTCATGGTCAAGACCTGACCTTGGCGGCGCACAAAGTGGTTCGAACCACCACCACATCCATCGAGCGAGGAGGAGTTGGCTCACACAGTGCTGCGGTCGGTGGCGCCGCAGCGGTGAAGAGTTGCGAGCGGGGCACGGTTGGCGCGGGAAGAGGAAGCGAGCGGGTGGCGTTGTCGCCAGCGGTTACGGCTGCAGTGCGCGCGCGATCTCGGCAGGGACGCCTCGGCCCCCGGTCTTTCTCCTCGGCACCAACGGTTTCACCTAGGAAAACAAGGCATCAGCTTGGGGCGTGGATAGGTAAGGACCAGGCAGCAGCAAGAGAAAGGGAAAAGGGGCCACTGGTGCGTGCTCTCACCTTGAGGCAAAACACCAGGCAGGTCACAGGCGAGGCAGGCGTCGTGGTGCATGATCACCGCCGCTCGGCGTGGCGGCGCTCAAGGCGGCCGGCGGCATCGTTGCCCACGGTGGTGAGGCGAGGGCGTGGTGACGGCGACGTTCCCCGGTGCGGCGTGGCACGGCGGTTCAGGCGGCGAGCACCTCCGGCGCAGCGGCGCAGCAGCGCGCAGCGCGGGGATGCGAGGCGGCGGCGTCGCGAGCTTCCCGGGCAGCTCCGTCTTCACAGCGCCATGCAGCTCCAGGCTCGAGTGGCGGCAGCAACCGCATGGGCACGGCCTCCTAGAGCAACAGCAGCGGTTACGGCGCGGTGCCTGGCGACCTCGGCTCCCTCCCGTCTCGGATTCTCCCCCTCTTCTCCTTTCTCCCCTTCTCTCTCCCTTTCTTGCGGTGGGCGAGGAGCGATGGCGCGACGGATTTGGGGATTTCACCAAAGCGGCGGCGGATTAGGGAGTGTGGCCGGTGGGCGGCTTAAAAAGGGGCAGCGCCCTAGGGTTTGGACGCAGGCGGGCGGTGGAGATCCTCGGCTTCCGCGCTCCGGGACCTGGCGTGCATCCGGCTGAGGCGGAGGCGAGCTCGGTTGCCGCGGCGCTGTCGCTGATCGCCGGAGCGCGTCGTCGTCGGAAGAAGAAAAGGGAACAGGGGAGACCGGCTGGCTTGCGGGGCCCACTTGGCAGTGACACCGGCGGCGGTAGGTGGGAGCTGGGCCTGCAGGTCAAGGTGGGCCGAAAGGCCAGGCAGGCCGGCTGGTTGGGCACACCGGCGGTGATAGATGGAGGTTCGCTAGAGAACTTAGCGGACTGGGTTAAAACCCAAACTACAAAGGGAGGTTTTCCTATTTCCTATAAGCCTTAAACACATATGATTCAAATTCGAATTTAGAATTCAAATTTGAATCCCACACAAATAAAATCCAAATAAATCCAATAATCCCCAAAGTTGCCACACTAGCATTTTATAATTCCTAAATTTATTGTTTAGCTCAAAATAATTCTAAGAATTTAGGGAAGGATTCAAAGAAGACAACCTTATATTTTAATTATGCACTCAATTCAAACAAAAATTTTTGAAATTCACGTTTTTGCATTCATAAACATTCCGAAAAAAAAATCCGGGATGTTACAGGATCTGTGCCTCCGTGTTGTGTCCGGTTCATGGTGGCATTTTCTGTCCGACCCACAATTCATTGCTAAACATGGCCCGCCACCCTGAGCCACTCATTGTTGCTGGCTACAACACATTTAATCAGCAACACCGCATCTTGTATGACATCTGTGATCTCTTCGGGCGCATTGTGAAGAGGGTATATGCGACAAGGGAGGAATGGGTGCTGTACGGGCAGCCTGACCTCCTCTGCATTGTGGATTGGACTAACATGAGCGTCAAATTGCTCAATCCAGCCACTGGAGTTGCATATGTGTTGCCAAAAGAATTTGCTGAAGAACATGCATCGTACCATCAGTACATATACAAGTTCTCTTTCACTGCTACATTTGGGCAGGTTGCCTCAACAGGGGTGTACAAGGTGATTCGTGTCATTTGCTTCCTTGATGACAGTGGATACTTTGGGCAGCTGTACGAGGTTTTCACCCTTGATGACAACAGCCATGCTCGGTGGAGGGCAAAGAAAGCCCCACCATACCAAATTGAAATAGACCACTGGGATAATGTGGTCATCAATGGGATTATCTACTTCTTGACATATATTGTGGATGAAGAGGAGCACCGTATAGGCTCATTCAACCTTGAGACAGAAGAGTGGAGTCTGAGTATCCCTGGACCCCTAAGTAGCCTTATGGATGCTGCTGATGATGATATAGACTACTCGTTCCAATTAACAATAGGTGCACTGAGTGGAAGCTTAGTAATTGCTTATCACCCAGCTACTAGCACAGATTCCTCTATAGACCTTTGGTTCTTGGTTGACTTTGAGAAGGGACTATGGGTCAAACAATATAGCATAGAATTGAGTTTCGGACATACTGCATATGAGGTTCACCCCTTCTCGGTGTTGAATGATGGGAGGATAGTGTCTGTCATTGACACAAACAGTGGAGGAGTTTTGAGTATAATCCTGAGACCAAAACTTCTGAAGATGTGATGGACATGGGGTATGATGTTGCTCTTAATTTGTACACAGGAAGCGCACTGAGCGTGGCAAACAAAGTGCCAGTTACTGAGGTTAGTATTTTATTTTCGTTGTTAAGTATACCATGTTTATGTATCTTTGGTCTAACTTGGTTCTTTTCTACGTCCTTTTGTTATAGAACACAAATGGATTTGCACTACTGATGGACCATAAAACATAAGGTATGTGATTATGCCTCATTCTGTACTTAAACAGATGTACATGTGGTTTGTAAATGTCATTCAAAGAATAATACTGATCTACCCTTGCTGCTTGTATTTTGGATATGGTATTGTTGTTGGAATAAATAATAATGACTGATTTTTAATTATATATGTAGGAAAAGATGTTTTCTTCCAGCTAATTTGATTTTCTGTATAGGTCCATTTGTATCTCAAGTTAAATTTCCGTTGTCTCCTGATGTGTTTAGAATCTATAATTAGTTGGTTAAATCATTATATATATTCAATTTCTCCATGCTTGTAATCTTCATTTATTATTTCTATGTGTATGGTCGTTTTTATTGGTACTGATGAACGTCTGGACCAGAATTGCCTTAGCTTCTACTGTATCGTGGACTATGCTATTTCTGTATTCTGTCCAATTATTCATTCTTTTGAATCATTTTGTTCTCAAAGAAATGACTTTATGAGATCATGATTTGGTTTACTGTATAATATAAATTATTTTGGACTACATGGTCTTTATGATTATAGTCATAAAAAGATTAAAGAAACAAATGATGGTCTCTTTCCCAAACATTAATTAAATAGGGGTATTTGTGTTTTGTGCACATAGAAAATTCTAATTAATTAGATGGAAAATGATTCTCTTAAGTTGAATTTTAGTTAAAGTTTCTCTTTTGTCGTGGAAGCATTCAGGAGAAGTGAATTAATATGCATGCTTGATGGAAAATGGTTTGCCATTATATTTGTCCATGCATTCAGTTTAATCAAGTTAAACTAAATGTTTCCCTTACATATTGTGGCGAAACTGACCTCCAACCAGGCTTTCATATTTGTAATTTCCATGTATTTTTTTTTGCTCCTGATTCAACATTTTGCTTGTTTAGTACCCGTTATATTTGTATTTTATGATTTAAGTAATTGATTCTATAGAAGATTTTTTATGATTTGCCGTTTCATTATTTCTTTAATTTACAAGACATAATGATATATCATTTCATATGTGAATCCAATATTTTTTTGCAACTCGTCTTTCTAGAGAATGCATCTATCATGTTCATTAGAAACTGCACTTTACGTGCAGGGAAATTGAGAGGATGAAGAAAGAAGATGGGAATTATAAGGCAATGAAGAAGAGAGAAAAGGGTGGCAGTCATACCTTTTATAGTGGTTGACTGCTATGTAATATTGCTTTGGATGTTACTTGTGGTGAATGGTTCTTATCTTTATTCACTGTAAAAAAAACTATTTAATAACATTTAATGTGTACCGTACCTTCCATGGTCGTATCAGAAGCAGCCCAATAATGTTTTATCATCGGGGAGTCTTTCTATTTTTCTTCTTTCCTTATTCAAGTACATCAGTTAAATCTGAAATCTTGAAACAATCATCCTTCATTTTGGTGCAATTTCTTTTAGTTAATATTAAACATTGTTTTGAAACAATCCTCCTATATTCTTGCATTATTTTCTTCTCTTCTTCTAGATAAACATTAATTCATGTGAATATCTCAATTTTAGAGCTGCCACATTCAAACCTTGTCATGGATATGCACATCACCTAATAGCCAGTTAGCAGTCGATCTGTGTTGATCTCTCGATATGGATCATTTGCTGCATGTTGGTTTATGTGTCTTTGTGCACCTCGTCACCACCTCAAAAAGTTGAAAAAACCCTTGAATTGTCAAACCCGTTCGCCCTGTCCTCCCCATTGGTCCCTGCTGTTCCTCTCCACCACCTCGCCACCCATCCCTGCCACATCTCCCTGTCGGCTGCAGTGTCTGATTCCTTGCTTTGTTGGCTTTCCTAGCTAGTCGCAGCAGCTAGCGCACAAACAGTTGGCTACTGCAATTTGATCTGCGAACCTCACTTTTAGTTCTTTTATATTAATAATGAGTCATTTAATCTGAAATAAAAGATGATGATTAATCACAGCTACAGATCCGGGCATTAGTACCGGGCAAAAGGCCATGTTAGTATCGGGCGCTTGCCCGGTACAACTGGCCGGTACTGATTGCCACACTGCTAGAGAATCACACATATATCCCAGGGCCGTTTTTTGATTTGTACCAGGTATTTTATGCCCGGTGCAAATAACTACATTTGTACCGGTACAAATAACTACATTACGACAATTAGTACCGGCCGCCGCCCGGTACTAAGTTGCAATTTAGTACCGGCCGGTAACAACGACCGGTACTAAACTGCAACCACCCCACGTTGTTTGCTGAGCAGTTTAGTACCGGGCCATAATACCACCCGGTACAAACCTGCGAGCTAGTTATATTATTTTCATATTCGTGTTCGGCTCGTATTCATATTCATAGTCGCATTCGTAGTCGTATTCATATATATTGCCAATAATATTGTATATAGATCTAGCATATATTATATATATTACAAATATTACACTTGCGTCAACTATTTGAGTTTGACAAGTTTGATATAACTCAAAAGTGGCCTCAACTCACAAGTGTGACCAACATAGACTCACCCAAAGGTGTCAGGGTCGTCCCTGATTGGATTAATTCTACCCACACTTTTTCCGTCAAAATAAAGAGGTTGTTCGGCTGGTAGAATGAATAGTGCTCGGCTGGTAGAATGAATAGTATTTTGTGAGAGAAAATAAACCAAAACAAGTCTAGATAAGCCAAAATATGCCAGCCGAACAGCCTCAAAATTCTCGTTTCGGATTTACGACCTCAGATAATAGAAATCCACATAGTTGTTCTTGAGTCGCCCGTATTCGTTCTTGGGGGAGGATCTCACTTCTCATTTCTTTCAGCTATCACATGCAAAATCACAAGACAAAAATCAAGGAATTAATATTTATGGAAATTAAAGTACAGAAGTCAACAAATGAATTAATTTTCTGTACGTACCAATTTTTTATCATTGCTTTTATTGGGGTCAACCATGAAGTTGTGGATGAACTCACAAATGTAAAATCCACATAAATGGTTACCATGTTCCTGTCTCAAGCACTGAACAGGAAAGAACAAGTTAAAACAATTTCATTTGATAATAAAATTCTTGTTATCAATCGCAAAAATAGAATGAAAGTAAATACATACATGAAATCTGTCGCGCATGTAAAAGTCTTCCTTGAATTGTCCCGGATATTTTTTTACAAAGCGAGCCCATACTAAGCGATGTGCATCCACGAGTTCTGGGTACATTGAGGTGGGGTATTGCTTTGGGTCCATCACTGTGATTTCGCCACGATCAATCTCGATAACAATCAATATCCAGTGGCACGTGTTCATATATACATAATAGAGATGTTACATGTATCGTCATATTCATTGAAAGTATAAATAATAATGATAATCAATTCACCCAAAGTGGTATGAGAGAAGTATGTAAGGCATGTGATGCTGCTTTTCCAGGTAGTTGAAGATATTTTTCATGGTCCTATTTGGCCATTCCTTTAGCATATTGTTGTTAACAATCTGGGGTTCCATGAAGCCCACATGATAGTACATTTTTTCCAAGACAATGAATCTCCATTACGCATGATATAAAATAAAATATATCAAATGAGACAACACACAATTAATGTACGATTAGAAATGAGAGGAAACACTCATAGAACCCATGCACTCATTAGCGATTTATCAACGGCGTCTTGATTGTAGAAAAACCATAGACTTTCAAATTCAATCCATAAGTCATCTGGCCCCCTAAAAAAATCGCGATCATGGACACGAGCAGCGAACATCTCACGTCCTTGTTTAGATTGCTCTGTGTACCAATTATGCAATAAACGCATTTTTGTTGGCAGGAGATCCACCAGCTGTGGCCGCATAAGAGGTTCCCCGAGCACAAACGGCTTTCTATTAGCACCTTCGTGTCGGGGGATATCGGCTCCCCCGAGAAGTTGCTCTCTTGTGAGGCTTGTCTCCTCTATAATCTTAGCCAATTCTTCATCTTCTTTTGACAACACTTTGAACGGTGGGAGCGATTGTTCTGGTTGTTCTCCAAGCTGAGGAACTTTTTTGACCGTCTTTGACCTTCGTTGTTCGTTCCACGACTTTCTGATATGACGATGATAGTCGGAGATTGGCTCTTTTTCTTTGACGACTTTCGGTTGTCTGAGTGATCTAAAGTATTGCCTCATTTTTCAATCAATTGGTTGCTCTACTGGCTTCTTCTTTGGCGCGAAGTGAGCATCAACCTCAGCCTTAGATATAGCCTCATTTTCCTCTAGAGTTCTTTCCCATGGAAGTTTCTTCGGTGGAGGCTTTTCTTTCTGCTTAGCTGGTTGCTTCTTCTTAGGTGGAGATTGTCGGACTGGTTGCTTTGAGAGTTTCCTCTTAACTAGTGGTGGCGGTTCAGGCGAAGTGTTCTTTGCAGACTGTTGAGGCGGAGTTTTCTTTGGAGACACTTCGGGCGTCGGACTCCTACTTCGATCACTAAAGTGTAGATTTGCTGCCAACGGACTCATGGCGGCTGGCGAAGGTGATCTCTGCCTTGAGATATGAGGGGACAAGACGACTGCTTGCGGAAGCCTTATGTAGGGCTTGGTCCAACAAATCCATGTGTGGATGGCGTGTCCTAGTAATGTATCCCTGTCGCCTCCATGGACCTCGAGGTCCAAGTCCTCCCATCCCGGTTCCACTCTGTCAACTTGGACTCTAGCATATCCTTGAGGAATCTCCATGCAATGAATTGTCCCCCCAGGTACTTCAGCAATACCATGAGCTACTACCTTTACTATTTTTCTGACTCGAGTAAGAAGCTCACAAGGGGTTCACACAGTGATGTCATCCATGGGGTAGTGTTCATTGTTCTCTATGGAATCGTCTACCGGTTGGTGCTTTGTGGATGCTACGCTGCTACACGCTTCTGTGAACCGGGAGGGCTCGCTCCCACATTAGCAGTTGATGCACCTGCTTGTCTCTATGCATCGTATGCCGCTTGTAGCCAATCCAACCTTTCATTATTTGAAGCTATTTGTTCCTCTAAGCTACGCAACTTCTCTTCTGTTTCACGTTTGCTTCAGTCCCATTTTTTGTAACTTTCCACGTCTGCACTGAATCCTTTCTTCCATGGAATTACACCCATGCCTCGGACACGTCCAGAGTGTTCCTTATTTCCATGTGCATAAGTGAGCTCGTCTCTCTCTCTCTCTCTGTCAGGCTTGAAAGCACCTTGTCGTTTGCGCTGCAGTGCTTCTTGTAACCGATCATAAGCTTGTAGCAAACTATCGGTAGTAACAAATGTACCATCCTCCTCTCTCAATGAGCCACCATGAGCGTAGAAAAAGTGCTTTGCTTGTTCGGGCCAATCGAAAGTGGTGGGCACAATTCCCCGACCCATCAAGTCCTCTTCCTTCTTCCCCCATTTTGGGATCGCGGTCTTGTAACCTCCTTGGCTGAGTCTATGAAACCATTGCTTTTTCCCCGCATTAACCTTTGCCTTTTCAGATATATCTTTGGCATCCTCTGACAACTTGTATTGTTTGAAGTCTTCCGAGTAAGGTGCTAACTTTTGGTACTTGTTCACCAAATCGGGTTCAATGCCCTTCTTGATAAAGTCCTTGTGCAGATTCTTCTTGTACGTCCCAAATGCAATTGCCATCTTTTTGAAGGCAAAATCCTTCAGCTCATTTTCTTTTTCTTCTGGAAATGAGAAGAATAGTTTCATCTGTTCCCAACACATGTTCTTCTTATGGTCAGGGACAACATCTTCAGGTAGATCAGTCTTATTTGTTATCTTCCATTTCTTAATATTGATGGGGATGTTCTCCCGAACAATATAACCACACTGATTGAAAAATTTTGTCTGAACACCAGGGGGTGCAACTGGTGTGCCGTCATTGTCCACTTCTGTTATAATGATTTTGCCCTCCATTTTTGCTTTCCCGCCTCGTTTACGTCTTGGCCTCGATGATGATGTAGATGGCTAATAAAAAATGGTATCATTAACTATCTATATATATAGTGTTCAGTGTAAATCATGAAGTATCAAACATTACCTCAGTTATTGGTATGTCCTCTTCTATTCCAATATTAATTACTCATTTTTAACTCATTAAAATTAATTACTATATAATTTGTTGCTAATTTTCTAACTCATTTTTACATTTCCATACATCTCATACCACATCCATCCTACATGATAATATTTTCGTAAGTAATTTCCTATCATCTACTAGCACATTCATCCTGCAAAATTAAACATTCATCCACACATAGCACATTCATCCTGCAAAATTAAACATTCATCCACACATTCATCCATGACATCATCGTCACGTGGTCACGCCCACCCTTAGCTTGTGCACGCCGCCCTGGAGGGCTCCGGCCTTGTGTGCCGATGGCGGCACGACGGGGTGACGGCCAGCCGGGGCGCCGAGGTGCACAAGCGTCACCGCGGAGGAAGGGCGCGGTGTAGAGAGGCGGGGTCGGGGCACCGCGGCGGGTCGATGAGAGCGGGCCGGGGCGCGGCGAGCTACTAGCGAGGTCGGGGTGCGGCGAGGCCGAAGTGGACGAGGCGGCGCCGGAGTGGACGAGGCGGCGCCGGAGTGGAAGAGGCGGCGGGCCGGCAAGGGCTTGGAGACGAGGAGTGTGGCCGTCACCGTGTGTGTGGCTGGCGAGGATCGAGCCGCTTAGACGGCTGTCAGCTCCCTTTAAAATGCTTGCCTTTCTTTCTCAGAGGGTGATTCTTAGGCAAGAATCGACGATGGCCCATATATACCACCTTCCGACAGTTTCTCAAATAAATGCTTTCCGTATCTTCTAGACAATGGGTGCATGCCTTATATCCCTTGTTCGACTGTCCTGACAAGTTACTAAGTGCAGGCCAATCATTGATGGTTATGAAAAGCAATGCTCTAAGATCGAAGGTCTCCTCTTTGTTCGCAACCCAAACAGGTATGCCTTTTTGGCTCTACAGTGTTAAAAGTTCGTCAACCAAGGTCTTAGGTACACATCAATGTCGTTGCTCGGTTGTTTTGGCCCTTGGATGAGGACAGGCATCATGATAAACTTCCGCTTCATGCACAACCAAGAAGGAAGATTGAACATACATGATAAACCTAGAATTTGTAACCTATTTTCCACAATTTCTAATCTATTTTCCAGAATTTCTAACAAAAACTAGAATTTCCAACCTATTTTCCACAATTTCTAAACAAAATCTACTATTTTCCACAATTTCTATCAAAAAACTAGAATTTCTAACCTATTTTCCACGATTTCTAAACAAAATCTAGAATTTCTAAACTATTTCAAATATTTTCTAAACTATTTATAATATTTCTAAACTATTTCTAATATTTTCAAAACTATTTTCTAATATTTCTAAACTATTTCTAAACTATTTCCAATCTTCCTAAACTATTATCTAATATTTCTAAACTATTTCTAAACTTAAAAAATAAGTGTAAAAAATACCTGACCCAAAGTGTAGAGCACCTCGCAATGAAGAGAGAGAAGAGGGAGGGGCGGCTGGCGGTAGGGGGGCACCCGCCGTTTTATAAGTGGCGCCCCCCAACTGTCGTTTCACCCGAAAGTTGGGAGCAACCGCCGTTTTGAACGGCGGTTGACCCAGATGGGCCCAACTATAGTGTCCAACCACCGCTTCAAACGGCGGTAGGTTCCACATCCACACCGCCGACGGAGACCCAGATTGCCGTTGTCAGCTGCAGATGCACTCTACCGTCGTTTGTTATGGCGGTAGGACCCAACCGCCGTTGGTTATGGAGGTTGAAGACTACTTTTGAAATTTTTTGAATCGGGCATTTATTTTTGAAAAATTGCGTAAAAAATATATAACATTTTTTTATTGGAACATACACTCTTGGGCTCAACAAGAAAATAAACTGGGCTGGGCCCTTCTGGCCTATTTAAATTTAGATCATCAGGTGAACGAATTGTAAAGACTTCCAGCGACATATATCCGGTATGTTGTCTGCCGATTTGGACATAGTCACAATGCAAACAACCGATTCCGATTCCAGCCATGCACGTCGTCCTTATAAGAAATCGTGACCAATCCATCACGTGAATCAATCGCGCCAGCACGCGTTCTTCTCCACGAAGCTTAACCCGACCTCTCCACTCAGACGGCGATCGCGATGGCGCAAACACCGCATGTTGATCCTCTTGTCAAAGAGTCCCGGAGAGAAATACTCGACAATAGCTTGCGGTGCAGGCCCTCCGCTGCAGGAGCTTGCTGCGCCATACCTAAAAAACATAACATAAAAATGAATGCAATTTGTTATCCATTGTTTAAAAAACAAGAATTTATAACATATTTTCCAGAATTTCTAAAAAATGTACTATTTTTCAGAATTTCTAATCTATTTTTCGCAATTTGTAACCTATTTTTCAGAATTTCCAAAAAAATGGAATTTCTAACCAATTTTCCACAATTTCTAACATATTTTCCAAAAATTCTAAAAACAAGAATTTTAACCTATTTTCCACAATTTCTAACCTATTTTCTACAATGTCTAAAAAATAAAATTTCTAACATGTTTTCCACAATTTCTAACCTATTTGCTACAATTTCTAAAAAAATTAGAATTTCTAACCTATTTTCCACAATTGGTAACCTATTTCCCATAAATTCTTACCTATTTTACAAAATTTCAAAAAAAACTAGAATTTCGAATCTATTTTCTACAATTTATAAACTAAACTAGAATTTCTAACCTATTTTCCACAACTTCAAACAAAACTAGAATTTCTAATCTATTTTCCAAAATTTCTATCAAAAAGTAGAATTTCCAACCTATTTTCCACAATTTCTAAAAAAACTAGAATTTCTAACCTATTTTCCACAATTTCTAATCTATTTTCCAGAATTTCTAACAAAAACTAGAATTTCCAACCTATTTTCCACAATTTCTAAACAAAATCTACTATTTTGCACAATTTCTATAAAAAACTAGATTTTCTAACCTATTTTCCACGGTTTCTAAACAAAATCTAGAATTTCTAAACTATTTCAAATATTTTCTAAACTATTTATAATATTTCTAAACTATTTCTAATATTTTCAAAACTATTTTCTAATATTTCTAAACTATTTCTAATATTTCTAAACTATTACCTATATTCCTAAACTATTTTCTAATATTTCTAAAATATTTCTAAACTTAAAATATAAGTGTAAAAAATACCTGACCCGAAGTGTAGAGCACCTCGCAATGAGGAGAGAGAAGAGGAGGCGACGTCGTGAGGGGGCACCGCTTTTTATAAGCGGCGCCCCCAACCGTCGTTTCACCCGAAAGTTGGGAGCAACCGCCGTTTTGGGCTCAACAAGAAAATAGACTGGGCCGGACCCTTCTGGCCTATTTAAATTTAGATCTTCAGGTGAACGAATTGTAAAGACTTCCAGAGTCAGCGTTACCGACATACTGCTACCGACTGTTGTCTGCCGATTCGTACATAGTCACAATGCAAACAGCCGATTCCGATTCCAGCCATGCACGCCGTCCTTATAAGAAATCGCGACCAAACCATCACGTGAATCAATCCCAAGTGGCAGCGCGCTCGAGTATGTTCTTCTCTTGAAGCTTAGCTTCGACCTCTCCACTCGGCCGGTGATCGCGATGGCGCCAACACCAGCGGCCCGATCTTCCTCACGCCGACCGGCAGCACCGCTCCGTCCATCGGCGTCGAACCCGACCACGACCGTGACCAACATCCCCATCGGCACGCGGGCGAACGGCCCAACCTCGGCGACGTCTTTGGGTAGGTCCCGACGTCCGGAGGATATAAGGTGCTCCGCATCAACTCCACCGGCGGCCATGGCCAACGACCTAGCCAATCGTGGCGAGATCTCGCCTCGGCGCGGACGCTGGAGGCCGGTAGCCAAGCCCTCCGGTGCTCGTCGACATGACGATCCACCCAAGACGGTGGTGACCCCCAGGGTTCGCCCACTTCCACGACGAGCGGCGTCTCTCACGGGCAACGCGGTGGAGACTTGACGGCATCGCCTGCTCGACCTTGCAAAGGAGGAGTGAGGCCGAGCCTCCTCCAAGGCCCGCTCCCATCCACGAGCCGCAATCCGCCGCTCCGGCTGAGCCCGGTGGAGCTCAATGGCTGCCTCATCTTCGTGCACCATGACTACCTCTCCTGCTACATCGACACGTGGGTGCTCACGGACCTTGAGAAGGGGACGTTGTCGAGGATACAGTCGCTGCACCTAGCTTCTATTCTACATGGATGGGAAGACCCCAAGAAGAAGAAGGACCAACCGGCGCCATTGATACTAACCATATACCGCCGCCAGGAAATCTTGGTGCAGCCATTGATGGTGCTCAGTGACGGCCGGATAGCCTTCTGGGTGGGAATTCCGTACGACGCGGTGAGGGTGTATGACCCAAAGACGGGCAACACCCTAGGCTTGAATCGCCATGGAGAGGAGAGCTTGAGCTCGCGGGTGAGTGAGTACGGTGAACAATAGCTCGGGTGGCAGGAGGAAGAAGGAGGTACGGTGTATATATGGAGGCCGACCATTAGTCCCGGGTGGTTTTACGACCCAAGACTAAAGGGTACCCCTTTTGTCTCGGGTCGTAACACCAGCCGGGACTAATGCTTTAGTCTCGGGTGGTGTTGACCGAGACAAAGTACCCTTTAGTCTCAGGTCGTAACACCACCCGGGACTAAAGACTGGGGCAATAATTGCCGGTTAGAGCCGTTGGGAGCCCCCCTTTTGTCACGGTTCGTAATACCAACCGGGACTAAAGGGGGGTTGGCTACAGCACCCATTTTGAGCGACGTCGACGAAAGGCCTTTAGTCCCGGCTCCAAAGTTGAACCGGGACTAAAGGGGCGTACCAAAGCCTCGGTCTCTACCAGTGTGCCCCCAATGAGCACATGACCGATATATAGAACACTACATGGCAAGTACCCTACTAGTAGTAGGACCCCCATTGATGTATAGTGGCTAGCACATTGGGAGTTTGAAACAGGCCAAGTCAAGGTGTATCTTTGTGTTGAAGATGGCCGATAAGATGAGGTCCAGGTTTCAATGACCTTGTCACCTTTTAGGCCCTTCATGGACAGCCCTGGGCTGTGGTTGCGTCTAGGGCTCTAGGCCGCAATTCCGCAACTCCTCTTATCCAGTTAGGGTCTGTTTGGTTCACGTAGCAGTGGAGCCTGGCTCACCTGAGACAGGCTTAACACATGCAACGTGTCGTGTTTGGTTGGTTGTATCTACATAGCTTGGCTTAGAAGAGATACTGTTTGGTTGTCTGTACGACGATATGTTGCATGAGATTAAAAATATTATAAGATTATGCTTATAATTTTTATTTATGCAAATACACTCCTGTAACACCCTAATTTTACAAATTTGAGTTTTGAATAAAATTTGTTAGAAACCTTTATTTATGCTCCTAAGGATCATAGGGTTGCATTTAATTTCTTTTAGGCATTTAAGATTTTCTAAAATAAATGAACTATAGGAATTTATTGTTGCATTCATGGTGCATTGTCTTTGATTGTTTGAATTCAAATTCTAATTTGAATTCATTTGTTTTGTGCCTTTTCTAAATAGATAAACCTCTACCCTAACCCTCCCTTCCTTTCACAGTTCGGCCGAGCCCACAAAAGTCTCACGGCCTCCTTCTCTTCTGGTTGCCGCTTTGTTTTTTTTTTTCCCGTCAGCCTCAGTAAGCAGCCTGCCCAGCCGCCCATTGCGCCGCCGCCCACCTTCTCTCCCGCAGACCAGACGCCGACAGTGGGACCCACTGTCATCCTCCCCACGCTGTCTCGAGCCGGACTCGAGCTCGAGTCCCGGCCGACCCGACGCTGCCCGCGCGCCTCACGTCTTGGCCCGCACGCCAAGGCCGAGCCCTCGGCCTATTTAAGGCCGCCGCCACCTCCTGGCCGGGCTAGCCAAAACCCTAGCCGCCCCTGAGCACCCCCGCCCGAGCCCGCCGGAACCCTAGAACGCCGCTTCTCGGCCATTGCCGCTCCGCCCGCCGAGAAGCCGTCCCGAGCCGCGCAAGGAGGTGAGAAGCTCCGTGCCGCTTGTTGTCGCCCCTGCATCGAGTCGCCGAGGAGGGCTCGCCGAGTTGCGCTGCCGCCACCGCTTCCGCCGTGCCGCGGCCGCCTCCTCGCGCTAGCCGACCGCGCCGCCCTAGATGAGTTCGCCGCCTCGCGCGCTTCATCCCGGTGACCACAAACCGAGCCCCTAGCTCGATCCGCCGCGCCGCCGGCGATTCGCCGCCGCCACGGCCGGCGCCGATGCGCCCGCACCGTCACATCAAGATCCGGCGGTCTCGATCAATCTGACCGCCACCGCTATGCAGTTAGCCGCCGCCGGCCGTTGGATCAAGATCCAACGGCTGGATTAGATCAACCGGTCAATACCGGTCAAACCGCATGACCCGTCTTTTTGCGTAAAAACCCCGAGCTTTTCCTTTTTACAAATAGGTCCTCCCGCAGTAGTGAGTTTCTTTACAGTTAGGTCCTTTCGTTACGTTTAAGCCCAGACTCTTTAGTTTTCTTTACAGATTAGTCCCTGTACCTTCGTTAGTGCATATCTTGGTCGTTTTAGCTCCGTTTTTAGCGTTCTTTATGTCCACGCGATCGTCCCTCAAGCGTAGATTAGTTTTATGCCTCTGTTTTATTCTGTTAGTACTGTTTGATGATTGTTTCTCATTTATTCTTGTTGTATGCTTGTATGTGAATGTTGTGGAGCGTAGAGAGTGAAGCGTTCGAAGGCTTTGAAGATCAAGACGCGCCAGAGTTTGAGCAGCAGAGTCTTGTTGAAGGCAAGTCTCCCTTGATGCATACCCACTTGTCCTACATAACATGCATTTAAATTCACTGTATTTACTTTTCCTGCTTGCATTAACTTGACGGGAACCTATTAAGGATCATGCCTAGTCTTTCGCTACCCTTACCTTGTAACCGGGTTAATTAAATTAATATTGATGGTAGCTATGGCTTAGCATGCTTAACTGGGATGGTATTAATCTACATGGATACCTTTATGTTCTATGTTCCGTTATTATGTTGTTGCAAGACCACCTTTGTTATGTTAATCGGAACATGGAGAACCACCCAGGAAAACAGTACAACCACAAGAACTAACGGCAATGGTCTTGGCTCGTAATTAGGAACCTTAGCTTGGGGTGATCTTACGATAAGGACAAGGGATCTGATCTGCGGGTATAGACTCGCTCTAGCAGGGTGGGTGAGTTATTCTTTTTATGGTGGGTATCGACCGCTAGGGACTTTATACCTTGCTCATCGATCCGGACCTTGTGGGTCATAACTTGCTAGGGAACCTTTGTAAAGGCCATGTAGCGTCCCTATGCAACCACATCTCGGTAGTGTGGTATGGTGCCTTGCAAACACCGCATGGTTGGGTTCAAAGTTCTTGAGCTTTTACCGCTTGTGGTGAAAGTGTACAACCTCTGCAGAGTGTAAAACTAACTAGTTAGCTCACGGTCAAGAGCGGCCTGGACCCTCACATGACTAAGTTATGGAACTTAAATGTTAAATCGTTGTTCTATCTTTATGATGCTTATGTTTTATTAATTGCGGGTTGGTATAAACTTACACTCTTTAATAAATATGCTGCTAATAAAACTTGACCAACTAAAATGCTAAACTGCTTGAACCCTAGCCAAACACCAAATGGCCATGCATGTTATGTTGTTTTCCCCTTGCTGAGTACGGCACGTGCTCACGCTTGTCTATTTTCTTGTATCTACAATACTCGATTGCTGCTCGGGAGAGATTTGAAGACTACCCCGGTGACTTCCAGGAGTTCTAGGTGTGCGTGTCTTCAGTCAGCTGCCTGTGGAGACATCTTTATCCGCTGCGAGAACTCGTTATTTATGTTTCGTTTAAGACTTTGGTCATATGATAACTCTTTATTCGTGTGGCACGATTTTGGTATTCACAATGTCATTGCGTGTGTAACTTGATCTGGCGCACAACGTGATCTATGCATTCGGTTTTGTCTTTAAACTGGGTGTGACAGAGTGGTACCAGCGTGTTGATGTGGGACGTTAGCCTAGATAGAAATGGTCGAATTTAAGGATTTTATAATCATAGAAGCCTTTCTCATCACATGCTTGCTTTGTTTCTAATAATCTTATACTCTTGCTTTTGTCTCATCCTTGAGTTAATCTTGATTCTTTACCTTGTGCTTGCTTTTAGCTCTCACCCTCATGTCTTACCATCTATTCCACTTTACACCGCACTTACGATGGTTCGCCATTTGAAGACTTCACACGCCGGTGCTACCACCCGGTTTGCTCCGCAGAAGAGTACAACGACTTCCATGACGGAGACACGGATGAAGAGATCGAGATGGAAGCTGCACCAATGCCGCCCCGCCCCTCATCATTGTGTCGGATGATGAGGAGGATCGAAGGAGGTGAACTCGGAAGGAGTGCAAGAGCAAGTGAACAACAAGGCCCAGAAGGTGAAGCGGTGAGGAAGTGATCCGGGAGGTGTACCACTACGGGGTTGATGGAGTGGGCATTCCCATGGCTGACCACCGCGAGCTATGGTACTCGCTTGGGCTATGATAAGGCCCCTGCTACCACCGTGAGCTGTGGACTCACCCATGGTTCGAGCCCCACCGGGAGGTTGCTGCTATCACGAGGAGTATGCTCCATTCCGTGGAGTGAAGGAGATCTCAAGCATCATGATGTGGCTCACAGGGACCACTATGGACGCCGGCATCGCAGAAGCAGCTCGGAGGGCACTCTATGTGCTCTCCCACAAAGAGCGTGACAGGTTGGAGGATACCCACTGCAGGTACACACCTTTTCGAGCAAGTGGGAAGCCAAAACCTACATCGCTCCAGCTCCAAAGATATGAAGGAGCTGAACAACGTCCGGACTGCTAGCTGCTGTTAATACTGCGTTGGATGACACCAACAACACTCAGACGCTGGCTCAACAGCAGATCTTCACTCGAGTTGCGAAGCGTGCCTTGAAGCTGCACGCGTAACAGAGAGCAGCGGTTCATGACGCTGCAGAAGCATGTACCTCCGTCACCCAAGAGGCCACGCCACGACTCCCCGATGCCCGCACGGATGCCATGCCGAAGAAGATAGTCCTTAGGCTTAAGTTAAGAATAGGGTCTTTGTAATCGCTAGTAGGCGATCGGTTAAAGTGTGCTTAGTTTAGAGTGTGGTTGAATGCTTGGTTTTGTGTTAAATGTTTGAGCTGGATTTTTGTTTGAGTGCAATGTGTTGTGGAGTGATGACCACAAGCGACATTGGTTTAGTAGTAAGTTTGTGGGGTCAACCTTCTATCTCAATCAATTTATCTATCATAATCTTTGTGTTCCTTTAAATCTTACCCTTAATACAAAAGCTTCAAATCTGTTCACGCAGCTCTCTGAGTCAGCTGCACTGTTTTAATTTTATCTCGGGCTACAGAACCCGATTGCAGTAAATCCAATTGAAGAAGTTCAGAAATTTCGTGACTGATTTTCTGTACAAAATTCAGAATTTTAGGATGTATAGTCAGAGAGATATGCCTGAAACATTGGAGCCCCGAATCTGTTAAACACTGCTGACCTATCTGACTTGTTTAATTGAGAGTTACAGAACTCCGATTGAGGTGATTCCAGTTGGAGAAGTTCCGTAATTTCATTACCTAGTACTGGTTAAAGGTTCATAATCCACGCTGAGAGTTATACCTGATTGTTTGGAACCAACAGAATCTGTCTAAAGCTGAATATCTTTGTTATCTTATCCGGTTTAACTCTTGGCACAATCACCTAAAGTGAAGTCCCTAACACTCAGATGGTGAAACCAGGTCAGGATCCGAGTCGATCAACCAGCAGTGAATCGACAAGGCAGGGCACCCCGGCAAGCGCAGATGGATCCCGCCATGCAGCAATTCATCGAGACGCAGACTCAACTCCTCCGTAACACGACCAACAGCATGGCGAATCTGCAAGCTCAAGCCTACAACCCACCGGTGCAGCAGCCGGCACCTCGCAACAAGCACCGGGAGTTCATGAGTCACCACCCCCCAGTGTTCACTCATGCCGATCCACTTGAAGTCCGAGGATTGGTCTGAAGACAGTCGAAGATGCTCACTACACCGCCAAAGGCGATGACAGAGAAGGTCCCGTATGCCGCAGACGACTGTGGGTCCGCATCCGCTGGTGGGATGCGATGTCGCTCACGCCGCCCCTGACACTATCACCTGGGACGAGTTCACCACCAACTTCCGGAGCCACCACATACCTTCAGGGGTCATGAAGATCAAGAAGAAGGAGTTCCTTTCCCTCAAGCAGGAGGGAATGTCGTGTCGAGTACGAGACAAGTTCATTGAGTTGTCTCGCCACGCGATCGAGGAAGTTCTTGAAAGACAGAAGAAGCGGGAGCTGTTCCTCGGATGGGTTGGCCGGATCGCTTCGAAGACCGGTGATGTCTCACACTTTCCCCACGCTTCCAGAATCGGTGGACAATGCTATCCGCTTGGAGCACAAGCGCAAGGAGCTTGGAGAGTCAAGAGGAAGGCCACCAGCTCGAGGACCGAGTGTTTCGGCCACGCTTTAACCCACGCAGAACACCCCGTTCCACTTTGGAGGGCCTGGTGGAAACTTTGGGCAGCAGCAGTCCCAACGTTCTGCACAAGAGTTCCGGGCCTCAGTTAGCCAGCTGCCTCGCCTCGACACCACGCCCCGCCTTCCAGCAGAGTCAGCAGAGAGCTCCAGTTGGTACACCGGTGAGGTCCGTTGCGCCTCCCAATCCTTCAACCACCACTTGCTTCAAGTGTGGAGAGCTTGGTCACTATGCCAATGCGTGCCCCAAGAGGAATCCTCCAAACACCCCAGTGCAGAATCAGCAGATGCAGCAGATGAGGAATGGGAACCAGACCCCGCAGGCTAACAAGGGACAGCAGAGCTATGCACGTGGCAAGGTTATGCACGTTCAAGTCGCCCAGAGAACCCTGCAGTAGTGCTCGGTATGTTCCTAGTTAACTCCACTCCCGCCCCCGCTTTTATTTGATTCGAGCATCCCATTCTTTCATTACATCTCAATTCGTAGCTCAACATAGCATACCCATTAGTCCCATGTCTCGCCATATGCTAGTTAGTTCACCAGGGGGGAATTGAAAGCATCATATAAGTGTGACAATGTCAGTCTCAAGATTCAGGCGAGTAGATTTCGAGCTAATCTTATATCTGGAATCAAGAGGGATTGATGTGCAATCGGGAATGGGATGGTTGACCGCGTGTGATGCGGTGATTCAAAGGTGCTAAGAGGTCATTCTTCTCACTAGTCCCGGGAAAGGATCGAGTTTGCAGCAGATCCACCACCATCAATAGCCAGTGCAGTGAATCGCTCAATGGAACGGCTTTAGAAGACATAAGAGTAGTGCGACTACCCGATGTGTTTCCGAGGAGTTACCGTATGCCCCCGACCGAGACGTTGAGTTCGTTATTGATCTATTGCACGCTTCCTCCTATCTCTAAACGTCCATATAGAATGTCTAGTGATCGATTACAAGAGCTTAAAGCCTGATTAAAGAGTTAATGGGTAAAGGGTTCATACGTGCTAGTTCATCACCTTGGGGAGCACCTTATCTTTGTGGGAAAGAAGGATGGTACATGAGGATGTGTGTTGATTACTGTGTCTCTTAATGATGTTACTATCAAGAACAAGTATCCTCCGCCGCATTGAGGACTTGTTTGATCGATGAGAGGAGCCAAGGTGTTCTCTAAGATTGACCTACGATCCGGTTATCACCGATGAAGATCGGGCCTTGGATATTCCTAAGACAGCGTTCACCACGAGGTATGGACTTTATGAGTATACGGTTATGTCCTTTGGGTTGACCAATGCACCTGCCTACTTCATGTATCTGATGAACAAGATCTTTATGGAGTATCTAGACAAGTTTGTTGTGGTGTTTATTGATGATATCTTGATCTACTCCAAGAATGAAGAAGAGCATGAGGAGCATTTGAGGCTTGTGTTGCGTGTCGAGAGAGCATGAGTTTTATGCGAAGTTCAGCAAGTGTGAGTTCTGGCTTAAGGAAGTGGCTTTTCTGGGTCATATCATCACCAACGGAGGGATTGCGGTAGATCCAAGCAAGGTCAGTGATGTGTTAAAATGGGAACCTCCTGGTATGCGAGATCAGGAGTTTTCTGGGACTCGCTGGTTACTATCGTCGATTCATCGAAGGGTTCTCCAAGATAGTAAAGCCTCTCACCTCACTGCTAGAGAAGGACAGAGAGTTCAAGTGGACCAGTGCATGTCAGGCTAGTTTTGAAGAGTTGAAGAAGCGGTTGACCACGACCAGTCCTAGTGATGCGGATCTGCAGAAGAGCTTTGATATCTATTGTGATGCATCTCGGCGAGTGGTCAGGTTGTGTGCTTATGCAGGAAGGTCACGTTATAGCCTACGCATCTCGACAGTTAAGGAAGCATGAGCTGAACTATCCTACTCACGATCTTGAGTTAGCAGCAGTGGTTCACGCATTGAAGATTTGGAGGCACTATGTTATGGGAACTAAGTGCCAGATCTACACCGATCACAAGAGCTTGAAGTACATCTTCACTCAGAAGGATCTCAATCTGAGACAGCGCCGTTGGCTAGAGTTGATCAAGGACTATGATCTGGAAATTCACTACCACCCGTGGCGAATTTGGTCGCGATGCTTTGAGTCGGAAGGGTCATGCTAACATGGCTATGGTTTTCCGGCTTCACGATGAGTTGGTAAAAGAGTTTGAGAGACTCAACACGGAGATCGTGCGTACAGAGGGAGTGACTTTGGAAGTGCATCTATACTCGGCGGAGATACGAAAAGGGCAGCTAGAAGATGTTGGGATCCAGAATAAAGGAAAGTATGAAACAGGAGAAGCCCCAGATTTCACAGAGGATGATCGAGGCTGTATGGTTTAAAACCGGATATGTGTGCCGAAACGGAGAGATCTCGGAGAGACTATCTTGAGAGAAGCTCACGATTCCGCCTACTCTATCCATCCAGCAGTACCAAGATGTACCGTGATCTCAAGCGAGAGGTATTGGTGGTACGGTATGAAGAGGGATGTGGCACACGTGGCTTTGTGCGACACTTGCCATCGGGTTAAGGCTGAACACGAGGCGGTGGATTGCTTCAACCTTTGAAGGTACAGTGGAAGTGGGAAGAGATTGGTATGGATTTCATTGTGGGTTTACCTCGAACCCGGATGGTTATGATTCGATATGGGTCATTGTGGATCGTTTAACCAAGGTTGCTCATTTCATTCGGTAAAGACCACTTATACTGGGGAGCTAAGTTGGCGAGTTGTACATGTCGAGGATTGTGTGTTTGCATGGTGTGCCAAAGAAGATAGTGTCGATGAGGTACCCAGTTCACATCTCGCTCGGGAGAAACTACACGAGTCTATGGATACAAAGTTGAACTTCAGACCTATCACCCATGAGGCATGATGGATGACAGAGAGGACCAATCAGATCCTAGAGGACATCTTTGAGAGCATGTGCGCTTAAGCATGGTGGTAGTTGGGATAAGAGCTTGCCGTTGAGTTCTCTTATAACAACAGCTACCGTGCTAGTCTCAAGATGGCACCATTTGAGGCTTTGTATGGGAGAAAGTGTAGAACTCCGTTGTCTTTGGAGTGAGACAAAGAAAGCGATTGTTTGGGGCTGATATCATTAGAGAGGCGTAAAAGCAAGTTCAGTTATCGAGAAAACTTGAGGATCGCTTCGATCTATACAAAAGAGTTATACGAGACGGGAAAGGGAGAGACGTAGTCTTCGGGAGGAGACTATGTGTATCTAAAGGTATCACCAATCGAGATGTTTACGCCGATTCAAGGTCAAGGGAAAGTTGTCACCTCGATTTATTGGACCTTTCAAGATCCTAGAGAGAGTGGGAGAAGTAGCTTACAGGTTGGAGTTGCCAAATCAGTTAGCGATGTACATGATGTGTTCCACATCTCTCAGTTGAAAAAGGGTTTCAATCCTCATGACAAGAAGCCGTTACCTATGGATGAGCTAAACATTAAGGAGGATCTCACCATTGTTGAACACCCTATTCGGATTTTGGATACTATGACACGAGTCACTAGGAATAGTGTGATTAAGATGTGCAAAGTACATGGAGTAACCACTTGCAGAGGATGAGGCCACATGGGAAAGAGAGGATGAATTGAAAGCAGAATTTCCGGATCTTTTCGCCATCTATCCAGAATCTCGAGGACGAGATTCTTCTTAAGGGGTAGGATTTGTAACACCTAATTTTACAAATTTGAGTTTTGAATAAAATTTGTTAGAAACCTTTATTTATGCTCCTAAGGATCATAGGGTTGCATTTAATTTCTTTTAGGCATTTAAGATTTTCTAAAATAAAATAAATGAACTATAGGAATTTATTGTTGCATTCATGCTGGTGCATTGTCTTTGATTGTTTGAATTCAAATTCTAATTTGAATTCATTTGTTTTGTGCCTTTTCTAAATAGATAAACCTCCGCCCTCCTTCCCGTCAGCCCAGGTAGTCAGCCCGGCCAGCGTCGCCCATTGCGCCGCCCACCTTCTCTCTCCGCGCACGCAGACGCGGCGGTGGGACCCACCTCATCCCCTCGCTGCTCGTCGAGCCGGACTCGAGCTCGAGTCCCGGCCGCACCCGACCGCGTCCCGCGCCGCCTCCACGTCTTGGCCCGCACGCCAAGGCGAGCCCCTAGCCTATTTAAGGCCGCCGCCACCTCCTGGCCGGGCTAGCCAAAACCCTAGCCGCCCCTGAGCACCCCCGCCCGAGCCCGCCGGAACCCTAGAACGCCGCCGCTGTTCTCGCCGCCCGCCCGCCGAGAAGTCGGCCGTCCGGGCTGCAGGAGGTGAGAAGCTCCCCGGTGCCGCTTGTTGTCGTCCCCGTGCATCGAGTCGCCGAGGAGGGCTCGCCGGAGTTGCGCCGCCGCACCGCCTCGCCGTGCCGCGCGCCGTCTCCGCCGCGTCTAGCCGACCGCGCCGCCCTAGATGAGTTCGCGCCGCGCGCTTCATCCGGTGTGACCAGCGCGAAACCAAGCCCCTAGCTCGATCCGTGCCGCCGCCGGCGAGTTCGCCGCCGTTCGCCGCCGCCGCCGGCGCTGCCGCCGTCAAGATCCGTCGATCAAGATCGCGGTCTGATCAATCTGACCGCCACCGCTTGCGCAGCAGCCGCCGCCGGCCGTTGGATCAAGATCCAACGGGCTGGATTAGATCCAACCCGAGTCAATACCGGTCAAACCGGCATGACCCCATCTTTTGCAGAAAACCCCCTGAGCTTTTCCTTTTTACAAATAGGTCCTCCCGCAGTAGTGAGTTTCTTTATAGTTAGGTCTTTTCGTTACGTTTAAGCCCAGACTCTTTAGTTTTCTTCTGATTAGTCCTGCCTTCGTTAGTGCATATCTTGGTCGTTTTAGCTCCGTTTTTAGCGTTCTTTATGTCCACGCGATCGTCTCGAAGCGTAGATTAGTTTTATGCCTCTGTTTTATTCTGTTAGTACTGTTTGATGATTGTTTCTCATTTATTCTTGTTGTATGCTTGTATGTGAATGTTGTGGAGCGTAGAGAGTGAAGCGTTCGAAGGCTTTGAAGATCAAGACGCGCGAGGAGTTTGAGCAGTCTTGTTGAAGGCAAGTCTCCCTTGATGCATACCCACTTGTCCTACATAACATGCATTTAAATTCACATTGTATTTACTTTTCACCTTGCATTAACTTGACGGGAACCTATTAAGGATCATGCCTAGTCTTTCGCTACCCTTACCTTGTAAGGGTTAATTAAATTAATATTGATGGTAGCTATGGCTTAGCATGCTTAATCGGGATGGTATTAATCTACATGGATACCTTTATGTTCTATGTTCCGTTATTATGTTGTTGCAAGACCACTTTGTTATGTTAATCGGAACATGGAGAACCACCGAAAACAAGACAACCACAAGAACTAACGGGCAATGGTCTTGGCTCGAATTAGGAACCTTAGCTTGGGGTGATCTTACCGATAAGGACAAGGGATCGTGATGCTGCGGGGTATAGACTCGCCTCTAGCGTGTGGGTGAGTTATTCTTTTTATGGTGGGTATCGACCTGCTAGGGGACTTTATACCTTGCTAACCGATCCGGACCTTGTGGGTCATAACTTAGGGAACCTTTGTAAAGGCCATGTAGCGTCCCTATGCAACCACATCTCGGTAGTGTGGTATGGTGCCTTGCAAACACCGCATGGTTGGGTTCAAAGTTCGCCAGCTTTACGCTGCTTGTGGTGAAAGTGTACAACCTCTGCAGAGTGTAAAACTAACTAGTTAGCCGTGGTCACGGTCCAAGAGCGGTCCGGACCCTCACATGACTAAGTTATGGAACTTAAATGTTAAATCGTTGTTCTATCTTTATGATGCTTATGTTTTATTAATTGCGGTTGGTATAAACTTACACTCTTTAATAAATATGTCGCTAATAAAATTTGACCAACTAAAATGCTAAACTGCTTGAACCCTAGCCAAACACCATATGGCCATGCATGTTGTTTTCCCCTTCCGAGTACGGGCACGTGCTCACGCTTGTCTATTTTCTTGTATCTACAATACTCGGATTGCTGCTCGAGGGAGAGATTTGAAGACTACCGGTGACTTCTGTGAGTTCTAGGTGTGCGTGTCTTCGTGCACCGCCTGTGGAGACATCTTTATCCGCTGCGAGAACTCGTTATTTATGTTTCGTTTAAGACTTTGGTCATATAATAACTCTTTATTCGTGTGGCAATCGATTTTGGTATTCACAATGTCATTATGGTGTGTAACTTGATCTGGCGCACGTGATCTATGCATTCGGTTTTGCCTTTAAAACTGGGTGTGACAACTCTTAAAGTTCTTATTTTATCTAATTATATCTTAATTAGCATCAAAATATATTAATACTACTTAATATTTACTAATCAAGCACTAATACATCATTAGGCAGCTAAGGGTGCGTTTGGTTCGCTATTTCTGGGCCAACGGGTGCAGAGCGGCGTTTGATTGCCTGCACCGCCCTCAGAGCCAGGATCTCCAGATGCATTCCCCCCTCTTGCGTGCATCCCCAAAAATGCCCGAAATGGTTGTTTCTGCAGAGCCATGCTCGGCTCATGCAGCTGTTTCTCTCACTAATGATGAATTAGTAAATATTATGTGATATTAATGTATTTTATGGATAATTAAGACATGATGCTAGCTATGGCATACATTTTTTAAATCATGTTGTCATTTCATTATTTCTTTACAAGAATTAATGGAATATCTTCTTTTTTTCAGATTTGAATACAACATTTGGCGGGTAACTTGTGTTGCTGGAGAATGCATCATATTCATCAGAAGCTGCACTTTATGTGTAGGGAGACTGCCGGAGAGCGAGGATGAAGAAGGAAGATGGCAAGCGCAAAGCGAAGAAGTGGAAAGAACATTAAAATGTAGGATTTCCTCTTCGGAATTACCAATATATCCATTAATATTTTAGTGGTTGACTACAATGTTATCATTGCTCTGGATTCTACTTGTGGTAAATCGTTCTATTGTCTTTATTCACTGTGAAACAATTTGTTGGTTAAAATTTAATGTGAACCTTTTTTCAGCGGATTTGTTGTCGGCACTACTTTAGTTCTACTGCTAGTATACATGCTCGATATTTCAGTGTCAGTAGGGGCCCAATAAGCTAGTTACCTGCCCCAGGAATAGTTTATCAAGAAGTACTTTATTTTTCATCTTTCCTATTTCCTATCCAACCAAAGGCACAACAATTACTCTGATCTAGAAATATTTTGAATAGCATCCTTCATTTCGGAGTATATATATATTTTTAGGGCCTGTTTAGCAGGGCTCCGGCTCCTTAAAAACGGCTCCGACTCTGGAGCCTTTGGTGGAGCGGCTTTTCTGATGAAGCTAAAGCCGTTTTGGAAAACGTTTGGCAAAATGGCTTCACCTGTTGGATTGATGTTGAAAATATCTGAATTAACCTTCACTATATTTTTCTTTTTATCTTTTTTCCTTTTCATTTTCTTTTCTTTTTCTCTCTCTTTGACGCGCGGCCTCTGCCTTATCCATCGGCCCCTCCGACGCCTGACGCAGCGATGCGCAGGAGCGAGGCCCACGAGGCGGGACACGAGGCGGCGGCGGGATGGAGGTTCGTGAGCCCCTCGAGCCTACCGACGGGGGCGCCGCCCACAAAGAGAGCCGGGACGGCACCGCAACCGGCCTCACACTAGTAGAAATATAATCATCCAAGACGTTTTGCTCGTGACGATGCAAAACTTCGTCCTGAATAATGCTTTCCGTGATTTGAAATTTTAGTCTTCGTCATAAGTTACAAGTGACGTAAGATTTGCCTTAAATATTAATGACGAAAATAAAACAATCATCACAAAACTCTAACGGGAAATCGTCATAAATTACGTTTTCATGTTGTAACGAAACATAATCGTCATAGATTATATTTGACATCGTCATCGTTTATTTGCCTCGTTCGACACATCTAATGATGAAAAAAATTGGTCACAGATTAGATTTGACATCGCCATAGTTTATTTGCCTCTTTTGGCACATCTAACGAAGAAACAAATTGGTCACAGATCAATTTTAGTGATAAATCATAGATAACGTGTCTGGGTTCCCCATGTGTACCATTACCATTTGACGTGCGATGCGTGGGCGACCTCCACCTTTTTTGCATAGTGGGCACAACACAATGGGCCATAACTCCTTGCATGTGTTAAATAGTATTCTTGCTCATGTATTAAATAGTATTTGGCAAAAAAGACTCCTCATGCGGAGCATCGAACCCGCGACCTGTTGGTGCATAGGTAGGAGCACTACCACTGCACTACGCGACCTTTTATGTTGATGTAATGTAGTTTTTTTATTTGTAAGTTCAATAATAAAATTTTGCTCCAATTGTTAAACAAGAGTTTATTATAATTCATTACATCAGTTTCTGTGCACCAAAAATTATGAAATTTGTATGCTAACTTACTTTTAGCGTGTAGGATTTTTGAAAAAATTCATGATCATTAGATATGTTGCAGACTCCCACGCCATCGTGGCCAAGCCCGACCAGTGCCCGGCGATCCATGGCCCCGGCCGTGTGCTCAACCATGCCAGTCGCGACCAGCCCGTGCATACTGGCAGCGTCTTGGCTCGTCAACAACAAAATTTTAAAAAAAGTTGTGAAACCCGGGGTTCAAACCTGGGTTGTTAGCATTCCAACCAACTACCCCAAACCACTATGCCACTAGTAGTTATGTGTATTTGCTTTTAAGTTTGTTATATGAGTCTCTTTCTAACACATTAGCCCACAGTAGCGACGGCAGCTGGCCACGTCGGCTAGGCCCGATGTGAGGCGACGGCGGGCGGCTGACCCGATGGCGGCTAGTCGGCTCTGATGGCGTGGTAAAAAGAGGCCAAAGGGGATTTGAACACTGGTCTTCTCGGTGGGAAGGGAGGGACATACCACTGAGCTATAACATGGTTTGCGTCCTTTTAGTGTATGTGGTTCCTTTTATATCTTCATTGAAACTTTTTAAAATTTTGGAGATTCAAAATTACTTTAAATTTTATATGAAAACTTCGAAAACTCAAAATACCAATAATGTCCATCATGAAAAAATCCACAATATTGCTTTTGTAACCAACATCAAATTCTTTTTATATTTTGAATTGAATCAAGGGTAAAATTCAACACATCTATCTCACAACTATGGATGAACTGGGATGAACAAGTGCGGTTTCTCTTTTAATCTTTGATCGTAACTTGTAACTTGTTTTCTCCCTCATACTAACTCCAAATCGGATGATTCTTTTTCATAAAATTTTCTAAAATCATGCTCTATCAAGATAATGTGTTGAGTTTGGTCTTTTTTCATGTGATCGAGTTGGAGAATTCAAAATTTGAATTGTTTTTTAAAGTGACAATTTTAGACCAAATTTTGAAACCCGAAAAGATTTCATTTGAAGAAGTGATGAATACCAAAGTTTCATAACTTGTCAAGCTCTACAAACTTTATTTAGGTCACTTTTCGATTTGAGAAAGTGATAGTGTACATCACTCATTAATCCTATGTTCACTCACATAGTTTAAGAAACTATGTGAGGGGTTTGTCAAATTTGAACTAAGTATTGTAACCACTTTCTCAAATGATAAAGTGGTCTAAATAAAGTTTGTAGATCCTGATGAGTTATGAAACTTTGGTATTCAGCACTTTTTGATTGGACATCATTTAGTGTTCCAAAAACATGCATCTAGTTGTCATTTTTTGAAATTCGAAATATGGATTGTTCAAACAGAGTCGGACGGAGAAATGACCGAAATAAAGTTTGTAGATGTTGATGAGTTATGAAACTTTGGTATTCATCACTTTTTAATTTGACATCATTTAGTGTTCGAAAACCTTGCATCTAGTTGTCATTTTTTGAAATTCAAAATTTGGATTGCTCAAATAGAGTCGGACGAAGAAATGACCGAAATAAAGTTTGTACATCATGATGAGTTAACTTTGGTATTCATCACTTTTTGATTTGACATCATTTAGTGTTCGAAAACCTTGCATCTAGTTGTCATTTTTTGAAATTTAAAATTTGGATTGTTCAAATAGAGTCGGATGGGGAAATGACCAAAATAATAGTTGTAGATCTCGATAAGTTCTATAACTTTTGTATTGATAACTTTTTCATTTGAAATCATTTTTATATCTTAAACTTTAATATAATTCTATGATCAAAAGAAAATAAATGTTAAATTTGCTTAAAAGGGCCCAAAGATCTATTTTTTGGCTGTTTTTGGACTCAATTTACATAACCCAATCATTTCTGACCATCCATCTATGATACAGACGGTTGAGATGATCCGCGCTACAAATAAACCCGAGCCCCCCTCCTTCCACACACCCTCACGGCTCCTCCCTCCTGCCTCCGCGCCTCCGCCTCGACCCGGCGCGCTCGCCCACGCCTCGACGCTGCCCCACCCCAGCTCACACCGTCTCCTCCCTCCTGCGAATCTTGCGGCGCGGCATGGCGCACGGGCGGCGCCGCCTTACTCTGGACGGCCGCGGCAGCCCCTCCTCCCGTGGCTCTTCCTCCGGGTGATCCGGATCTCGGTCTCCTCCTTGGCCGATCGCACACCACCCCATCCCATACCGATCCGCAGGTATTTGCTACCACTACGTGAAAAACTCACTTTGGTAACGGGCATAGATGGCCTTTAGTAATGGGCAAAGCGCCTGCTACCGATCAAGTGTTACAAATGAGCCAAGAAAGGTAGGCGATGCGTTCATCGATAACACATATTCGTAACGGGCATCAAACAACGACGCTACCATAACAGCCACCGTCACGTGAAATGGCTGTTTCTCCGGGCCCATAGAGAACTTTGCACCCGCACCAAAACAGAGCCGTTAAGAACTCAACATCGAGACGCGTTCTTGAACCCGTGTCTCCGATGTCTCGACGAAATGAGACGCGCTCTATTTCACGCACGCCTCAAAGACAACTAGGATTCATAACGGCATCAAACAACAACCGCTTACCACAACTAGTCACCGTCACGTGAAAATGACTGCTTCTCCGGGCCCACAGGAACTTTGGTAACGGGCACCGAAAACCCGTTACATCGTGAAATCAATATCGGAGACGCTGCGGTGAACCCGTCTCCGATGTCTCGACGAACGGGCCAAGTTCTGGGGCCCACCGGTCAGTACTGGTAACGGGCTTTTACGGTGCCTGTTACATTGTTGGCATGTTTGTAACGGGTGTTCGATTGAAGCTCCCTCGTTGATCGATGTTTGTAACGAGCTTTAATTAACGCCATGTATACATACATAGGCCGCCCTTCAAGAACGCCGCCGCGCTTGCGGTTGCATCCTCGGAACCACCAGGATATGACTAAATTCACGTAAATTAGATCCAGCATCCAAATTCACAGAAATCCACATAATTCACATGCATCATATGACAAAATTCAGCATCATCATCTCACAAGTAAAGAAGCACCACTGGCTTGACAACAATATCACAGCCATAGTTAACTAGCTTGACAACAATATCACAAAATTCATGGACAAGGAGGAATGCAAAATTTCCTAGTCACCATGTATAATATTAGCCCACAGTTTCATCAAGATGAAATTTTCCTCCATTGTGATCACCTGTTCCATGAGGAATGTGGCAATTCTTTCACGAACATAGACCAGCGTTGATTTGTCGAGAGGATGCTCATCTAGCCCTAATCTCTGGATATAACAATGTCCCAGTCAGCACACATATATAGGTGGTTACCAAACATGTGCAGTGCTAATAAGCAAGAACTGTCGATTGCAGTGTTTTACAATGAAGATCCCAAGAAAGTACCTCCATATGTGGGCCTCTATCTTTTAATTTAAGCATGTGATAGGCACAATAGAAGCCGCAGAGTTTGGATTCAGTAGGTTGTTGGTGGCACTGCAATAAATGTACAAAGAAAAATAGTGGTGATCGAGAAGAAATAAACTCAAGCTTTAGTACTAGCTTCCACAGGAAGGAAATAAGTGGTATGTACCTTAACATCTTTGACATGTTCCAAGGTGCTAAGGCGCGACTTCTTATTACTGGCAAGAACGTTCCCAACCCCTACAACGAAACATGCAACAATTGTTAGGGCACTATTAATTAATATACTCTGCACAGTTTGTTGAGGAACGTCCGCAGGTTAAGAAAGAAATAACTTACTCATTAATGATTTGTTCAAAAGGGTTAGTATTAGTCTTAACTCTCTTCAATGAATCAAGATAGTAGACCTTCCGCTGCTTCGGAACGATCGCCACTGCAATCCAGTGGTTCGTCGATCGAGATAAGCGATGAAGGATGAATTTCTTTTAGCATATAGTCGAAGGCATTGCACATATAGGACATAGAGAAAGCAAGAGTGTTATCCATGCTGTTCAACGTTGTCGAGCAAAGGCATTCAGGATCAAGGAAGCCAACTGCAACGCCCATCTTCTCAACTTCTACAGCCATATTCCTATTAGTAAGAAAAAACAAAGTGTAAGGAGGCAAAATACATGGTAAAGATGATGTGAGGCAAAAAGCACATTTCGATAGAGAATGATTAGTGAGAAGCAGATTAAATTTTCAAGCAACTTACAGGATGAAGCAGCGGAGAAGTGTCAGATCCAAAGCATCCAAGTTGAAGAGATCGTACAAATCAGAGTTGCAGGTATCCGCCGAGTCCGGTTGACGATTCATCTCTCTTAGGCCATGCGGTCCGGGCAAGTGCGACCATAATCGGAGAATCATCATCGACTTACCACGTTGCATGTAGAATGTGTGGAGCTCTACGGTACAAGGAGCGGCCGTTTGAGATCATCATCTTTGAGAAGGCTCTTTCCGAATTTGTAATTTGGGTTAACCATAGCCCAAGGATTCTTCTGGGTGTTTCTCTCAAATCCCTTTGGGTTAATCATAGTCCAAGGATTCTTCTTGGTGTTTCTCTCATATCGCTTTCTAGTAGGCCTCTTAGAGGTTTTATTTACAGCAATTTTCTTTTCCTGCTTTTGAGATGGTCAAGAAGGTTTCTTAAGGGCTTGCTTGCCTGCTGTAAGTGGTATAGAGCTTTTATTTTTGGCAAGTTTCTTCTTGCAGCTTGAAATGGTGAAGGTTTCTCAAGGGATTTCTTGTCTAGACATGGTGTAGAGATTTTATTTTCGGCAAGTTTCTTTCCTTGTGATTTGAAATGGCTGAAGGTTTCTCAAGGGCTTTTTGCCTAGTGGTGTCTCACCAGCTATTACAGAGGTATTGGGCCCAGATGTACCCACAGCTTTCTTGAAATGTCGTCGACGATTTATGACACCACCAACACATCACTCTGGTTGTTGGTAATAGTGGTGTCTCACCGGGGAGCTATTAGTATTAGGCCCGGATATGTACCTACTTTGGCATGATTGTTTTGAGCACTTTCATTTGGGGTGTAGGTTTTGTTGTTTCACGAGGAGGAGAAGGAGGAGGAGGAGAAGGAGGAGGAGGAGGTGGTGGTGGTGGTGGTGGGGATGGAATATTTGGTGTCTTTGCGGATGTGGGGATGCAAGTTTTTCTGTTTTTTCAGGAATAGTAGTAGGTGGGGATGGAATATTTGGTGTATCTTGCGGATGTGGGATGCAAGTTTTTCGTGTTTCGTGGATGACGAGGAGGTGGGATGCAAGTTTTTCAGGACGAGGAGGAGGTCCAAATGGAACGTCTTGCGGATGTGGGGATTGAGGAGGAGGAGGAGGAGGAGGATGTGGGGAACCATGTGAGGAAGGAACCTGTACCGTACTCTGTGAACTACAAGGAATCTCTACCGTAGCCTGTGAACGAGATTTACATGTTGGTGCTCCCTTGATGTCAATCCGACACCTTCTCCACTGTAACCTCTGTCCTTCAGCTTGTCCGAGTTTCATCACCTCGTCATTTGGAGGGTATTCCACCAGTTCATCCGCAAAGATAGTATATACAGTGAGCACTTCAACCACAACACAGTCTTCATGAATCGGGACTGTTTGTAGCGTAGTCTGCTCTGGATGAACAAGACCAATTATAGCCTCACATTGAAGACCCCTCCATGTGATCCATAGGCCACAATGTGTGGGTTCAGTCAACATGCCTATAAGGTCTTCGTGTGTATGATCGGCACAGCGCACCTCCGTTGCCAACTCTGCAGTGCCATCGATCAAACCTACATTATCTGCGGATGCACAGCTGCTCTTCAGTGTGGCGGGTGAAGGGCTTGCACGATTGGACACTGGTGACAACACCACCTCTGCATGCAGATTACGCATGTATCGCATCCGCATCTACCACCGTTCTTGCTTGATTTGTTCCTTTATCTTTTCCGTATCAAGATGTGGTCTTTCCTCTTCCTCTTCTGTACATCTCGACATGCCGAGGCCATGCATACTTCCAGCTGTAGCCGGAGACACCACCACACACGGTTGTTCAGTATGCCCAAGCAATCGACTTAGCACATCATAGTCCCTTTGCCCTGCCATTCTTGAAGATTCTGCACATGCAATCTTCTCCTTGATGTCTGCAGCCAATTTTTCTGCCTCTTTGTTGTTGAACACTATCACGGCAACACGGTCTTTAATCACTAGCTTACTCCTTGCTCGCAGCCAATTCTTGGAACGATCGTCGGGTAGGCGTCATATGGGTTGGGGATACTGCAGCCTAATTGTCTCCTCTTCCTCCCATTGTTCTAGTTTCACAAGATGATAACCGGTGGACCCATGTGCTCGATTGTGTTCCGGCCGGAGTTCTTTGAACTTGACACTAACAGATGAGGCTTGCTCGGTTTCCTCCTGTCTCATGAACTCCTTCCACTGTTCTGGGACAATAAACGGGTGCCTTGGAAATGGCTCAAGTCCTTTTCTGATAAAATCTCACCTAAGCTGAAATCTGAATTGTCTCCATGCCTTGGCTGCCGTCCTTCCGAAAAAGCTTGAATGCCCGGTTTCGCGTCTTCCTCGGAACTTCAAGTGTTTCGCACATGCTTATCAAACAAGTCCCACTTTTTATCATTGCTTAGTTCTTTGAATTCTGGCAAGTGCAAAGGTATCTTTTGTAGCCCCGCAAGCACCCTGAACCTACGCTTTTGAGTCAATGGTACTGGCATCCCCCTATGTCGACCTCAGTGACTATCATTGTGTCACTTGGCCACTTTGTGGATGTCCTTGGCGCTCTGCCACGGCGCTGAGCCCCACCCACCTAGTCTTGCTGTGCACTAGTAGTGCCATAACCCTCTTCTTCATCTTGTGGCCCAGGTCTATAGTCCTCGTCAGATTTATCCTGTGAATTAATAGTCAAGGGAATTACAGTAACTACTTTAGCCCACTGTAATATCATTGGTTCTTGGTAAACCATTAACATAAATGCAAAATTCAAAGAACCAAAAATTAGTTCAGGCAATGCGACCTTACCATTTTAAAGAGGAAGATGCAGGCTGCCTCTGTTGTTGATGAGGTACTTATTCAACTTGGAGAGAATGTGCATATGTACATACGAACAAGAGCAAAACCAAATATAAGAGTCAATCTAAAGGGAAATGCTAAGTATGTATACCATCAACAGCTAAGTATGTCCACATGTACTTATACAAAGGAGCCACGGCATACCCTGCAATTCCCACAAGTACAAGTATATTTATACGCATTTATATAAAAAGAAAAGCATACGCACGCATATGTTATATACTTGATTATCTCGAACGCATGTGTCTTGATACGCCGCTTGGCCTAATTGCATAAACTCGAGCAAATATACCAAATTACGTTGTTAATTATACAGTTATTACTTAATTGTTATTAATTTTACAATTATTACCGAGTTGGTAGAATGCATTTACCGAATTGTATAAGACATTTTTAGAGCGTCATACCATAAACTCAAATCCTAGATTCGCCACTGACCTTGTCCTTTTGGAGCAGAGGGATCTCTACTCCTTGTCGCTGCCCACCGCCACGTCCTCGTCCTCGCGTCGACCTGGTGGTGGATCCCACCTCCTCCTCCAGTCGCCGCTGGATCCCTCCTCTAGTCGTCCGCCGCCGCGCCGCCGCCGGGTCCCTCCTCCTCCAGATCTCGCCAGGTGTGGTGCACATCACGCTGAGCGTGGTGTGGTGCACGTCTCAGCGAAGGGGTGTAGCGTGCGTCGCGGCGTGGGGGGAGGTGAGGGGAGCAGCGAGGCGGCGCGAGGGAGAGTGGGAGGAGACTGCGTGAGGGAGGCGTCTTTCCTACTAACCTAGCGAGTGGGCTTGTGTGGACCTTAAAATGAGTAATGTAGTCAAGTACTCGCTACTAGTATAGTATATCACAAACATGAGATAAAAAAATCTAATTTTAAGAAATTTGGTTAAACAAGTGTGGCTGTTGATATTTTATTCAATTACTAAATTACCAACTATGAATTTTCGTATTTTTATGAATTTTTAGGTGTTATGGGCTCTAATATGACATGCATCACAAGTTCACATCACCAAGCAAACAAGTGTATTTGTTGATATAGCATCACATGTTCACATATGACATGCATCACAAGTTCACATCACCAAGCAAACAAACTCATAACAAACATATTCACATCTGACATGCATTAGCAGGGCACATCACCAAAATAAGATCGCATCACCGGGCGCATGACCAAACTAGATTGTAGCTGCAAGGGAACTAGTTAGCTAGATGGCTTCTTTTGTGCTGCGCCTCAAGTTCAGCTAGCCTTGTCTCTAGTTTTAACTCTTTAACTCTTTCGATTCTTCTTTAGAAGTTCAATCTCCCGCCTCTTTTGTGCGGCTTTGCTGCTCATCCCGCTTGTCGATTCCTTTCTAGATGTAGTCAATGTCATCCCGAGTAACAAAGATGTTCCTAAAACAAAGGAAAAATTATATTGATGCAAGCTTCATAACAGTTGTAATTTATAAGAAAGTTTAGCTCTAACTGGTTTCAAAACTTGCGCTTCTCTCACCGATTCCTTGAGCTTGTTGATTTCATCCAAATCCTGTCAATGTCATGTGCAGCAACTTCCTACAACAAATGGAAATTGATGCATTAGAACAATTAATCGCTGAAGATGTGAAGGTACAAGGACAAATCGTGCGTGATGGTTTCGTAACTTGCTTCATGGTCTTGAATCGTCACGGAGTTTTGCCGAGTCATCGCCGGAGTTGTTGCCGAAGTCGTCACGGAGGATGAGGTCTACCACCACTCTTCGGGTCGTCACCGGAGGAGTCGGCCACCTCAATGTGCGTGGACCGCTTCTTCCTTCGTTGAGGAAAAACCGCCTCTCCTTGGCGGGGCGTCGGCTGAGTCCGCCAACTTGGCCTGTCGTCAGACGGCTTCCTCCCGGGCCGAAACCGGCCTCTTCCATGGAGTGCCGAGGAAGACGCACGGGGGCGGCGCGCTAGGACGGCTCCTCTTCGTGGCTGCGGAACCTCACTGTCTTGGCGGACGGCGGACGGCCGAGGAAGACGGACGGGGGCGTGGCAGGGGCCTCCTCCTGCAGAACCTCCTAGAGTCGCGGGCCATCCTGCGACGGAGGCAGGCTGACGGAGACGAGGAAGGCGGAAGCCGGAGAAGGGGATAGAAGCGAAAGCGGAAGGCGGGGCGGAGCGTTTATTAAAAAGGTTCGGATGCTGATACGATGATTAACAACCACCGTCGCCAATGAAGGCGGGGGCCAGTCTATTCGAATGAAGAACAGTTTGCTTTTCCCTTTTAATCTGCAATCAAATTTTGTATCACGTATTTCTCCGTCAACCGTAATCCAAATTTGATGATATTTGTTTCTGAATTTTTCTAAAATCAACATCTATTCATTTATGACATTTTTTCGTATGTAATTCCATTTCTTGGATGTTGTTTATATTTATATTGTTCCTTATAAGTACAACATAGAAATAATATTTGTTTTACACAACCATTACTAATGAAACTTTGCATTTCGTAATCTTATGGTGAACATAAGGTTTGTTGAAATTTCAAATGCATATGAGTTCGAACATGTTTTAAAGTGTGAAAAACTTCAATGTTGAAGTAACATTCTAAGAAACTATATGAGAGATGTTGACATTTATACACAAGTATAATCTTCCGTTTTGAAACCATTTGAATTTTGTAGACAAGCTTTAGGGACTTAAATTATGTTGCCAAGTCAATTTGTAGAATTTTTAGAACACACTAAGATGTTATTATAATTATTATATCGTAAACAAGAGATAAAAATCTAATTTTAAGAAATTTGGTTAAACAAGTGTGGCTGTTGATATTTTATTCAAATACTAAATTACCAACTATGAATTGTTCGTATTTTTACGAATCTTTTGGTGCTTGTTTATGGGCTCTAATATTTGAGGAAGCAACTTTCAATTCAGAAAAAAATAGTGTCTGGACCCACGCTCGGCCAAAGCCTATATAAAAAGATAACCGTAGCCCGCCGACCGACAAAAGGCGCGGTAGACTAACCCTCGCCAATAAGTGCTCCATTGTCCGAAATGCTCTGGAATGAATATGCATCCGCCCCGGCGACGCTGGTACACTAACCCTCGTCGCCAACAAGTGCTCCATTGTCAGAAATGCCCCTGGCCGAATGAATATGCATCCCGGCAAAGTGAAGGAGACGAGTGAAGGCGAGCGAGGCGAAGGCCGGAGAAGGGATAGAAGGCGGAAGGCGGGCGGAGCGTTTATTAAAAAGGTTTGGATGCTAAATGATGATGATTAACAACCACCCGTCGCCAATGAATGAAGGCGGGGCAGTTCTATTCGAATGAAGAAAGTTTGCTTTTCCCCTTTTAATCTGCAATCAAATTTTGTATCACGTATTTCTCCGTCAACGTAATCCAAATTTGATGATATTTGTTTCTGAATTTTTCTAAAATCAACATCTATTCATTTATGACATTTTTTCGTATGTAATTCCATTTCTTGGATGTTGTTTATACACCTTATATTGTTCCTTATAAGTACAACATAGAAATAATATTTGTTTTACACAACCATTACTAATGAAACTTTGCATTTCGTAATCTTATGGTGAACATAAGGTTATGTTAAAATTTCAAATGCATATGAGTTCGAACATGTTTTAAAGTGTGGAAAACTTCAATGTTGAAGTAACATTCTAAGAAACTATGTGAGAGATGTAGACTTTTGTACACAAGTATAATCTTCCATTTTTGAAACCATTTGAATTTTTGTAGACAAGCTTAGGGACTTAAATTATGTTGCCAAGTCAATTTGTAGAATTTTTAGAACACACTAAGACGTTATTATAATTATTATATCGTAAACAAGAGATAAAAAATCTAATTTTAAGAAATTTGGTTAGACAAGTGTGGCTGTTGATATTTTATTCAAATACGAAATTACCAACTATGAATTGTTCGTATTTTTTACAAATTTTTTGGTGCTGTTTATGGGCTCAAATATTTGATGCAAGCAAGTTTCAATTCAGAAAAAATAGTGTCGGCCCACGTCACGTCGAAGCCTATATAAAAAAAGATAACCGTAGCCTGCCCGACCGACAAAGGCGATGCGGGTCGACTAACCCTCATCGCCAACAAGTGCTCCATTGTCCGAAATGCCCCTGGCCGAATGAATATACATCCGCCCCGGTGAGGTAGACTAACCCTCATCGCCAACAAATGCTCCATTGTTAAAATGCCCCTGGCCGAATGAATATGCATCCGCCCGGCGACCGGTACACTAACCCTCGTCCGCCAACAAGTGATCCATTGTCCGAAATGCCCCTGGCCGAATGAATATGCATCCGCCCGCCCCTTCTTCTTCTTCCCCGATCCGAGCTCCACCGCCGCCGCCTGTCCTTCCGCCGTCGCGCACATGTCGTCGCACGCCGATTCGGAGGTGCACGTGTGAGGCAGGGTTCAAGGTTGCGGAGCACCGCAATCACTCCATCGGCTTGGATCCATCGGTGAGCTAAGCTGCTTTCATCGGTCCCTTGCCCGTGGTATGGCTCGGTGGTGGAGGGGCGGAAGGTATGGAAGGTGAAAACCACGGTCGTCTTTATTTCAAGTGTGCAAGGAACTCGGTGAGTAGTCTCTGTGTCTCCCAAATCTGAGTTAGGGTTCTTATGTGCTTTTGATTCTGCATACACCAAGTTGTGGATTTTATCGTTTCCACGAGGAGTATCTCGTCTGAAGGATCGGCGTCATTGTTTTTCGACCGTCAATCGATACTATCGATGAAGTAGTTGATTGTGGAATGTCAAATTGGGAGCGGCAGCGAGGCAAGCAATCGGAGGATAAGCAAGGAAAGCACCGGAGGAGAAGATGGACAATGTGATCGGAAGATGAACTTGATTATTGTGGCTGTTGTTTGTGTAGTATTTGGATGTTTACCGGGGATGTATGCTAAAGAAGTAATTACGATGTTAAAAGTGGTGCTTTTGCTTCATCCGTGTGGATGAAGAATGAAAAATTTGTCACATATGACAAACTTAAATGTATGAACGAAGAATGGATGGAATGACAATTGGGTCACAAATCTTAATGTGTCACACATCACAAAATTCATCTATTCATCTGCGACATTTCATTGCACACGAGGCAAAGGAAACGCGGATAAACAAAAATGTAGTAACAAACTTCTAGCATAACTCGGCATACACATTGCAATTCATTGTGAACTGCCATATAATGACACAAACAGTAACAAACTTACGGCATACATATTGCAATTCATTGTAAGCCATATAGACATTGCAATGCGTTATAGGAGACATGGATTGATCTACCGCGTCTCTTAGATCTACTAGTTCATCACAAGTTCAACATACACACAGGAGCAACATATTAACAGAGGATCTACTAGTCCATCACAAGTTCAACAAACACGGAGGAACACATTAACAGAGGAACAAATTAATTAAGCAGGTAGTCGCCTGGGAGGAGCCCCGTGAGTCGGTCGGAGCCGAGCCGGAGCCGTCCGAGGCTGCCATCGTCGCCGCCCGTCGTCGACGGCCAGGCGACCTCTCTCCGTGTCCCCAACCAAGATATTGATCTTGAAGGCGTAATCCTTCACGGTCATCTGCAGCGGATCATTGGTGCTGGGACCCCGAGATGAGCCACCTTTAAGCTTCACGAAGCATCGCGAACAAGTTCGACCAAGTGGCCGTCACAAGCATTTAGTGGAGGAGCACGCACGACCGCCACGGGCTGCGGCGCGGCGCCTCTCGGGCTCAGGCGGGACGGCGGCACCTCCTGCTCGTGGCGGGCGGGCGGCACCTCCTCGGGCTGGGGTGGGGCGGCCTCCTCCCTCCCCGCTTCCTAAATGGCTCGCTCAACGCGATGCCATGCTTGAGGAAGAAGAAGCTCTTGGATTCACTTCTTGGTGACCGGGAGAGTGGTCTGGGGTTTTCTTGGTGCCGCGTTGACAAGTTCTTGGCCGGCCGGGATTTATATTGACAAGAGCGGAACGTCGGGCGGTCACGCCTCGGAACCCGTCCGTCGGCCACGCCTGAACCCGTGTCCGTCAGAGAGCTCTTGGCCACAAAAAGAGTCATGTGGTCACGAGGAGACGTGGACTGCTCATATTTTATTCAAAATACCAAATGCCCAACTATGAGTTGTTCGATTCTTAAAAAACTATGAATTGTTCGTATTTTTATTAATTTTAGGTGCTGCTTTATGGGCCCTAATTTTTGAGGGAAGCAAGTGTCATTTCAAAAAGTGTCGGGCCCACACGTCGCTGACCTAGTATAAAGAAGGTAACCATTGCCCCGCACCAAACAAAGCGACACGGGTTTGCTAACTGCGGCATTGACTATCCATTTTGCAAAATGAATATTCAACCGCGCCCATTCTCTCCTTCTTCTTTCCGAATGGATAAGCGCAGCACTTTCCTTAAAAAGCGCAGGCGTGAGAGGCGTGGAGGCAGAGATGACGATGGCGCGGCGAGGCCAGCGGCGGGCGACCCGCGCACCCGGATCGAGGAGAATCGGGCAGCGGCGGTGCCGCAACGGATCGGCGCGTCTGGGCGAGATGGCGGCGAAGAGGGAGGCGGCGATGAGCGCGGAGGGGCCAAGCGGTGGAGTGAACCCAATGCCGGAGACGAGGGTCCTCGATGGATCCTCTCGGATTAGGCGAGCCAAGCAGGCAAGGAGGAGCGTGCGGCGAGGGGCAGTGGCGAGGGGCTGCCTCACGCTTGCGAGCACAAGTGTCCGGCAACGAGGAAGAGGGGTCGAGGGAGAAGGTGTAGAGGACCTCATCTCGACTGCAGCAGCGACCACGGCGTGACAAGTTTCTCACGAATCTCAACGCCTTTTTACTTGTTCTATAGATGGAGCTTAAGCTAGCTTGAGCTTGAGCTTCATAAAGTTAATTAGTGCCTATGATGATGTCTTCCATGCTTGTCATGATCTTATACCAAGCAACCGCCTCAACTAAGTTACGCTTTTACTTGTCACACCGCTATGAAGCCTAGGATAATTTTCAAGTTCTTATATAATTTTCCTATATCGCTCCAAGTTCGAGGCAAATTAGTTCGAATTAACTATGTTATTCTTATACCATGTTTAACCCTGCGGGAAAAACTCTTTGAGTCGCGAGCAGAGCTTGAGTTACTTCTAAACCTTAATGTCTGGGATTATGTGAAACCTGAGTTTGAAAAAATCACGAAGAAGTGAACATCCTCATCAAAAGGCTAAGCACATAAGGAGGTACAAGTATACTCGAACAAAATCTCGAGCCCATTGAAGGTGCGCTCAAGGGCTTCAAGAATCCATGGTTGCTTACGAAGAGGCTGCAAAAAGAGCCAATCTTGATGGGGGCATGATCTAGTTCAAGCTTGTTGATGTGCGGTGGTGAAGAGCCATACTTTTGTGGATGTTCAAGGGCATGCCTTTATTGATGTGTATGGTCAGATAGCACGACCATAGTAAATAATGTGATGGACAAGTTAAGTCCTAGCCTGATGGACAAGTTAACCTTTTGTAATAATTATCTTTATTCCTATGGACAAGTTATCTTCATCTTTGTGGACAAGTTATCTCTTATGATGTCTGTTTTGTCTCAGAAGATATGTGTGTTGATTGTGCCTGTATGTCGAAATGGAAGCAATGAGAGATCGAGTTGACCTGTCAATGAGGACAGACTCAAAGGAGACGAGGATTCACAAACCTCCGTCTCCTTTCTTAACAAAGGAGACACGGATTAACAAACCTCCGTCTCATTTGTTCATCGCCGCCAAGCTCCGCTTCACGCAGGTGAAGAGTGCTATTAGACTTTAATTATTGAGCTCTCAGTCTAGTAACGGGCGTCAAATGCTCATCGGTAACGGACTTTATAGCCCGTTACCAATACGGTAGTGATCAGTAACGGACTTAAACAGCCTGTTACCGATAGGGCATTGATCAGTAACGGACTTTACGAGCTCGTTACCGATAGGTTTAACTTGTGTAACGGACTCGATTTAACGTCCGTTACAAAGAATTCATGTAACGGGCGTTTAAGAAGACCGTTACCAGAAGTCCACATTGGTAACGGGCGTTGCGGAGGCCAACCCCGGGGTCGGCCTGCCGCGCTTATCTGTAACGGGCACCAAACAACAACCGTTACAGATGTGGGTGCATGTAACGGGTGTTAAGGGCCCGTTACAAATGCTGCGTGATCTATTTGAGGTTTTCACGTAGTGTACTCCCCCCTCTTCCTTCTTCCTTCATCTCCCGTTCAAAAAAATGGTCTGCTTCCTTCCAGGCCCGTCGATGAGGGTGTTCGAGTGAGCAATCGAACAGGGCCGCCAAAACTTCAGGGCCACCAAATTGCTTATACCGAGCGTGAGGGAATAGGAAAAGGTAATGTCCATTGATCGCTATCACTGCTAGATAGTACTACGTATCCAGACAAATGAACAAGGCATCACATATGTTATAACTGCTATACTTTTCTTTATCTATAAAAATCACTGCTATACAGTATGCATGGCAGACCTCTTGGTAACTGTGTCGATCACAAACCAGTGATGGAATGGAGCAAATTGTCCCTTATCTTGTAGACCACTTGGGGAATTGCTTTGCAGTAGAACGTTAAAATTTCAGATAGGAAGTTTCTTTAAAAGATAGTTGATGTCACACATTCAAAATTTACAGATTATTTTCTAATTCTTCTCTCAAGGTTTAGCACTCTTTTGTTTCATTATCTTTTTTTTAGATCTTTTGTTTCATTATCTTGAGAAGATCATGTAAATTAATTCAAATTACTTTTTCTATAAAACATGTACCCAAGTTACGTAATTATCCAAGTATATTAGATATATATTGACATGATTTTTCTAATTTTTAGGGCCCCAGATCATTTTTCTAATATATATTGACAGAGCATAATATAATTATCAGCTAGCAGTGATAGTTTTTGAATAGCCTATGCAGAACATAATGTAATGCCAGTGATTTGTTTTACTACAATTAAATGAGGCTTGGGAGAGTGAGGAGCACATTGGGGGAGGGCCGGGATATCTATCTAAATGATCGTTGGGCTATACTGGTGTTTTCCTTTCAATCAAACAAAATTGAGATGGGGTGGGGAAGATTGCAATAAAGATCATTTGTTGTTTCGTGCTACTATGCAGAGTTACAAAGTCGATATGTGCCAAGTATGTGCTTAGTTCCATATAGAGCTCTTTTTTTAGCCATTATGTGCATCAATTCTGTGGAATTTGCATCTCTGGTAATATCAGGTTGTTTGAAGAATATCTGGAGAGGTCAGAGGGCATTCACAAGAATTAAGAAAGTTTTTCGGAAATATATAGAATACTGAGCGATGTCAGGTGGATTCTTCAGAGCGCATGTTATTGGTCCACAGAATACATAGGAAGATGCTGCATAATGTTTATTTTTATGAATCTTATCAAAATAGCAGTATTTATTAGGGAACTGCATTGAGTAAGTTCATACTTTGAGAAGATCGTGCTCCAATGAAATTTAGTGTAATTATTCTGTCATTACTGTTGGCAGAAATTCAGTGTTGAAAATATGCAATGCAGTTAGTAGGCTAAAGTAGCAAATTGTTCATGTTTTAATGTTACCTTAAGGAAGTATGCTAATTTTCTGGCAGCACATTTACACTTTTTGTCATGTATTTGCACGCCATCTGGCAATAGTAAGTAAGGTCTCAGTTAGTATCATGATTACAAGGGCGTCACTGAGTGTAGGGAGACAAGGTGATATATATCTCAATGTAGATAGACTATCAGATAAACAATGCTTATATTGAAGATGATGCCAGTTTGGAGATGAAGAAGCCATTAGCTTTGACCTCAAGCCATCAGATGGTATCAACCTTGATTTCCAATGAAAGGTATGCAATTGCTTGCTCTCCTTTCTCAGTATTGTCATGGTTTGCAGTAGTGGATTTCTTTGCTATGGTTGCAGGACATGGCTACATACAAATTGCACATGAGCAAAGTTGATTTTCTTTTGTTCAGATACATGGATTTTATGCCATATAGATACAACATATGAGCAAAGTTGATTTTCTTGTGTTTAGGTACTTGGAATATTTTATTAATCCCTTCTGAAATGTGTTCAGACCATTCCATTTTCCAAAACTTTTCTCTTGTTGTGCGTTAAGCACTCTTACTAGAGATGATACCCGATGGTACGCTTTGAGAGCCGCTTCCTTCTACTCATATTTCTGCATATGGTCATGGTGTCCTGCAGGTAGGAAAGTAGCAAAGGAGATCATGATGCTTGGATACATCGGAGGCTGCTGGAGAATGGAGAGTTGCTGATCCTCATGTAGTCATGTTCAGTCTGGCTATGGGATCTCTTGTTGTGGTTTGTTCGTATGCTAAGGGATTGATCGCTTTTGTTACACTAAGTGCATGTGTGATGTCGATTTATCTTGTGAGAATAAATCTTGACTTTGAGTTTTTAACGTGACAATCAAGATCTTATTCTGTCTTTCATTATCTTCTATTTACTTGGATTTGATTGTTGTAATGATAGGGCGCACAACGCGTGCCATATGTTCTAGTGATGTTAAATTTGTGACCACAATGATGGCAAATCTGTGACCATAGTTATGGCAAACCGTGACCATTTTATTTCAAAGTGTGACGATAGCATATAGTATCCTGTGATGATTTAAACATGTAGTCTATGACGATTCCAAAATGATGACGTCAGCTGCCACATAATTGCTGGCGTCATCGCCACGTGAACTGCCACGTCATTGGTGACGCGTCACCGCCCGCCAGCCGCGTACGCATACGGCTGATATGACCAAAACATAGGAACATCTGTGACCAAATCGGATCGTCACACAACACAAACACCGTTAACGGCGCCGTTAGCACGCAAGGCAGACGGGAGATTATGACGAAAACGGGGTTTCATCCATGACCAACAACATTCGTCATAGATTGAATTCAATTCCATGACGTCACACAGATCGTCACAGAACAGAGACACATCTGTGACGAAAATTATCATTTCGTCACCGATGACCAAATGTGACGCGACCATAGTGACGAAATCCAAATCGTCACAAACTCGTCACAAATGAACATCACTGATGATACTTGTGTCTTCGTGGCGTTAGGTGAACGCCATCGATGCCAACATCCCTACTGATGGCGTGCGCGCACCCACGGCGGCGAGGAGGCTCTTCACCATGTGCGCCATGTAGAACCCGCGTAAGGCGAAGATCACCATGTTGCTCTCACGGACCGCCAGGGGCGGTGGGGTGGCGCCCGGCGACGGTGACAGTGGGGCCCTGACCGGCGACCTCCTTGCTCCGGTAGGGGTTAGGCTGCTGCGCGATCCTCTCACTCTGTGAGTATAGGTGCTCAGTAGGAAAACAAAACTTACAGGGGCCTATCTATGAAACCGAGGGCTTAAAATGAGATTATGCATATAAATGTAAGGTCTGATTGCAAAAACACTAGACTGGACGACCTCGAGTGGAAAAACCAGAAGTCTAGGGTTTAAACCGTAAAGGGAAGGACCTATTCGTGAGGGTTTTTAAACTGCGGGAGGGCATAAACGTGAATCTAAGAAACATAGGGCTTTTATGCAAAAGAGGCGGGCACATACGGTTGACCGGCAGCAGTTGATTGGTTGACCCCGGTCCGATCAGATCTGAGCCGCAGATCACGAGATGGACGGCCGAGGATGGGCCGCGACGTGGCGGGCACGGGGCGCGGCGGCGGCGGCGGCGGCGAAGCTAGCTCGATCTAGAGAGCCACGATTCGTGCGCTTGCACCAAACTGAAGCACGAGACGCGAGGGATCGATCTAGGGTATCGGGATGGGCGACGGCGGCGACGCGCGCACAAGACGACGGCGGGCGACGGGGCGGCGTGAACTCCGCGAGTTCGACACGGCGACTCGAGGCAGGGGCGTCAGCAGTCGCACCGGCGGCTTCCTCACCTGCGACGGAGCTGGGGTGGCTTCTCGGCGAAGGGGCGGCACAGGGAGATCAAAGGCGTGGCGCTAGCTAGGGTTTGCGGGCGCCGGGCATAGGGCTTAGGGTTAGGGAAACGGGGAAAGGGCGACACAGTGCGAGGCGGCGGCCTTTAAATAGGCCAAGGAGTGGTCTCCTTGGCGTGCGGGCCAAGAGATGGCGGCGGGGGGTGCGCGGCGACCCTAGCTCGAACCCCGAGCGGCTACCGGAAGGATGATGAGGGCGCGTGTCGCCGCGGCGCAGGAGGCGAGGCGGAGGCGGCTGGGCTGGGGCCGGAAGCGGCAAGGCGCAGGCGAGGTTGAGCCGAGCTGGGCCACCGTGCGGGCCGAGGAGCGAAGCGAGCTGAGGGAGGAGATAGAGGGCGTTAGCGAACTTTTCTAGCTGGGCTGCAAAACGTTAACAGGCCAGAAGAGGAGAAGGGTGGGATGGGAAAGGAGAAAGGTTTTGCCTATTTTGGAAAGGGATTCAAACAAATTGAATTCAAACTTGAATTTGAATTCAAGCAAATCATAACAATGCTCCAGCATGAATGCAACACACATCAAGCCACAAATTTAATTTGGAAAAACAAATAATGTTTTTTTTTCTGTACTATATTCCCTGTAAAGAATTAAATGTTGGGAAAAATTTTAAAATTATAGGAAAATCATTGTTTAAATTTCCTTCCTATTCACATCCTGAAATTTGGAAATTTCAGGGTGTGACACCTGCACCGGCGACCTCCTTGCTCCAGCGCCGGTTGGGGAGCTGCTGCCGCGATCATCTCGCTCTGTGTACCGCCATCCTCCTGTGCTCGACCGGCCCCACCCGGGGGCCGGCAAGGCTCGAAAAGGTGGGGCGGAGCCGAACGGAGCCACTTTTTGTGGCTCTGCCTCGCCCAAACCGCTCCAATGAGCAGGTTTTCTGGGGCTTCTCTGCTGGAGCCGTTCTTCCGCTTGGCATTTGGTAGGGCTCCAGCAGGAGCTGGTGCTGGAGCTGGAGCCGGAGCCCTCCCAAAGAGGGCCTTAGTGAAGAGGGCCTTAGTTTGAAACAAAGTATTGTAATGGTAATGTACGTTAGAACAATAATTCCCTTACAGTAATGCTCTCTTCTCCATTACAAAAACCTTTTGTTCATGGAACTATGTTTTTAGTTTAGGGGCTGAGTTGTCTGCTTTTATCGCTAAAGCTTTGACTTGCACCAAGGCCCACATATCGGGGCGTTAACACAAATCAAATTGACGAAATAGACAGTCATCTCTTGAATAATCTCTAGCTAATATTAAAGAGAGGAAGCAATCCTCACGCTTTTCTGCCTAATCAGAATTTTGGTCCATCGTGCGTCCGTTCCATGAGGTTTTGACCGTTTTGAGTTTCCCAAACAAGCTGACCGATATGGATTAGAACTTGATGCCGTAATTCAAGTTGGACTCTCAACATCTCCGCGCGACCAATACGGACTGCGTGCACACCAAGAAGTTGTGCCCTCGCAGCTATAAAGCCGAATACACGGCCAGGCCCTAAGAACTCAACATACGTCAAGGGCTCGACGTTGACTTCATATATATATATATATATATAGTAAGCAAAGAATAAGCTTCGCATAGAACCCCATCTTGTGTCTTCCCTTTGTAGTACTTGCACAACACCCTGAAGCCTTTAGCAAAGCCACCGCCGCCAAAACTTTCAGAAGCAGCAACATCATTGAGTTCACCGCTTACATGGAGAGGGTGATCGAGGCGCTGCAGCAACGGCACCGCCGCTGACAGCTTGAGGCGCTTCCCCTCAGAATTGACAGGATTACAGAAAAAATTGGTTAACTTGTTTCCAAATGCGCCGAGCCTTTCCCGACCTAGATCCACGTGGCCTGCTGAGCTGCTCAGGCTCTGGCTACTGGCCATCTCCATGCACCTTCCTGCCATGCTGTTTTCCTCCCATTGCGTAATATTGACCAATTACTAACTGTATTTTTACAGATGGCTTGTTACCTAAGATCGGAGGACAACACTCTATTGAATGACCAAAGTACCATCGCGAGCACAAGCAAGTAATACTACTCCATTGCTTATAATAAATGTTTTTCGCACTACGGGAGAACGAAAATTCCTCAAGTGTCCCGGACTTACCCAAGTGCCAAAAATCGGACACTCGGGGAAGAATTGCACTCGTGAAAGAGAGGATTTCCCGAGTGCCACAGAGTGCCTGGCACTTGAGGAAGAGAGGCACTCGGCAAAGGCCCTCTTCCCCGTGCAACACTCGGGAAGAGAGGCACATGCGAACGAAAAGTGCTACTTGACGGCGCAACTAGACGGAGCCGTTTAAAAAAAAACTCTTCCTCGAGTGTCCGGATCTGGCACTCGGGGTAGGTTCTCTTCCCCGAGTGCCGCGGAAGGCACTCGGGGAAGAGTTTTTTTTTTGCATTATTTTTTGTGAGGCCTTCCCACATTCTTTTTGGTATATTTCATTAGTTTTTTCTTTTTGTTGAATTTTTTGCATACTTCAAATTTGAACTACAGGTGCATGAAGTAATGAAATTTCTTGATTCAAAAAATGATATTCATTATATTTGGTGTACGTTGAGGCCATATTCAGGATCACACATGAAATTTTGAGCATCTTGTTGTCGTAATAATGAACGACTTAGGGAAAAGTATTTGTAAATTTTATAAAATCCAAACAAAGTTCGAAATCACGAAACTTGTATGGCCCAAATTTACCTAATGAAATATACCTAAAGATTTTAAAATTACCCCAAATTTGAACAAGGAGTTTCAAATAATGTGAGATGACCTCACAAAGAATTGGGGCAAAAAAAACTAAAAAAATATTCCCTGAGTGCCTTCCCTAGCACTCAGGGAAGAGACCCATCCCCGAGTGCCTAACCCACGGCACTCGGGGAATAAACAGCCCACCAGCTCCCCGCCGCCCAAAAGCTCCCCTTCACCCCACCAGCTTCAACGGCCCACTACCTCATCCGCCGCCCACTACCTCCCGGAACCTGGCTACTTAATGCTCCCTCCCCCAACCATGCCCACACCTCCACTCCTCCATGCCGCCTCTGCTCCCACCACCCCACCCCTGCCTCCTCCCATGGCGCCTCCTCCGCCACCTCGCCGCGCCCACACCTCCTCGCCTCCTCCTCTCTCCTCCACCGCCCCCCTCCAGCCAGCAGACCGCCGCCCTCCCGCCGGCGCTGCGCGCCGCCTCCTCCTCCGCTGCCCAGACCTCGCGGTGAGGAGCAGCGGGCAAGGCACGATGGCGGCGGATCTAGCCCCCACGCGCCTCGACCTCCCAAAGATGGCCTCGCCCTCCTCCCGCTGGCGTGGCCTTGACCTCCTCCCGTGGCACGGCCTCGACCCCTCTTGCGCGGCCTCGGCCTCCTCTCGACGCGCGGTGCGGATCCGGTGATGCGGGCGGCAGCCTCCTCCCGGATCCGATGGTGGTGGTGTGCGGTAGTAGCGTGGTGTCGCGCCTTTCTCTCTCTCTAGGTTGTGGCGCAGCCGGTGGTGGTGTGGTGATGGTGGTGGCGCTGCGGCGGTGGTAGTGGTGTTTTGGTGGCGCCTGTGGTGGTGGTGGTGGCAATTTTGGTGGTGGCTTGCGGCGGCTGGTGTTTGGTGGCGGGTGGTGGTGGTGCTGGCGATGGTGGCACTCAGAGAAGAGTTTTTTTTAAAAAAAAAAGACAAAAAAATCTTCCCCGAGTGTTGCACTCGGGGAAGAACAACACTCGGGAAGAAAATAGAAACGGCGCCGACGGCGTGAAAACTTCCCCGAGTGCTAGCACGACTCTCAGCGAAGGCTTCCACGAGTGCGCGATTTTTGGCACTCGGGGAAGGCGTCTTTCCTGTTAGAGGATTAGCCGGAGGCTCTTCCCCGAGTGTTGCACTCGGGAAGCCACTGTCTCCTGTAGTGTCCCGTCTAATACTAGTCCAAATGCATGTTCTCTTTCTTTAGATGGAAGCAGCATTAACAATTGCAGTGGGTCCACGACATTAAGTGGCAAGCCATTACTCACGGATCCTAAAGAACGTAAGAGGCACCGAGAAAGAGACCGGTATGCACAACTTTCTAACCTACAGAAAGAATGAATTATTAAAAAAGCGTCGTGAATTCCGCCAGCAAAAGAAAACTATAGCCAACCTTATTGATAAAGAACATCAAATGGAGCTAGGGCAATACGTGAAGGAAAAACTGCAATGCACATCTGAGCAAATTGAAGCAAGATGTGCAAATGCTAGAGCACCCTATGCAAACTTAAAACCAGAACAGAGGCAGTCCATACGCAATCGTCATAGGTAGTGGCGGAGCTAGCGGATTTTGACACCTAGGGCCAGTCTGTAAACACTTATATCACTTAGTCTCATTGTAGATCACATAATTGCGGTAACCACAATAATGATAGTTCATATAATGATAGAAGTGCCTAAAATGCATGAGTTAGACTAGTGCATCACAATTTAAGATATATTTGTATAACAAATTTGATAAAATAAATACCTAACTAGTGTCAGTCTGATTCGTCATCAGTAGAGCATGGACTTGGGTCGGGCCGTGTCGGCACAGCCTGACCCTCTCGTGCCGCGTGTCGCATCGTGTTTAGGCTTCTAGGCATGCGAGGCACGTTTTGTCGTGTTGGCATGGCACGACAAGTATTTTCTACTAGGCTCAAGCATGGCCCGTGGCACGGCGGTACGTTTTTTGCGTGCTGGCCGAAACACGACCCTCGCAATATGACTACCATATGAGAACACAACATTATTGTGTTATGGATGATCATTATCACAATTTCGTACATGTAAGGTAGATTTTGTGATCTACTTATATGATACTGATTATACTAAGCTATATAATGCATATAATGAATGATTAGAATGGCATAACCTACGGATTTGCTATTCGACCATTTTCATGTCGTGTCGGCTCAAGCACGGCCGAAAATATGTGTTGTGTTGTGCCCATCATGCTGAGATCCTATGTACGACACGGCCCTCACATTCATGTCGTGCTGGCACAGTCCAAAATTTATCATGTTGTGCCAAAATGCCGTACTTCGTGCGGTCCACAGATAGTGCGGCCCAAGTCCGCAGATAGCTAGGGTTGCCGCGACTTGAGGGACGGAGGGAGCAAGCACCGCAAGTTTTTTTGCTTTTTAGGCTGCTAGCGCCGCAGTTGGCCACTTGGTCGGGTTGGGCAGACTGAAATGGAGAAGGAAAACAACAGGATGTCCGGGTGTGATTTGTTGAGCCACACAACAAATTGGACTGACGAAGACTATGATCATCGTACAAAATTATTCACGGGACTGTGGAAAAATATAAGAGGTGTATATATAAGAGGTTTTTTGGCCACGCCTAAGACCATGGCCTGGGTGGCTTAGGCTATGCTCAGAGGTTGCTCTGTGCTAACATGACATCTGAAGAAAAACATAAAAAGAGCAACTGTGAAAAAGTATGCCATACGATACGACACAATACTCCGAGTAAAAATTCCATCGCTCTACGAGGAATCCTTTGTATAACTCATATTCATAATGAAAGATTCTTGAGAATATGTTTAGTTTTTAGTATTCTAAATTGTGAGTGCGGGATTCAAAATATGATATCTTTTATTGTGTCGTGTTACTTATGTATATCTACATAAATAATGATTCTTTTGCACTATCCTAGCTAACATCCAATATTTTTTTAAAGAAAAATATATTACCCGTAGCAACACACGGGCATGTTTGCTAGTAAATGTAATAGATAGAGACTGAATCCAACAACCTAGTAGCTGTTGGATATACAGCCATCTGGTGGCTCACAAACTTTCTTCTACCTCCGCCGCGCCTCGCTTTTCATCGCTAAAGCCTTGACTTCAACATGAGCCCACGTATTAATTGGCGCACTAACACAAATCAAACTAAACGTAATAGACGACCATCTCTTAAATAATACATATAATAGATAGAGACTGAAACCAACAACCTAGTATCGGTTGGATATATAGCCATCCGGTGGCTCACAAAGTTTCTTCTACCTCCGCCGCCTCGATATTCTTATTTCCCTCACTTTCTCCTATGGTAACTTGATTCACTCCCTCACGCCATTCGCGTTCTCCATCTCCCCACATTATTCCTATATGCCGTGTGACTCCACACCTCAAAACCTAATGAAGCTAAGACCTAACCTTTCCAGCAAGCCGTCTGAATGCAATACGTGATTATCAGTGCCCAGTGGTAAAGCACGAGGATATTATTTCTTCACTGGCCAAAGCCTCATTCCTTTTTCTTCACTTTTTTTCGATAAAGTTATTCTTCACTTTCCAGTGGAAAACGTTTCTCGCTGGCAACATAAGTAGCTCTCGTGACGCGTGAGGCAGCAGTCCTCTTCAGCGGCCCCCAGATCCAAACCTCATCTCTGAGTGCCAGACTAGACACCGTACCACCAGACCACCGCTTCTTGCTCCTCCCTCCGGCTGAGGAGCGCCTCGCGCAGGCCGGAATCTTCTGCTGCTGCCGGCATCCTCTCCGATCCGCCGTGCCCGAATCAGCTCTGAAGAATAAGATTAGATCAACCACACCTCTATTGATCTGTGTTGCTCATATTTATACAGTTGTACAACCTTCGCGGGCGAGGCCCCGGGCGCGGAGAGCGCTGGCGTGGCGCAAGCGCGAGCTGCTGCGCCCGGTAGACTAGGAACTCAGCTTCCAACACCCCCCCCCTCAGTCTTGGCGGTCATTGGGTGGATGCAAAGACTGGATCGAAAATCCTGGAAGAGGGACGTCGACAAGCCCTTCGTGAAGACATCTGCAAACTGCTGAGCACTGGGTATTTGGAGGACGCGAACACTGCCAAGGGCCACCTTCTCGCGCACGAAGTGGATGTCCAACTCGATATGCTTCGTGCGCTTGTGATGGACCGGATTCCGCGACATGTAGACGCTGGAGATGTTGTCGCAGTAGACTATCGTGGCCGTGGATACAGGGCATTGGAGCTCGCCGAGGAGCTGGCGCAACCAAGTGCATTCGGCCACGGCGTTGGCGACGCCGCGGTATTCCGCTTCAGCGCTGGAACGTGACACCGTGCTTTGGCGCTTCGACGACCACGAGATGAGGGAGTCGCCGAGGAAGACGCAGAACCCGGACGTGGAACGTCGAGTCTCTGGGCAGCCGGCCCAGTCCGCGTCGCTGTAGGCGGTCAGTGTCGGTGGAGAAGCTCGGTGCAGCTGAAGCCCGTGCGCCGCCGTTCCCCGGAGATAGCACAAAATGCGCTTTAGCAACGCCGAATGCTTGTCCCGTGGCGCATGCATGTGCAGTAAACCCACCGAACGCAAGGCAATGTCCGTCCGAGTGAGGGCTGGCATCAGTAGGGCGCCGCCATGGCGCAGCATCACCGGTGTCGCGATCGGGAGCCATCGGTGTTCGGCTTGGTATCTACCGGCGGCGGGTTTGGGCCATGGCCTGTGACGCCCGTGTACTTGTGCTGGGAGAGGAAGAAGCCGTCCTTGGAGCGCTGAACTTCGAGACCGAGGAAGTAGTGGAGGGCGCCCATGTCCTTGACAGCGAACGTGCTCTTGAGCTTGGCGGATTTCTGCAGAGTGGAGGCGCAGAGAGCCCGCTGTTGCCGTGTAGAAACGCGTTGGAGACGTCGAGTTGATGTGCCGCCAATCCTTGGATGCGATCAGAGCACCGCGGATCGCCGCCGGCTTGACCACCGGTGTGAAGGTCTCGCCGAAGTCGAGTCCTGGACGCTGGGTATCACCGCGAAGAACCCACCGTGCTTTGTACTTGTCGAGGGAGCCGTCGGCCTGGAGTTTGGTTTTGAAAACCCACTTCCCTGAGATGACCCGTGCACCGGGAGGTCGAGGAACGAGGGACCATGTGCCATTAGCTTGAAGGGCCGAACTCTCAGCTGCATTGTGCCCTCCGCTTGGGTCCTGGCGGGCGGACGGATGTCGGGGTGGGAGACAGGGCCGGAGTTGAGCTCGTGAGGGCGTACTTGGGGTTGGGCCGAGTACGCCGCCCGGGCGCGGTGACCATGGGATGTCGCGGGGGCGCGCAGCCGTAGTGGTGGCGGGTTGCGATGATGCGCGTGGTCGGCGTTGCCATGCGGGGGTGTCGAGACGGGCTCGACGTGCATGGGTAAATGCGTGGAGTTGGGTGCGACGCGTGGCGGGTGCGTGGCGGCTGCGCGCGCGTGGCGGGCGCTCTGCGGGAGGCGCAGTGATGCCCACGGTGTGCTGGCGGCGGCGCGTGGAGGATGACCGGATCGTCGCAAATGCAGGGGTTCGGCGGTGAACGTGGCGGTGGCGCTGCCTCGAACGGGAACTGATCTTCAACGAAGACGACGTGACGAGAGGTGTAGACTCGCCGCTGGTTGCGTTCAGCACCGAGCCACGTGATCGCCGGTAGCCAAGCGACGCATGCGACCGACCGGGGACTGAGCTTGTGCGCGGCGGTCGACGTGGTGTTGGGGTAGCAGAGGCACCCGAACACGCGGAGCGTCTGAGCGCGCGGCGATCCTGTGAGAAGCCGGGTGCGGCGCGCTGGGCCTGGCTACACGGCCGCCGGTTGAGGAGGTAGACGTCCGCCTGCAACGCCGCCTAGAAGGAGAGGTGCTTTGGAGGAGCATGGTGCGGACACAATCATTGATCGTCCGGAGTACGCGCTCGGCCTTGCCATTCTGCTGAGATGTGTAGGGGCATGAGAACAGCAGAAAAGAAGGTGAAGGGTATAAATCGAATTCCTTGCCATTGTCAGTTTGGAGCGCAAGAACACGAAGACCGAACTGTGTGTGCACATAAGAGAAAAAAGAACAAACTATCGGTAGCACCTCCGATTTCTCAATGGAAAGGTCCAAACATAGTGTGTATAATCATCAAGAAGAACAACATAATATTTGTAACCAGAATTGCTATAAATCGGAGAGGTCCAAACATCGGAGTGCACAATTTGAAATGGGTAAAAGGTCTGATGAGTGGACGGCTTAAAAGGAAGCCGAACATGCTTGCCAAGCTTGCAAGAATGGCAAGAGTGGAGTTCAGATTTATTACATTGGAATTCAAATGTGGCTAACACCTGAGAAAGGGAATTGGAGCCCTGGTGACCAAGCCGCTGATGCCAGAGCTCCACCGGCGACGAAGCAGGGGCCGTGAAGGCAGAATGCAGTGGCGGCCGTAGCGGATAGAGGTCGCCAGGGCTGTCACATCAGAGCTTCACCGTGCGGATTGGAAGATCCTTAATGGAAAAGCCAGTGGGATCAAATTCAATGGAGATATTATTGTCACGAGTAAGTTGTTTACTGAGATTAGATTCTTGACCAAAGGAGGGGAAACAAGAACATTGCGAAGATGTAGGGGAGTGGAGGATGTGGGAATGGCGGCGTCATTGTATGCGTAATGATGGAGGTGGGAGCAGAGAGAGGTTGAGGGTTAGGGAGAGTACCGGGAGACGATGACATGTGCGCGGTGGCGCCCGTGTCGAGGTACCAGTCGCCGGCGCTAGGTGGTTGAGTGTGGACGCCGGCGGAGTTGAGGGCGGTGTAGAGCGCGCTGTTGTCCCAGATGCCGGCGGCAGAGGTGGCGTCGGGCGCGACGGGTTGGTGAAGATGGTAGGCGGTCATCGCTTGTTGGGCCGAGTAATGGCGGGCGGGGGCCCAAGACGCCGGAGCTGGGTGGCCTGAAAGGCACGCTCCAGGCCTGAACCAAGCCCGTCAACGGGTTATAGGTCATGACCACGGAGCACCCGGGCGTGCAGTCCGCCGCCCGGGCGCCGCCTCCCGCAGCAGATCCGCCGAGGCGGAGCTTCCAGATCCCTTGCTGCGCTTCTTGGGTTTCCCCTTGGAGCGCTGGTTGGAGCCGGTGGAGCCGCCGTCGGCGGAACGGGAGTTGGAGGCCGCGCCGTCCACGGAGTTTCGCGGGCGCAGTGGCGGTCCCCGCCCATCTTGGCGTCGTCGTCGCAGCCGGATCTCCTCGAGCAGCAAGTAAGAGCGAGCGCTCATGAAAGTGTGGGGTGGGGATTTGGAGTTGATGACCGGCTTGACGTGCCGGAATTTTGGGTTGAGCCCGCGGAGAAGATTGAGCACCTGGCTCGGCTCCGACACCGGGTACCCGACGTCGCGCAGATCGCCGACGAGCCGCCGCACATGGTGTAGTCGGTGATGCTGAGGTCGCCCTGCTGGATGGAGCGGAACTCGGCCTCGTAGTAGGTTGCCCACTGGAGCTCGTTATCGCGGAAGACACCTTCGATGTCGCCCCAGACGGTGAACGCTGAGGCCTGGGGCTTGTAGATGATGTCGAAGACGGGTTTGGCAATGGTGGTGTGTAGCCAATTGACGATGCAGCAGTCAATCATGCGCCACTCGGCATTGCGCTGGGCAATTGGAGGCGGCGCACGGATGTGTTCGTCGAGGCCGAACTTGCCAAAGACAGAATCGAACATGCAACGCCATTGCCCGTAGTTCGACTGATCCAAGTCGAGGACGACGGGCACATGGTTGCGAATGTTGATGGTCTGGAGAGTTGAGGCGGGTGCGGGCTCAGGAGGTGGGGCTTCATCGCCGGAGCTGGACGAGGAGTCGGACTGGTCCGCCATGGCGAAGCAGAGGAGAAAGCAGAGCGCGTTGGCGAGAGAAAGGAGTAGCGGAAGATTAGGATCGGAGGGTAACTTATACTATGAAGAATAAGATTAGATCAACCACACCTCTATTGATCTGTGTTGCTCATATTTATACAGTTGTACAACCTTCTCTAGGCTAACAGAAAACCTAACTGAACTGCTAGGCGGGCCCGTAATATAAGCTCATCTCCTGCTCTTCGTGGTCGCAGACTCGATCCGTACGGCAGCTGCGGAGCTCTCGGCAGCAGCAACGATGGATCCTACGGGCTCTTGATTCCAGTCCACCACCACCGAATCTGTCTCCTCCGCCCGTCCTGTGACGTGCTCGGGCTCCCAACAAATCCTCCATCGATATCTGTCTCCTGGTAAGCGATTGGCACTCGCGCCGCCCTGTCTAGTACCCTCTGGGATTAGGCTGGCAAGCTGAGATCTTTCGAACCCTTCCATGGCCGCAGGGCTAGCTCGGGACAGCGCGCAGCAGCCGCAGATCGAGCTCAGGGGCGATCGATCCGGCCGGGGACCCGAGATTCCAGGGTGCTGTTGTCTGGTAAGCTCTATTGCTCAGTGCGTGAGTCACACACTGCACAGATCCCTATTTCTGCTTACAGCACGCCATGATTCCTCTAACTGATGCAAAATTATACAAAAGTTTCACTTCGTCTCGCTATCAACCAGAACCTCTTCGTGGCGGTAGACTCGGCAGCAGCGGCAATGGATCCTTCGCCTCTTGATAGTAAAGTTGATTCCACCACGGGCGCTTGACTGGAAATGGCTCTGTAGTCTCCCCGTCGGTGTGGTCCGGGTCCTCTTAAACTGGATGCAAAATTATACAAAAAGTTTCTCACTTCGTCTTCGCTATCAACCAGAACCTCTTCGTGGCAGCAGACTCTGGGCAGCAGCGGTGGCAATGGATCCTTCGGCCTCTTGATAGTGTTGATTCCACCACGGCGCTTGACTGGAAATGGCTCTGTAGTCTCCCGCCGGTGTGGTCCGGGTCCTGCTCCCAAAGCCATCGACAACTCCTGATAAGCGATTTGGCACTCCATATAGCGTATGCTGTCTGGTAAGATCGAGATCCTAGCCTCCATATATAGCGTATGATGTCGGGTAATAAGATCGATCTTCTCAGTGTGTGAGTGCATACACTGCACCGATCCCTACTTTATGTGTTCAGGAGATCCATTTTGCACAAACTTTGTCACTAGATCTTATATATCATGAAGAAGATGCCAACGACACTTTGAATTCTCATATATGATTGTACAGTACGAGCCTCCATTTTCAAGGGGGGAAATGAGATCTTCACTATGTAAGAAACAAAGATAGGAGACGCAGGTTAAGAGTCAAAGGAGACGCGTAAAAAACGCGTCTCCCAGATTGCGTCTCTAATGAAAAGTCACAGGAGAGATGCGGTTTTTTCGCATCTCCTTTGACAGGAGTCAAAGTAGACGTGGTTTTGGCAACCCGCGTCTCCAATGACCCCCCTCAAAAAGGAGACGCGGTTTAGCAACCCGTGTCTCCTTTGTGAGTCATAGGAGACGTGTTTTCCCAATCCACGTCTCCTTCGAGAGAGTCATTATATTGGAGACGCATATTGACAACCTACATCTCTTTTGACAGATTAAATAATAAAAAATAAAGTAAAATGACAAATTACAAACAACTCCATGATCATTGATTACTCCATGTATGTTTACAAACAGCTCCCTAGGTAAATCACAAATTACAACAACGCATGCCTCATAACACATCCTCCAGGGGTTAAAACACATCAGATCTGAAGTCTTTTACAAAAAGATCCCTAGAGAAATAGAAAAATACACCAAATGGCTCAAGACACATCCTCAAGAAGGTTAAAGCGCAAGGCTGCATGATCTCAGCAATTCTAACAGTCTCTGAAATGATTTAGCAAGCATCAACACAAACCTCATCACCAGTCAGTAACTTGCTAGGTAGAACAAAATATAGGTAGAACGTAATACAATAGTTAAATTACTTCTACAAGATTTAGCAGGAGGAGAAAATACTATATACCTGTCATTAGTAAGGTTAGCGGGAGAAGAAATCAATATATCTTTCCTGCTCCTGCACACCCTCTCCTGCACACACATCATTCAACAACTTTGAAAGCTAAATCAGAGAGAAAGGGAGCATACAGCTAGTATCAAGAATTAAAATTGAAGTCATCAACAATTATATTAGTGGCCATAGTCTATACATGTGATGCAAGACTCTTGAGCCAAAAGTCTCTGGTTGATCCTGGTGCCTCATGTGTGTCTGCAAGTTGGTCATGCCCAAAACAAGTTGCAAGTTAACATGGTCAGAGGAAAACAAATAAAATGTTGTCAGAGGAAACACACAAACATACACATCTTGTTGACAGTTGCACCCACCAAAATATATAGGAAAGTATCTATGTTTCTCTTCATAATCACTGATGTGGCATATAAATCAAGAAGGGAGAGATATGAATTAACAGCATATACCCTATAAGTAACTATGTTATCTGTAAACAATAAGTGTATCAAAAGTGAGGATAAAAGAAGCAATCAATTATTCTATCAAGTTCCATTATAGAAAAAAACTCTATCAACTAATCAACTGGTTCTCCTATTTATGCAGCCATTGTACTTGCACATTTATTTACAATAAACAATTTTTCATAGAAAGAAGACGAAAGAACCAGGAGAAAGAGTTCACCATTATTTTCACAGTTTGCTTTGTCATATCTACACACATCAAACTAAAGCACACTTCTTTGTCACATGAGACCTCCGTTTTCTAATAAACCTTACTTTTACCTGCTAGACTGCAAATTATTCACACAGTTTTACACATTCCAATCTATTAAACTACATTATCCTGCTCGAAATTACTTAGCACCTCACTCGATCAGAATCAGCCTACATTAATTGGGGTAGAAGGAAGGCATCAATTTGTTACCTACACATGATCACAATCCTTTCAACATCATCATATGTCACAAAAGAATCCTCCACGTCAGGGATCTTGTGGCGCGTGGGGGATCTCGCACTTAAGGTGGTGGCGCGTGCGGCATCTCGCGCTGGAGGCAGTGGCACAAGCGGTGGACATTGCTTGAGGCATCGGCGGTGGTGGAGAGATGAGAAGGAGGTAGACATGAGAGAGAAAGGGAGAAAGGTGTGGAGAGGAGGGAGGGAGGAGAAAGTCAGAAAGGGATAAGGAACGGGGAGTGGATGCGAGAGCGCAACTGAACCCTATTTCATATTTTTTTTGGGTCCAGGTTTGCTCAGTAGATACGCGTTTCATATACACACGTCTCCAATAACTGACCAACTCAAAGGAGACACAGATTGATAAAATACGTCTTCTATGTGTATACGTAGGAGACGCGGGTTAAACATGCCAGTTTTTAGCAAACTTACAGGAGACAAATTTTAATAACATGTGTCTCCTATGAGTCATGTTTACAGGAGACGCGGGTTAAACATGCCAGTATTAAAACCGCGCCTCCTATGATAGTGTCTTATTTGATGCGTTCTTACATAGTGCTTATTTATCATGTAGAAGTTTTTAAAAGCCCAATTGCTAGCATATAAAGGGCCATGCTAGACAAATCACTTCAATTTGTGATCTTGCAAGTTTCTTTTTCGGGAGAAAGTGTTATTTCTACTTTATCATGGCACCCACAAATGGTCGCTACAAACCAACAATATAAAATTGGTTTTTATTCGTTATTATTATCTCCTGCATCCATTGCCAGTATTGTCAAATGAGCAAATTTCAAAATGTTTTTCATGTTTTTTTTACAGATCAGCTGTCAATGGCCTTGGCTAAGTTAGTAATGGATTCGTCTCCGCACCGACACTCTGGGCACGACCCTTGTGCAAAGCAAACCTCCTGCCGCCATTGCATACCGACAATGTCTACGAGATCTTTCTGCGTGTTCCAGCCAAGGATCTGTGCCGCCTCCGTGTTGTGTCCCATTCATGGTGGTATTTTCTGTCCGACCCACAATTCATTGCTAAACATGCGGCCCGCCACCCTGAGCCACTCATTGTTGCTGGCTACAACACATTTAATCAGCAACACCGCATCTTGTATGACATCTGTGATCTCTCCGGGCGCATTGTGAAGAGGGTATATGCGACAAGGGAGGAATGGGTGCTGTACGGGCAGCCTGACCTCCTCTGCATTGTGGATTGGACTAACATGAGCGTCAAATTGCTCAATCCAGCCACGGGAGTTGCATATGTGTTGCCAAAAGAATTTGCTGAAGAACATGCATCGTACCATCAGTACATATACAAGTTCTCTTTCACTGCTACATTTGGGCAGGTTGCCTCAACAGGGGTGTACAAGGTGATTCGTGTCATTTGCTTCCTTGATGACAGTGGATACTTTGGGCAGCTGTATGAGGTTTTCACCCTTGATGACAACAGCCATGCTCGGTGGAGGGCAAAGAAAGCCCCACCATACCAAATTGAAATAGACCACTGGGATAATGTGGTCATCAATGGGATTATCTACTTCTTGACATATAATGTGGATGAAGAGGAGCACCGTATAGGCTCATTCAACCTTGAGACAGAAGAGTGGAGTCTGAGTATCCCTGGACCCCTAAGTAGCCTTATGGATGCTGCTGATGATGATATAGACTACTCGTTCCAATTAACAATAGGTGCACTGAGTGAAGCTTAGTAATTGCTTATCACCCAGCTACTAGCACAGATTCCTCTATAGACCTTTGGTTCTTGGTTGACTTTGAGAAGGGACTATGGGTCAAACAATATAGCATAGAATTGAGTTCCGGACATACTGCATATGAGGTTCACCCCTTCTCGGTGTTGAATGATGGGAGGATAGTGTCTGTCATTGACACAAACAGTGGAGGAGTTTTGAGTATTTATAATCCTGAGACCAAAACTTCTGAAGATGTGATGGACATGGGGTATGATGTTGCTCTTAATTTGTACACAGGAAGCGCACTGAGCGTGGCAAACAAAGTGCCAGTTACTGAGGTTAGTATTTTATTTTCGTTGTTAAGTATACCATGTTTATGTATCTTTGGTCTAACTTGGTTCTTTTCTACGTCCTTTTGTTATAGAACACAAATGGATTTGCACTACTGATGGACCATAAAACATAAGGTATGTGATTATGCCTCATTCTGTACTTAAACAGATGTACATGTGGTTTGTAAATGTCATTCAAAGAATAATACTGATCTACCCTTGCTGCTTGTATTTTGGATATGGTATTGTTGTTGGAATAAATAATAATGACTGATTTTTTAATTATATATGTAGGAAAAAGATGTTTTCTTCCAGCTAATTTGATTTTCTGTATAGGTCCATTTGTATCTCAAGTTAAATTTCCGTTGTCTCCTGATGTGTTTAGAATCTATAATTAGTTGGTTAAATCATTATATATATTCAATTTCTCCATGCTTGTAATCTTCATTTATTATTTCTATGTGTATGGTCGTTTTTTTATTGGTACTGATGAACGTCTGGACCAGAATTGCCTTAGCTTCTACTGTATCGTGGACTATGCTATTTCTGTATTCTGTCCAATTATTCATTCTTTTGATTCATTTTGTTCTCAAAGAAATGACTTTATGATATCATGATTTGGTTTACTGTATAATATAAAATATTTTGGACTACATGGTCTTTATGATTATAGTCATAAAAAGATTAAAGAAACAATGATGGTCTCTTTCCCAAACATTAATTAAATAGGGGTATTTGTGTTTTGTGCACATAGAAAATTCTAATTAATTAGATGGAAAATGATTCTCTTAAGTTGAATTTTAGTTGAAGTTTCTCTTTTGTCGTGGAAGCATTCAGGAGAAGTGAATTAATATGCATGCTTGATGGAAAATGGTTTGCCATTATATTTGTCCATGCATTCAGTTTAATCAAGTTAAACTAAATGTTTCCCTTACATATTGTGGCGGCACTGACCTCCAACCAGGCTTTCATATTTGTAATTTCCATGTATTTTTTTTTGCTCCTGATTCAACATTTTACTTGTTTAGTACCCGTTATATTTGTATTTTATGATTTAAGTAATTGATTCTATAGAAGATTTTTTATGATTTGCCGTTTCATTATTTCTTTAATTTACAAGACATAATGATATATCATTTCATATGTGAATCCAATATTTTTTTTTGCAACTCGTCTTTCTAGAGAATGCATCTATCATGTTCATTAGAAACTGCACTTTACGTGCAGGGAAATTGAGAGGATGAAGAAAGAAGATGGGAATTATAAGGCAATGAAGAAGAGAGAAAAGGGTGGCAGTCATACCTTTTATAGTGGTTGACTGCTATGTAATATTGCTTTGGATGTTACTTGTGGTGAATGGTTCTTATCTTTATTCACTGTAAAAAAAACTATTTAATAACATTTAATGTGTACCGTACCTTCCATGGTCGTATCAGAAGCAGCCCAATAATGTTTTATCATCGGGGAGTCTTTCTATTTTTCTTCTTTCCTTATTCAAGTACATCAGTTAAATCTGAAATCTTGAAACAATCATCCTTCATTTTTGGTGCAATTTCTTTTTAGTTAATATTAAACATTGTTTTGAAACAATCCTCCTATATTCTTGCATTATTTTTCTTCTCTTCTTCTAGATAAACATTAATTCATGTGAATATCTCAATTTTAGAGCTGCCACATTCAAACCTTGTCATGGATATGCACATCACCTAATAGCCAGTTAGCAGTCGATCTGTGTTGATCTCTCGATATGGATCATTTGCTGCATGTTGGTTTATGTGTCTTTGTGCACCTCGTCACCACCTCAAAAAGTTGAAAAAACCCTTGAATTGTCAAACCCGTTCGCCCTGTCCTCCCCATTGGTCCCTGCTGTTCCTCTCCACCACCTCGCCACCCATCCCTGCCACATCTCCCTGTCGGCTGCAGTGTCTGATTCCTTGCTTTGTTGGCTTTCCTAGCTAGTCGCAGCAGCTAGCGCACAAACAGTTGGCTACTGCAATTTGATCTGCGAACCTCACTTTTAGTTCTTTTATATTAATAATGAGTCATTTAATCTGAAATAAAAGATGATGATTAATCACAGCTACAGATCCGGGCATTAGTACCGGGCAAAAGGCCATGTTAGTATCGGGCGCTTGCCCGGTACAACTGGCCGGTACTGATTGCCACACTACTAGAGAATCACACATATATCCCAGGGCCGTTTTTTGATTTGTACCAGGTATTTTATGCCCCGGTACAAATAACTACATTTGTACCGGTACAAATAACTACATTTGCCACGACAATTAGTACCGGCCGCCCGCCCGGTACTAAGTTGCAATTTAGTACCGGCCGGTAACAACGACCGGTACTAAACTGCAACCACCCCACATTGTTTGCTGAGCAGTTTAGTACCGGGTCATAATACCACCCGGTACAAACCTGGGAGCTAGTTATATTATTTTCATATTCGTGTTCGGCTCGTATTCATATTCATAGTCGCATTCGTAGTCGTATTCATATATATTGCCAATAATATTGTATATAGATCTAGCATATATTATATATATTACAAATATTACACTTGCGTCAACTATTTAAGTTTGACAAGTTTGATATAACTCAAAAGTGGCCTCTACTCACAAGTGTGACCAACATAGACTCACCCAAAGGTGTCAGGGTCGTCCCTGATTGGATTAATTCTACCCACACTTTTTCCGTCAAAATAAAGAGGTTGTTCGGCTGGTAGAATGAATAGTGCTCGGCTGGTAGAATGAATAGTATTTTGTGAGAGGAAATAAACCAAAACAAGTCTAGATAAGCCAAAATATGCCAGCCGAACAGCCTCAAAATTCTCGTTTCGGATTTACGACCTCAGATAATAGAAATCCACATAGTTGTTCTTGAGTTGCCCGTATTCGTTCTTGGGGGAGGATCTCACTACTCATTTCTTTCAGCTGTCACATGCAAAATCACAAGACAAAAATCAAGGAATTAATATTTATGGAAATTAAAGTACAAAAGTCAACAAATGAATTAATTTTCTATACATACCAATTTTTGATCATTGCTTTTATTGGGGTCAACCATGAAGTTGTGGATGAACTCACAAATGTAAAATCCACATAAATGGTTACCATGTTCCTGTCTCAAGCACTGAATAGGAAAGAACAAGTTAAAACAATTTCATTTGATAATAAAATTCTTGTTATCAATCGCAAAAATAGAATGAAAGTAAATACATACATGAAATCTGTCACGCATGTAAAAGTCTTCCTTGAATTGTCCCGGATATTTTTTTACAAAGCGGGCCCATACTAAGCGATGTGCATCCACGAGTTCTGGGTACATTGAGGTGGGGTATTGCTTTGGGTCCATCACTGTGATTTCGCCACGATCAATCTCGATAACAATTAACATCCAATGGCACGTGTTCATATATACATAATAGAGATGTTACATGTATCGTCATATTCATTGAAAGTATAAATAATAATGATAATCAACTCACCCAAAGTGATACGAGAGAAGTATGTAAGGCATGTGATGCTGCTTTTCCAGGTAGTTGAAGATATTTTTCATGGTCCTATTTGGCCATTCCTTTAGCATATTGTTGTTAACAATTTGGGGTTCCATGAAGCCCACGTGATAGTATATTTTTTTCCGGCACAACTGAATCTCCATTCTGCATGATATAAAATAAAATATATCAAATGAGACAACACACAATTAATGTACAATTAGAAATGAGAGGAAACACTCATAAAACCCATGCACTCATTAGCGATTTGTCAACGGCGTCTTGATTGTAGAAAAACCATAGACTTTCAAATTCAATCCATAAGTCATCTGGCCCCCTAAAAAAATTGCGATCATGGACACGAGCAGCGAACATCTCACGTCCTTGTTTAGATTGCTCCGTGTACCAATTATGCAATAAACGCATTTTCGTTGGCAGGAGATCCACCAGCTGTGGCCACATAAGAGGTTCCCCGAGCACAAACGGCTTTCTATTAGCACCTTCGTGTCGGGGGATATCGGCTCCCCTGAGAAGTTGCTCTCTTGTGACGCTTGTCTCCTCTATAATCTTAGTCAATTCCTCATCTTCTTTTGACAACACTTTGAACGGTGGGAGCGATTGTTCTGGTTGTTCTCCAAGCCGAGGAACTTTTTTGACCGTCTTTGACCTTCGTTGTTCGTTCCACGACTTTATGATATGACGATGGCAGTCGGAGATTGGCTCTTTTTCTTTGACGACTTTCGGTTGTCTGAGTGATCTAAAGTATTGCCTCGTTTTTCAATCAATTGGTTGCTCCACTGGCTTCTTCTTTGGCGCGAAGTGAGCATCAACCTCAGGGTTAGATATAGCCTCATTTTCCTCTAGAGTTCTTTCCGGGGAAGTTTCTTGTGGAGGCTTTTCTTTCTGCTTAGCTGGTTGCTTCTTCTTAGGTGGAGATTGTCGGACTGGTTGCTTTGAGAGTTTCCTCTAAACTAGTGGTGGCGATTCAGGCCAAGTGTTCTTTGCAGACTGTTGAGGCGGAGTTTTCTTTGGAGACACTTGGGCCGGACTCTGCCTGATCACTAAAGTGTAGATTTGCTGCCAACGGACTCATGGCGGTTGGCAAAGGTGATCTCTGCCTTGAGATATGAGGGGACGAGACGACTGCTTGCGGAAGCCTTATGTAGGGCTTGGTCCAACAAATCCATGTGTGGATGGCGTGTCCTAGTAATGTCTCACTGTCACCTCCATGGACCTCGAGGTCAAAGTCCTCCCATCCCGGTTCCACTCTGTCAACTTGGACTCTAGCATATCCTTGAGGAATCTCCATGCAATGAATTGTCCCCCCAGGTACTTCAGTAATACCATGAGCTACTACCTTTACTATTTTTTCTAACTCGAGTAAGAACCTCACAAGGGGTTCGCGTAGTGATGTCATCCATGGGGTAGTGTTCATTGTTCTCTATGGAATCGTCGACCGGTTGGTGCTTTGTGGATGCAACGCTGCTACGCTTCTGTGAACCGGGAGGGCTTGCTCCCACATTAGCAGTCGATGCACTTGCTTGTCTCTATGCATCGTATGCCGCTTGTAGCTGATCCAACCTTTCATTATTTGAAGCTATTTGTTCCTCTAAGCTACGCAACTTCTCTTCTGTTTCACGTTTGCTTCGGTCCCGTTTTTTGTAACTTTCCACGTCTGCACTGAATCCTTTCTTCCATGGAAATACGCCCATGCCTCGGACACGTCCAGAGTGTTCCTTATTTCCATGTGCATAAGTGAGCTCGTCTCTCTCTCTCTCTCTCTCTCTCTCTCTCTCTCTCTCAGGCTTGAAAGCACCTTGTCATTTACGCTGCAGTGCTTCTTCTAACCGATCATAAGCTTGTAGTAAACTATCGGTAGTAACAAATGTACCATCCTCCTCTCTCAATGAGCCACCATGAGCGTAGAAAAAGTGCTTTGCTTGTTCGGGCCAATCGAAAGTGGCGGGCACAATTCCCCGACCCATCAAGTCCTCTTCCTTCTTCCCCCATTTTGGGATCGCGGTCTTGTAACCTCCTTGGCTGAGTCTATGAAACCATTGCTTTTTCCCCGCATTAACCTTTGCCTTTTCAGATATATCTTTGGCATCCTCTGACAACTTGTATTGTTTGAAGTCTTCCGAGTAAGGTGCTAACTTTTGGTACTTGTTCACCAAATCGGGTTCAATGCCCTTCTTGATAAAGTCCTTGTGCGATTCTTCTTGTCGTCCCAAATGCAATTGCCATCTTTTGAAGGCAAAATCCTTGACATCATTTTCTTTTCTTCTCCGAAATGAGAAGAATAGTTTCATCTGTTCCCAACACATGTTCTTCTCATGGTCAGGGACAACATCTTCAGGTAGATCAGTCTTATTTGTTATCTTCCATTTCTTAATATTGATGGGGATGTTCTCCGAACAATATAACCACAGATTGAAAAATTTTGTCTCACACCGTGGGGTGCAACCGGTGTGCCGTCATTGTCCACTGCATTATAATGATTTTGCCCTCCATTTTTGCTTTCCCGCCTCGTTTACGTCTTGGCCTCGACGATGATGTAGATGGCTAATAAAAAATGGTATCATTAACTATCTATATATATAGTGTTCAGTGTAAATCATGAAGTATCAAACATTACCTCAGTTATTGGTATGTCCTCTTCTATTCCAATATTAATTACTCATTTTTAACTCATTAAAATTAATTACTATATAATTTGTTGCTAATTTTCTAACTCATTTTTACATTTCCATACATCTCATACCACATCCATCCTACATGATAATATTTTCGTAAGTAATTTCCTATCATCTACTAATACATTCATCCTGCAAAATTAAACATTCATGCACACATAGCACATTCATCCTGCAAAATTAAACATTCATCCACACATTCATCCATGACATCATATGGGCCTTGGGCTTACGTCAGCTGTGGTCACGCCCACCCTTAGCTTGTGCGCGCCGACCTAGAGGGCTCCGGCCTTGTGTGCCGGTGGTGGCGCGATGGGGCGACGACCAGCCGGGGCGCCGAGGCGCACAAGCATCACCGCGGAGGAAGGGCACGGCGTAGAGAGGCGGGGTCGGGGCACCGCGGTGGGTCGACGAGAGCGGGCCGGGGCGCGGCGAGCTACTAGCGAGGCCGAGGTGCGGCGAGGCCGAAGTGGACAAGGCGGCACCGGAGTGGACGAGGCGGCGCCGGAGTAGAAGAGGCGGCGGGCCGGCGAGGGCTTGGAGACGAGGAGCGCGGCCGTCAACGTGTGTGGCTGCGGCGCGGAGGCCTTATGGTCATCGATGCGTGGCGCGAGTGGGTAACGCGCCCGCGTCCACGCGGAGATGGGGGCGCGAGTCGACGAGTGCGAAGAGGATCGACGTGGATGGCGGCGAGGCAGGGCGGATCGAGCGGGCGGCGGGCGAGGACGATGTGTTTGAGGGAGAGAGGATGGGCGTCACGGAGGGCGGCGGGCGCGCCGAGTCGGGGCGCGGCGCGGATCGGAGATGGAGGCGGTGAGGACGGGGCGGATCGATGTGGAGGTGGCGAGGCCGGGCGGATCGATGTCAAGGCGGAGAGGACGACAATGCGGCGACAGGGGGGGGCGAGGCGGCGGGGAGGCGGAAGCGCTGAGGAGGAGGGGCGACGCTATATATAGGCGGTGCCAATTTAGTACCAGGCAACCCTAGCACCCCAAGATAAAATTGCCTGTGGCATTTAGGGCAACCCTACTACCCGGTACAAAATTGCGCCCTCAGTGGTATTTAGTACCGGGCAACCCTAGCGCCCAGTACAAAGATGCGAAAATTAGTACCGGGCTAAGATATTGCCCGGTACAAAGTGACCACGTCACGCTGGATCCCAAAACGTGACGAAATTTAGTACCGGGCAACATTTAGACCCGGTACTAAGATGTAGTTTGCACCGGGCGGTTTTTAGGCCTGATATTAAATTTCACCCGCCATTTCCCCCTTTCCCGCCAACACTATTTCTCTTTTTTTTCTTTTCTTTTGTCTCCTATTTGGTAAGTGAAAATAAAGTGAGCAAATTAAATAAAAATGTTTTATAAATTAAGACAAGGAACAATCCTTGTGCTTTCGATATGCAATTCACAAAAGTTTGGATCACATATTCAGCATGCGGAGAATAATTAACATATTACAAAATACATTAGACATATTATTCCGAATTACAAAGCTACTCATCATTATTGACAGGAACATTGATAATCTTCTTTCTGACAAACGTCCCTTGGTCATGATCACTGCGTAATTACAGGAAGTCTTCTTTGGATAGTAGGATGCTAGGGTCAACATTAACTGAGAATGGAGGAAGGTCATCAAATAGATCATAATCTTCTGACTTGTCCGAAATGTCTTCGACTCCAACTATCTTTCTTTTTCCTGGCATAACTATGTGGCGTTTTGGCTCAGCTCCTAACTTTTTTCCCGGCCTTCGTCTTAGGTTTGCTAGACATGTCCATCACATAGAAAACCTGACTGACATCCTTGGCTAGGACAAATGGTTCATCTTTGTATCCAATCTTGTTCAGGTCTACTATTGTCATTCCATAATTGTCTTTTGTTACACTTCCTTCCGCAATCCACTTGCACCGAAATAGAGGAATGTTCAAAGGCCTGTAATCCAGTTCCCATATCTCTTCTATGACACCATAGTAGTTCTCTTTATTTCATTAGTGTCAATTGCGTGTCATACGGACACCACTATTTTGGTTGGTACTCTTTTCAGCTTGACTTCTCGTATAAAATGTATACCCATTTATCTCGTACCCTTGGTATTGCAATATCGTGATAGATGGTCCTCTAGATAACCATTGAAGTTGCACATCAACAGTAGAGTTACCCATGAGACGTTGTCGAAACCATACGGCAAAAGTATCTATGTGGTGCCGTGTAATCCAGTTCTCGGACTTCCCTGGGTTTTCAAACTCTACGAGATCCTTGTGTTCCTCAATATATGGAGCCACCAAAGATGAATTCTACATCACAGTTAAGTTTGCTTTTCGAATGTCAGGCTCGGGTACATTCATGTTTGCTTTCTTCCCTAGTGTGCTCTTACCCTTCACACGACCCTCGTGGCGTGACACGAGGATGCCAAGGGGATCAAGTTCTTCAAAAAACTCAACACAAAATTCAATGACCTCCTCTGTTTCATATCCCTGGGTGATGCTACCTTCTGGACGAGCACGATTGTGAACCCACATCTTTAGGACTCCCATGAACCTCTCGAAAGGCCACATATTATGTAGGTAAACTGGACCGAGAATGGTTATCTCTTTTACAAGGTGAACCAAGAGATGAGTCATAATGTTAAAGAAAGATGGTGGAAAGACCATCTCAAAGCCGACGAGGCATTGGACCACATCATTTTGAAGCCTTATTAGATCGTTTGGATTCATTGCCTTCTGTTGTATTGCATTAAGGAATGCACATAGCTTTATGATTGCCAATCTCACGTTCTCTGGTAAAATACCCCTTAATGCAATCGGAAGCAACTGAGTCATCAAGACGTGACAATCATGCGACTCTAGATTTGTAAATTTCTTCTCTTTCATGTTAATTATTCTCTTCATGTTAGAGCCGTACCCAGATGGGACCTTTATACTATTCAAGCAAGAAAACATGCTTTCTTTCTCCTCGCGAGAGTGTAGTGGCAGGGCGTAAGTAATGTTCCCGTTATCTCTCCTGCTCAGATGTAGGTTCTCTGTTCCATCTTCCCTTGCTTCAATTGTATCCTTCGATGTGCCATAGACACCAAGGAATGCTAGTAGGTTCAAACAAAGATTTTTTGTCAGGTGCATCACGTCAATTGCGTTGCGAACCTCTAAAATTTGCCAATAAGGTAGCTCCCAAAATTTTGATTTCTTTTTCCACATGACTGCACGTCCGTCCTCATCATTCGGAACTGGTTGGCTGCCGGATCCCTTACGAAAGATTACTTTCACGTCCTTTACCATGTCATATACATACTTTCCTAAAAGGTGCAAAGGCTTAGGACGACTGTCAGGCTCCCCTTTAAAATGCTTGCCTTTCTTTCTCAGAGGGTGATTCTTAGGCAAGAATCGATGATGGCCCATATATACCACCTTGGTTTCTCAAATAAATGCTTTCCGTATCTTCTAGACAATGGGTGCATGCCTTATATCCCTTGTTCGACTGTCTTGACAGGTTACTAAGTGCAGGCCAATCATTGATGGTTACGAAAGGCAATGCTCTACGATCGAAGGTCTCCTCTTTGTTCGCATCCCAAACAGGTACGCCTTTTTGGCTCTACAGTGTTAAAAGTTCGTAAACCAAAGATCTTAGGTACACATCAATGTCGTTGCTCGGTTGTTTTGGCCCTTGGATGAGGACAGGCATCATGATAAACTTCCGCTTCATGCACAACCAAGAAGGAAGATTGAACATACATGATAAACCTAGAATTTGTAACCTATTTTCCACAATTTCTAATCTATTTTCCAGAATTTCTAACAAAAACTAGAATTTCCAACCTATTTTCCACAATTTCTAAACAAAATCTACTATTTTCCACAATTTCTATCAAAAAACTAGAATTTCTAACCTATTTTCCACGATTTCTAAACAAAATCTAGAATTTCTAAACTATTTCAAATATTTTCTAAACTATTTATAATATTTCTAAACTATTTCTAATATTTTCAAAACTATTTTCTAATATTTCTAAACTATTTCTAAACTATTTCCAATCTTCCTAAACTATTATCTAATATTTCTAAACTATTTCTAAACTTAAAAAATAAGTGTAAAAAATACCTGACCCAAAGTGTAGAGCACCTCGCAATGAAGAGAGAGAAGAGGGAGGAGGGCGGCGGTAGGGGCACCGCTGTTTATAAGCGGCGCCCCCCAAATGTCGTTTCACCGGAAGTTAGAGCAACCGCCGTTTTGAACGGCGGTTGACCCAGATGGGCCCAACTATAGTGTCCAACCACCGCTTCAAACAGCGGTAGGTTCCACATCCCACCTACTGCCGACGGGAGACCCAGACGCCGTTGTCAACGACGGTACAGACCTCTACCGTCGTTTGCTATGGCGGTAGGACCCAACCGCCGTTGGTTATGGTGGTTGAAGACTACTTTTGAAATTTTTTGAATCGGGCATTTATTTTTGAAAAATTGCGTAAAAAATATATAACATTTTTTATTGGAACATACACTCTTGGGCTCAACAAGAAAATAAACTGGGCTGGACCCTTCTGGCCTATTTAAATTTAGATCATCAGGTGAACGAATTGTAAAGACTTCCAGTCGATTATTCTTGACATATCTGCCTTTGCCGTTGTCTGCCGATTTGGACATAGTCACAACGTAAACAACCGACTCCGATTCCAGCCATGCACGTCGTCCTTATAAGAAATCGTGACCAATCCATCACGTGAATCAATCCCAAGTGGCAGCGCGCTCGAGTACGTTCTTCTCCTGAAGCTTAACTTCGACCTCTCCACTCGGACGGCGATCGCGATGGCGCCAACACCGCATGTTGATCCTCTTGTCAAAGAGTCCCGGAGAGAAATACTCGACAATAGCTTGCGGTGCGGGCCCTCCGCTGCAGGAGCTTGTTGCGCCATACCTGAAAAACATAACATAAAAATGAATGCAATTTGTTATCCATTGTTTAAAAAACAAGAATTTATAACATATTTTCCAGAATTTCTAAAAAATAAACTATTTTTCAAAATTTCTAATCTATTTTTCGCAATTTGTAACCTATTTTTCAGAATTTCTAAAAAAATGGAATTTCTAACCTATTTTCCACAATTTCTAACATATTTTCCAAAAATTCTAAAAAACAAGAATTTTAACCTATTTTCCACAATTTCTAACCTATTTTCTACAATGTCTAAAAAATAAAATTTCTAACATGTTTTCCACAATTTCTAACCTATTTGCTACAATTTCTTAAAAAACTAGAATTTCTAACCTATTTTCCACAATTGGTAACCTATTTCCCATAAATTCTTACCTATTTTACAAAATTTCAAAAAAAACTAGAATTTCGAATCTATTTTCCACAATTTATAAACTAAACTAGAATTTCTAATCTATTTTCTGAAATTTCTATCAAAAAGTAGAATTTCCAACCTATTTTCCACAATTTCTAAAAAAACTAGAATTTCTAACCTATTTTCCACAATTTCTAATCTATTTTCCAGAATTTCTAACAAAAACTAGAATTTCCAACCTATTTTCCATAATTTCTAAACAAAATCTACTATTTTGCACAATTTCTATAAAAAAACTAGATTTGCTAACCTATTTTCCACGGTTTCTAAACAAAATCTAGAATTTCTAAACTATTTCAAATATTTTCTAAACTATTTATAATATTTCTAAACTATTTCTAATATTTTCAAAACTATTTTCTAATATTTCTAAACTATTTCTAATATTTCTAAACTATTACCAAAATTCCTAAACTATTTTCTAATATTTCTAAAATATTTCTAAACTTAAAATATAAGTGTAAAAAATACCTGACCCGAAGTGTAGAGCACCTCGCAATGAGGAGAGAGAAGAGGGAGGGGCGGACGGCGGTAGGGGGGCACCCGCCGTTTTATAAGCGGCGCCCCCCAACTGTCGTTTCACCCGAAAGTTGGGAGCAACCGCCGTTTTGAACGGCGGTTGACCCAGATGGGCCCACCTATAGTGTCCAACCACCGCTTCAAACGGCGGTAGGTTCCACATCCCACCTACCGCCGACGGGAGACCCAGACGCCGATTTCAACTGCGGTACAGACCTCTATCGTCATTTGTTATGGCGGTAGGACCCAACCGCCGTTTGTTATGGCGGTTGAAGACTACTTTTGAAATTTTTTGAATCGGGCATTTATTTTTGAAAATCGCGTACAATATATAAATTTTTTTTATTAGAACAAACACTCTTGGGCTCAACAAGAAAATAGACTGGGCTGGACCCTTCTGGCCTATTTAAATTTAGATCATCAGGTGAACGAATTGTAAAGACTTTTGAGTCCACATCGACATATCGCTCGATATGCGATTCGGACATAGTCACAATGCAAACAGCCGATTCCGATTCCAGCCATGCACGTCGTCCTTATAAGAAATCGCGACCAAACCATCATGTGAATCAATCCCAAGTGGCAGCGCACTCGAGTACGTTCTTCTCTTGAAGCTTAACTTCGACCTCTCCACTCGGCCGGCGATCGCGATGGCGCCAACACCGGCAGCCTGATCTTCCTCACGCTGACCGGCAGCACCGCTCCGTCCATCGGCGTGCTGAACCCGGCCACCGGCACCGTGACCAACATCCCCACTAGCACGCGGGCGAACGGCGGCCCAACCCCGCGGTCGGCGTACGTCTTTGGGTAGGTCCCGACGTCCGGAGGATACAAGGTGCTCCGCATCGACTCCACCGGCGGCCACGGCCAACGACCTAGCCAATCGTGCGAGATCTTCAGCCTCGGCGGACGCTGGAGGCCAGCGCCGAGCCCTCCGGTGCTCGTCGACATGACGATCCACCGGCACTAGGTGGTGACCCAGTAGGGGTTCGCCCACTTCCTGACGACGGCGTCTCTCACAGCGGGCAACGGTGGAGACTTCGACGGCATCACCTCGTTCGACCTTGCGAAGGAGGAGTGGAGGCCGAGCCTCCTCCAAGGCCCGCTCCCATCCACGAGCCGCAACTGCCGCCGCTCCAGCCTGAGCCTGGTGGAGCTCAACGGCTGCCTCATCTTCGTGCACCATGACTACCTCTCCTGCTACATCGACACGTGGGTGCTCACGGACCTTGAGAAGGGGTCGTTGTCGAGGATACAGTCGCTGCACCTAGCTTCCATTCTACACAGATGGGAAGACCCCAAGAAGAAGAAGGACCAACCGGCGCCATTGATACTGACCACATACCGCCGCCAGGAAATCTTGGTGCAGCCATTGATGGTGATTGGTGACGGCCGGATAGCCTTCTGGGTGGGAATTCCGTACGACACGGTGAGGGTGTATGACCCAAGGACGGGCAACATCCTAGGCTTGAGTTGCCATGGAGAGGAGAGCTTGAGCTCGCGGGTGAGTGAGTACGGTGAACAATAGCTCGGGTGGCAGGAGGAAGAAGGAGGTACGGTGTATATATGGAGGCCGACCATTAGTCCCGGTTGGTTTTACGACCCGAGACTAAAAGGTACCCCTTTTGTCTCGGGTCGTAACACCAGCCGGGACTAATGCTTTAGTCTCGGGTGGTGTTACAACCCGAGACAAAAGGGGTACCCTTTAGTCTCAGGTCGTAACACCACCCGGGACTAAAGACCAGGGGCAATAATTGTCGGATAGCGCCGTTGGGAGCCCCCCTTTTGTCACGGTTCGTAATACCAACGGGACTAAAGGGGGGCCGGCTACAACACCCATTTCGGGCGACGTCGACGAAAGGCCTTTAGTCCCGGCTCCAAAGTTGAACCAGGACTAAAGGGGCGTACCAAAGCCTCGGTCTCTACCAGTGTGCCGTCAATGAGCACATGACTGATATATAGAACACTACATGGCAAGTACCCTACTAGGAGTAGGACCCCCATTGATGTATAGTGGCTGGCACATTGGGAGTTTGAAACAGGCCAAGTCAAGGTGTATCTTTGTGTTGAAGATGGCCGATAAGATGAGGTCCAGGTTTCAATGACCTTGTCACCTTTTAGGCCCTTCATGGACAGCCCTGGGCTGTGGTTGCGTCTAGGGCTCTAGGCCGTAATTCCGCAGCTCCTCTTATCCAGTTAGGGCCTGTTTGGTTCACGTAGCAGTGGAGCCTGGCTCACCTAAGACAGGCTTAACACATGCAACGTGTCATGTTTGGTTGGTTGTATCTACATAGCTTGGCTTAGAAGAGATACTGTTTGGTTGTCTGTACGAAGATATGTTGCATGAGATTAAAAATATTATAAGATTATGTCACACCTGATTTTCCGAAGAAAACCAAATGCATCTCATATGTGCGCCAGGATCATGTTTACACACATATGATAGACGTCATGAGTGAAATATCAATAAACAGCAATAAAAACGTACAAGAGTTAAACCATTACATTATCTCTTTATTACACTCAGACGTTAGACTCGAAGGTCTTTACAACGATCAAACGATAACTAGACGAAGCAACTCCGTCTTCACTTCCACGGGCACATGACTGGGGCACGCAAACCTCGAACTCATCGTGAGTCGCCAAGTACTCTTCTCCGATGTTCTCCTCCAACAGCGGGTAAGCAAGGGTGAGCACACTTATGGTTGGAGCTCAGCAAGTGGGGGAAGATGCAAGGCTATCAAGGATAGGCTAAGAGTTTTGCAGCGGTTAGCATTTTAATGTTGGTCAAATTTTATTAGCAAGCACCTATTTACTAGATGTAAGTTTATACCAACCCACTTAAGCATTTAGGAAAGCATCTCATCTCAAAACCATATGAAAACCACGATTTAATTCCATCTTTATGTTTGATTATCATGTGAGGGTCCAGGCCGCTCTTGACCGTGAGCACGGCGATCGATCGCTTTTAACTCTCTGCAGAGGTTGTATACTTTCACCAGCTTGCGTAAAAGTTCAAGAACTTTGAACCCAACCACGCATGTCGATCAGGCACAATACCACACTTCCGAGGTGTGATTGCATAGGGGCCTTCTGAAGCCTTTACAAAGGTATGTAGAAGACCAACAACCCGCGACGATTCTGACGGGGCGGACCATAACCCTCCCTAGTGGACAGCACCTTAGCAAAGGCTGCGGCCAAGAGGACCGGGCTATACCCCTGCAACTCCGGCCCCATGCTCCTTTCGGATAAGGTCAGGATAATTCCACACTCCTAATTAATTGGCTAAGCCAGAGCCATATGGACTGTGGTTGCACTGTTTTCCTGGGTGGTTCTCCATGTTCCGATTAAACCATATGATCTTGTTATTAACCATAAGCACACACATATATATCACCAAAGTTATCGTGATCAACATTCATCATATTGCAAAGATTCATTTTAACCATCCCAAGGTAAAGCAACTAAAGCAATCTATCCCAAAACATTTATTTAAAAGGGTTGTCCAAGGTAATAGGGATAAAATCTAGTCATGTCCTTAAAAAGGTGATTTCCCATCAAATTTATGCAATACAACATTTAAAAGTAAACTTAGTTATCATGCAAGTTGTGTGGGACAAAATAGAATATGCAGGGAGAAGTCCACTTGCCTTCCTTGCTTAAACACCGGGTTCTTCTTCTTCAAACACTTGCTCTTGATCCACTCCAATGGCTGCTCACTTGGCCCGACACGATGTCTACTGAGCACACAAGAAAGCATACAATAAACAAAACAATACACCAAGCATGAAAAGCTTTAAAGAAAGAACAAGGGTTGGCTCAAGGAACGCGAACACAAAAACACTCGGATCTATCGGGAGATTTGGATGATCACAAACAAGAGCTAGCTATGTGCTTGGTATATTTTAATTAAATAAAATCATGTGCATAGGCTATTTCAGAGAAATACCCTATTTATAATTAAGCAAGTTATATTTGTATTTAAAAGACGATGTAAGCCTAGTCCAATTTTATTTATAAATATTCAAGTATGATTTATGCAAATTAAACATTTAATTTAAAAGAAGCATGTAAAAGCATCTAGGCGTTCATCTTTATATTTCGAGTTGTACTAAATAAATTATGACTTAAAAACACATTTATATTCATATTAATCAAATTAACAATTAATTAAGAAAACTCGGGATATAACCTATGTTTCTTTTACTTAGAAAGCAAATTGCATAAACATTAATCAATTTAAGTTTGATTATGAAAACCAAGGTATACATCTAATTAACTTTTAATTATAAGAAATATTTAACTAGTATTAATCATATTATCTTTCTTATGAAAACACGTGTTAAACTCTAATTAGATTTTAATTAGAAAAACATGTGTATAAGGATTTAATCATATTTAATATTTAAACAAATCATGAAACAAAGAACATGTTCATCATTGGTCCTATCACGTAGTTTGAGTTGATATGAACCTAACGCAACTTAAAACGGTGGAAACGGAGCTAAAACGCAAAAGATACAGCCAAAACAAGGTTCTAAAACTGACGGGCTTGAAAAGACGGTCGCATGGATACCAAGAACGCTTAAAACGGATAAAAGATGCAAAAGATATGGCTAAAACAAGGTTCAGGGGCTTTTCTGTGAAGAAACAGGGCTTCCATGGGCTTATCTGCAAGAAACCAGGGGCTAAAACATGATTATACATATAAACAGAGGGGTTTATATGCAAAAAGTGATGAAAATGACCTCTGATGAAGAAATCTAAAGCAGGGCTAAAAGCGGAAGAAAGCAGGACTGATTGAAAGGATTCCTATAGGTGGAAGCAGCATCGTTGTGATATTAGAAACTACGGTCTTTTTGTAAAACTACCGACAGGCGGCTTGGCGATGAGGCACCACGTGGCGAGCTCGATTGGGCTGGGAGGGTGACGGCGTGGCGGCCATGACCATGAACTGGCGTGGACCACGGTCCACGGGTCCACGATAGCCGGTAGAAGGGGTTACACCCCGATCTAATCTGGACCACTCGTTGGCGATCGGATGGCGGGGTGGCGCATCGGCGTGGCGTGAGCAGCGGTGCCGCGGCCGGTGGCGGCTTCGCCGTGAGCCGAACAGGCTCCATGCCATCATTTGAGCGAAGAGGTCCTCTACAGCGTGGGCGGGGCAAAGCAAACCCTAGCGGAGGCTTAGGGGCGATCCGGCGACCTTGACGGCGTACGTCGAGAGGGGTGGCACGGCCAACTCCGGCGTGCGGGGTGCCGGTGCTACGGCTCGAGCAGGAAAACAAGGGGAAAGTGATGCTCACCACGCGAGAGAAGAGCCAAAGCGAGAAAGCGAGTGGAGGAGGAGGCGACGTTGTGGGAGATCGATCACGGCGGAGCTTGAAGGCGGGCGGCGGTGCTCTGATGCGGCGCTCGGGAAGAAGGAACAGGCGGTCTGGCATGGCGAGCATACGGGTGAGGAACGAAAAAGAAGAAGAAGTGCGAGGCGAGGGACACTTCACGGCGGAGAGCTATTCACCTCGGCGGCGGTGTGTACTCGCTCGGTTGGCGGGGAGAAGAAGGGTTCGGGCGGGTCTTCGTCTGAGCAGCGCGGACGTCGGCGAGGACGAAGAGACCGGGAAAGGCGTCCACCGGCGACAAGGAGCGCCGGACGGCCGGCAATGGATCGGCGGCGAGGGCTGACGAGCAGCGGCGGCGCGGTTGGAGAGGGTGCGAGGCGTGCACGGTTGCTGAAAGGAGGGTGCTCAAGGCTCGAGCATGCTTTTATAGGCTAGGGTGGAGGAGAGGGAGCATCAAGCCGGGCCAATTGGCCATTGATGACCGTGGGGAGGCACCGCGGCCGCTCACGGCACTCAAGGGGCGGTTGATGGTGAAGCGAATCAAGGAGAAATGAAGGGAAAAGCGGCGGTTAATTGCTCCCTTGATGACTAGGATTGAAGGAGGGAAGGCGGGGGCGCCGGATGGCGGCCACTGACGACGCGAGAGGAGGAGGGCGGGCTGAAGGAAGGGGAGGATCCGGCATGGGACCCATGCGCAGTGAGAGAAGAGAGGAGAGGTGGAGATGGGCGGCGGGCCTGCGAAAGGAGGCGTGGGCGTCGTGCAGTGAAGCAGTGGCGGGAAAAAACAAGAGGGGAGTTAATTTGAGAGAGAAGGGGTTTGGGATGGTTTGGGTTTTGGTTTGTTTTTTTTAAAGCTTTTTCTTTTAAAACCTTTTCAAAACCTTTTCAACATTTAAATTCTTTTCCAAACCTAAACACCTTCAAACTCTTTTCAAAATTTTCAAACAAACTTTAAAACTTTTAAAACTTTACACAAGCAAACATAAGCCAAGCATTTCAAAATATGATGCACAAGTACTTATTGTTTCTAAAATTATTCAAAAGTGATATTTAAATATTTTAGAGCCAAATTTATTTGATAAATTATTATTTCCTTAGAAAACAAAAACTAAAACACCATGTTGCTTATATTTATTTGGTGATGGAATTTTAGGGTGTTACAGATTATGCTTATAATTTTTATTTATGCAAATACACTCTTAAAGTTCTTATTTTATCTAATTATATCTTAATTAGCATCAAAATATATTAATACTACTTAATATTTACTAATTAAGCACTAATACATCATTAGGCAGCTAAGGGTGCGTTTGGTTCGCTGTTTCTGGGCCAACCAGGCCCACGGGGTGCAGGCGGCGGCGTTTGATTGCCTGCACCGCCCCCAGAGCCAGGATCTCCAGATGCATTCTCCCCTCTTGCCTGCATCCCCAAAATAAAAATTATAATCATAATTTCTTAATATTTTTCCCCGGCAACCAAACAACGACACTCTGCATGCTCAAAGTCTGGCCGGAGGGAGCCTGGCCGGAGGGATGCAGGCCAAGAAAACAGAGAAGGGAACCAAACGTGCCCTAAGCAGTTGCACCCGCGCAGCCTGACCCGGTAGAAACGGCCGATTCGGTCGTTTCCCCGGAGCCTGGGGGCTCTTTCCTGCATGACCGAGCCTGGCCCAATGCAAGAAGCAGACAACCGAACAAGGCAACCCTGCATCCCGCCGGCCTGGTTGAGGCGGATGCAGGGGACCAAACAGCCCCTTAGGCTCTGTATGAGTGTGCATACATGTGGGTGTCATGGTGTTAATGGAAAATGATAGATCTACACAAGAATGTGTGAAATGCATAGCTGACTAACCATGAAAATTATTTTTTTTATATTTTTATGTAAACGCTATTATACAAAGTTATCATTATTAGTAGGTAATCTAGCTACTTGTTAGTTTTATAAAAGCTTAACAAGAATATCATGTTCTGCCTTAGAAACTTTAATTTGTAAGGGCATTAATTGAACACGGAGAGCCACAGAATATTGCTTCATTCGGGTTGGAAGAATGAGGCTTTGTTGCCGGTAGGGAGTGGGTGGTGAAAAACTGCAAATAGAAAAGAGGAATGGTGGCGGTGACTGAAGCACAGACGGTGGCACCGGCTAAACGTGTCGAGATAAAAAAAAACATTATATGGATCGTGGGCTACGGCCGAAGAGAAAATTCTCGGGCATAACCTCCTGGGCTCAGGGTCCAATTGTCATGGGCCCATGTAAATTTAGACCATCAGTGAACGGTTCATGCAAAGACTCCGTGTCTGGATTACCTACGTGATTACCGACTCTTGTCTGATTAAGTCCGGCGCCGATTCGTACAAACTCACAAACAGCCGATTCGGACCCCAGCCACGCACCGTACCCCGTCTTTAAAAGAAATCCCAACCATACGCGACCAAACCATCACGTCAATCCCAAGTGTTGTGCCAGCAGCAAGAGTTCTTCTCCTGAAGCTCCGGCTTGTCTCTCTCCACTAGGCCGGCGACCGATGGCGCCAGCACTTGCCGCCGGGCGCTCCAAGGGGGACTCCCTCCTCGTCACGGCCGTCTACAACGCCTATGACATCTCCCACGTGGACGTCAAGCTCGTGGACGTGGCCTCGGGCGCCATCGTCAACCACCTCGATAAGCAGAAGCCCGGCCACCTCGCGGCGACCGGCGGCCTCATCTTCCTCGCGCCGACCGGCACCACCGCCTCGTCCATCGGCGTGTTGAACCCGGCCACCGGCACCGTGACCAACATCCCCACTGGCACGCCGGCGAACGGCGGCCCGACCCCGCGGTCGGCGTACGTGTTCGGGCAGGTCCCGGCGACCGGAGGATACAAGGTGCTCCGCATCGACACCACCGCCGGTCACGGCCAACGACCTAGCCAATCGTGCGAGATCCTCAGCCTCGGTGGACACTGGAGGCCGGCGCCAAGCCCTCCGGTGCTCGTCGACACGACGATCCGCCGGCACCGGGCGGTGACCCAGCAGGGGTTCGCCCACTTCCTGACGACGGCGTCTCTCACAGCCGGCGACGGCGGCGACTTCGACGGCATCGCCTCGTTCGACCTTGCAAAGGAGGAGTGGAGGCCGAGCCTCCTCCGAGGCCCGCTCCCCTCCACGAGCCGCAACTGCTGCCACTCCAACCTGAGCCTGGTCGAGCTCAATGGCTGCCTCGTCTTCGTGCACCATGACTACCTCTCCTGCTGCATCGACATGTGGGTGCTCACGGACCTCGAGAAGGGGATGTGGTTGAGGATACAGTCGCTGCACTTAGCTTCCATTCTGCACGGATGGGAAGACCCCAAGAAGAAGAAGGACCAACCGGCGCCATTGATACCGACCACATACCGCCGCCAGGAAATCTTGGCGCAGCCGTTGATGGTGCTCGGTGACGGCCGGATAGCCTTCTGGGTGGCAGTTCCGTATGGCGCGGTGAGGGTGTATGACCCAAAGACGGGCAAGTGCGAGGAGGTGGTGGACATGGGGAAATCTTGTAGTATGGTTGGGTTGTACAAGGGGGGCCAGCTCGGGTTGGCGAAGTAGTAGCTTGAGCAGATCGTATTGCCACAACTTTTTTGTTTTTTCGCTTTCAACAATTTGTTGATGTATTGAAGATAAAGTATTGTATTCAAATTTTTCCACCAAAAGACTAGGATTTAAGTTTACTGTATCAAAAATTTGTGACTCCTCATTGCGCTACTGAAAATATTACTACTACTATTTGTATTTGTTAATCGACGACAAGTCTTCATAGAATTTGACACTCCTATCAGAATGACACGTGGGGTCACACCTAGTTATTGACAGTTGGATCAGGTGCAGTGTAAATTCTGAAAGGGCAAATTGAGATCAAAATTTAAAATTTTTTGAAATACAGGGAATAACCAGGGATCACTACTACAAAAATCGTTTTTAGGAGCGGGCGAAATCCCATTTCTAGGTGCGGATTGAACCTACTCGCTCCTAGTGTCGCTTTTTAAAAATAACGGTTTCTAGGAGCGAGTAAACGCCGCACCTGGCAAAGCATTTCCAGTGCGGGTGATTTGCACCGCACCTAGAAATGCTTTTCGATGCGGTGAAAGTTTCGTCAATTAGTGAAAAATGTTCCCGCCAATTTTTTCGCGCCAAATTTCTTAAATGCAGTTTTCTCGGTTCTCAAAACAATTAATCCCTTCAAATTGAACACGACAATGCTAATTGACTAGTGATTAGTATATAGTGTAAGTTCTTACATCAACTTACTACTACTTATAAATAAGTTCATACATCAACCACTACTACTTACAGTTCATACATCAACCACTACTACTTATAAATAAGTTTGTACACCAATCACTAGCTAAGGCATAGTATTAATCCGGCACGTATTTGTAGAAATGGAACATAGTTAATGCCTCCAATGGTCCAAGAACAACACCGCGAAGGCCACGGCCACGACCAATTCAACACCGCGAAGGCCACGGCCACAACTACTGCCACGGCGGACACGGCCACAACCAACACCACTTGACGACGACATTGTTAGCTCAAACTATATGCAGAGATTGAATACTACCTCACATCATTATTCACATTTCACATGGAGACATATGCACACCATGCTACGATACGTGATGTTTGGTGGTGGGGATCGTAGATCGACGATGTACCATCGGGCAGAGATCGAGGCGAGGGGACCGACGGAGGCACGCGTCGAGAGGCGCGGGTCGGGTACACCCACACGAACCCTAGTGGAGCACGTGCGCCGGGCGGTGCGGTACGGATGGAGCAATGATGACGCTGGCGCGCGGACAGGATGCGCGACCGGCCGCGGCGAGGCGCGGGCGGGCGCGGGCGGGATGGGAGCAGACGCGGGCCGGAGCAAACAGACGTAGGACGAGGGAGGCGCGTGGGCCGAGAGTGGCAACGCACGCGTGGGCAGCGCGAGGCGGACGGAGAGACGGTGGCGCGGAGGCCGTGAGCGTGGGAAATTTTGGCGGCCGGCGTCCTCTACATCGTCACCTAAAATGGTCTAAGTCCTCAAAGCGACAAAGATATATTTGTGGAGGTATTTCTTGGTGTGGCGCCAACACTGCACCTGAAAATGGTTTGCAAGGGTGTTGGGGTCACCTGCCCTGAAAATTTGTGCTCCTATTTTCTTTTCAAGGAAAATATTTTTGCACCTACTAAAGGACCTCAAAAGGAAAACTTGTAACTTCTTCAATGGTGTATGTCTCATCGAGGCCTACAATTTGGTATAAGTTTTGTATGCGTATGAGATTAAATGGAAAAGTTAGTACGTAAAACATACATCCACCAAGACATGCAATAACTCCATGTCACCGATCCTCTAGCAACTATTATTGAGTTTAACCGTGAGATGTTTATGACATATCATGCACATTTAATGATGATAATGCAGATAAGCTCAAATGAAAAACTTCACAACTCCAATGTTACAACCACAAACATATCCACAAATATATAATGCATTATTATACATATAATAGAGTTCAATACGTAGATAATTAATTAAAATCTAGGATCGTTCACTTGATGACGAGGAATCATCTGGAAGTACAAATTATAATTAATATCGATAATGTTGATTCCTAAAAACCTATCAACATAATATAGTGCATATATGTATGCACTATCTCTGGGGATGTAGGGCGTGAGGAATATCTCTCCAAATATTTGCACCGAATCCGTAGATGATGATAGGGTAATGCTAGCTTGCCAACCGCTGTGTACTGGACCTAGTGTGGTGTTGTGGATGTCCATCCTATTTTTTCAAGTATTTGATGTAAGACCACTTTCATACCTTAATCAACGTGCATGAAACTATTATATAATACGTCCTGATTCAACTGGCTAGCAAAAACGTGTTAGTGTACAGTTCATAAAAAACAAATACCAAAAATAACAAGTAAGTTGTAGTTACATACAATGGGTGATTGATATGATGGTGATATCCGTTTAGGCATTTCAGTAATGGGAATGTCGTTATGTTGTAAGGCTTTAATCTCGAAGTAACTATAGTCTGGGAATACATGTCTTGTTTGAGCTTCTATTTGGATAAGTGCCTTCCTCACGGCATCAGCAACGGCAATATGTGGCGATCTGACGAGAAGAATTGACATGAATAACAATTGTATGACCACGTCTTTGCTCTCGCATGCCTGCAACATTAATGGATAGAGAAACAATATAGCTTCCATGCGATAGAGTCGCTTGTTCATAAACCATCATTGGAGCTTGTTCGGTCGCACCATATATAACTCGTTCCAACCATTGGATTGGTGAATTAAAAACTTCATAAAAAATGCAAATACTAAACAATGTTATAATTATAAAACAATTACAAATTCATGAAATAGACTATCTAAGTACATACCACATTCCGGTGTAACTCGCTCTGGGTAATGGGCACGGTTTCTTGATCGACAGGGAAGGATGCATCAACAGGTTGCATTGGGGGGTGGTGGCGGTGCAGGACTAGGTGACCTCTCGAGCCACGACCATGATGACCTCCACGGCCGCCGTCAAGCTAAAAATTCATATCTTGACATTGTTATCCCTAAAATATACACGATATTTTATTTAAAATTTTCTACACAATATCTAGTCTAGTTTAACAAAATAAAGTATTTCTAATTTCTACACAATCTCTAGTCTAACGAAATTTTGTATTATATTTCACAAGTGTAATATTTATCTAATATTCTCCATCCATAAATATAACTAATAACTCTCCTAACAAAATTTAGTATTTCAAATTTGTACACATCTCTAATCTACACATAATCCTATATTATTGAATTGCAATATGAGATTAATTTAATAAGAAAACATATCGATGGTGCGGCGGCACAGCGTAGCGGATCGCGCGTCGAAATGTCAGAGGCGATGCGCGCCGTGGAGGAGGGCTCGGCGCGTGGCAGGCAAGGGAGGCGGAGCAGGCGGAGGAGGCAGCGGTGTGGCGGGGAGGTACCGCGGGCGGCGAAGGAGAGGCGCGGTCGGGCGGCGGCAGCGCGGGCGCTCGGGCAGTCTGCGGCATGTCCCACGTGCTTCACTTTATTGGCGTTCCCCTACGCGGTTATATGCGTATATAACGAACTGTTCAAACAAGTTTCGGAGCGGGTGATGCGGTCACCCACTCGAAAAGATTTTGATGAGCGGTGATGCCATCACCCGCTCGAAATGGTACCAAATTTCGGGAGCGGGTGACGGTCACGAAACCCATTAACAGGTGCGGGTGGTGCAGCTTCAGTGTGGCACGTTTTTGCGAGATCGGGAGGCGATTTCGCCCGCTCCTAAAAAATGGGGCGCTCTTACAAATGTTTTCCGTAGTAGTGGATGCATGTAGGAATGTCGTGCTCATGTTCTTCTAGGAGCATGTTGAACCGGTTAGGCTATTTGTTCACTGGTCCATCTAGTGGTTCACTACTTACTAGTTGAACTAGTGGTTAAGCATTTATCATATAATACTTATTTCTCATGATTTATGTGAGTAATATGTATGCTTTATTACCAAACATATCACATATGACATAAAAGAGGGGATTACATAGAAAAAACATAATACTCTATTGTTCAAAGTTCCAAACCAATGTCCACACGTCCTATTATTGTTCACTAATTCATAAAAGTGGTTCACTGGTTCGGTACACAGCCGACGATTAGGGACGGAAAGTGGTACATGGTTAACTCAGCTATTCGAGTTCGTATCCACTAAAATATTGATGTGAATATTCGTATCCATGTCAGATTGCTAATATGGATACTCAAATGGATGTATCCGAATTTGTTTTTCACTATTTTTCTCTATCCGAATCCACATTTGTATTCAAAATAACTGTGAATATCCGATAATTATTCGTATCCGTGATAATAACGTAAAGTTAATGCCTATTGATATTAATTTCAATATTACAAATGATATAAAAAGTAAGTTTAATACATTTTAATATAATATAATTTTCAAATAAATATATTTGTTGAAGTGAATGAGTTTTAATTAAATACTATATTTTATTTATTCATTGATGTAAATTATTTTATATACTTCAATTTTATTTATTTCTTACCAAATAATAATACATTTATTTGAAATATTGTTTATTTCTAGTTTAGTTTATTATTTATGTATTTATTTATTAAAATATATATGGATAAATATGTTAGTTTTGACACGCAATCTTCATATACATGGTCGTACTTTAATCTCTACCCTTTTAATGATTTTGTGTTTCTAAAACCATCCATAAACAAATGGAGAATATAATTGCTATTGCGCAAATCGAGTAGATATCTGAATGCGATTTCGAACTATTCGTTTTGCATTCGCATTCGAGTATATTCGAATCCGAATTCATATTCGTAAAAAATGTGGATATCCGACTAAAAACATTCGAATTCTATCATTATCCGCGCCATTTCCATCCTTACCGACGATCACACCAATCCAATTGCACAAATGATCTTTTAATTGATCCGAGCGGGTCTTATCACCGGTTCACAGTCTTTCCAGTCCAACCAGTGAACTAATTACATTTTTTGTTCTATGGCTAGGAGGACAAGGTCGAGAACCTCATGGGATTCATCTTCTCTGATTAGTTCCCTTATTATGATTCTTACATTAATCTTTTCAACCTTCATTTCTTTCCCAAACAATTAGGGTATTTTGATGACTTGTTTTCTTAAGTAGGGATTGAGTTGCAAAAGGGCTTGTAGTCTAATGTTACAAGAGGCTCATTAGCACCTCATGTCCTAGGTTCAGCTCCCCGTGAGAGCGAATTTCTCAGGATTTAACCGTGTGGTGCTTTATTTGATGGTAGGCGATGTTCCCGTCAGCGACGCCTGTGTTGACTTTGTCAATCTGAGGATGTGATGGACCAGTCTTCGAAGGTGCTACTAGGGGTAGAATTTGCAACTTTGCATGCATGTATTCATAGGGGTAAGTGCACATGCGTTATGGGGGTCTCCATTGTACCTTGTAATTAAAAAAACTGGCATGAGTTGTATGTTTTTATCAATAAAGTTCTAATACTGAAAGCGCCACATGTCACATGAGACATAAATCGGATTAACCAAATAAAATGGTCCTTCCTTTAGTGCTAGGTCAAGATTGGATTTAACATCGTAGAATACAGCGGTTGGATGGCCATCCGGTGGCTCGCAAACTTTCTTCTACCTCCAGCCAGCTGCCGCACCGTCTTTCCCTCTAATTTCCAATGGCAAGTTGGTTCATTTCCTCCCACCACTCTCTTACCATGTGTTTGGTTGGAGAGCGAGTCGAGCGGAGCGAGCCGACCCTCGTTTTGGGGACGGCTCCAACTCCTCCTAAGTTTGGTTCATGTTTTTGGGTTGGGATGAGTTCGTTCCAACTTTTGTTTGGATGAAGGAACTGAAAATCTAGGATGGAGGACAACATAACACCGTTAGTGTGGACCCCATCTGTCACCAATGGACTCCACCTGTCATACTCTCACTCTTTTTCTGTTTCTTTTTAATTTTTCTCTACCTTATGGGCTCCGCCGGCCAGCGGGGTGAGCTCGCCACCGCACGCGGGCAACGCCGGCGACATGGGCTGCCGCGGGCGAGCTCCACCGGCCACAGGTGAGATCTACCGCCCGCCATGGACTCCGACACCGGCCCTCTGCGAGCTCTGTCGCCGCCGCGCGAGCTCCGAGCGTGAGCTCTGCCGCTGTCGCGAGCACCGGGCACGGGCTCTTGGGCGCGAGCTCTTGCTCCACCGCCGACGCAACCCTCATGGGCAAGAGATATGAGAGACGGGAGAGAGATGGGAGAGGGGAAACGGGAGCGGAGCGGCTCCGTCCCTCGAATTTCGATGGACGGAGCGAACCCGCATCTTGCGGGTATATTCTCTCGGGAGCCGCTCTGCTCCCGCCGCTCCCCATCCAAACAGCTGCGGGAGCGGGTCGGCTCCGCTCCGCTCCTGTCGTTCTCCAACCAAACACACGGTTAATTTCTCTGGAGTAAAATGCACCAGCGGTCCTCAAACTTGCATGCCTGTGTCATCCCGGTCCACGAACTCAAAAAGTGTGTCATCCCGGTCCCTAATCGCTGTTCGGGTCTCACTGCAGGTCCAAACGGTCTAACCTGCGTGCCGCGACGACATCGTGGCATGCTTGTGTGGCACTCCTCCCCTCATCACGCGACACCGAGCCCCTTTTGGCACTCCTCCCCTCCCTTCTTCTCTCTCTTATTCTCTCTCCGGCAGCTCCCCTGCTGTGCCCGGCCGTCCCTCCTCTCTGTGCAACGCCATCCTCGTCAACACCGCCGCTCGTTCACTGCCAGAGATCCGCTGAGGATGCGGTGGTGGCGTCCCTCATCTTCGGCGCATGGAGAGGCAGGGCCAGCAGCTTCGGCGCGAGGACGCTGCCTCCTCCTTCTCGTCATCGTCGTCCATGGGTGGAGGCAGAGCAGGGACGCGACGGACGAGCTCGGTCCATGACGGTAGCGACTCGAGCTCAGTCCGCCGGTGAGCCACAGGGCCGACGGTGGAGCAGCGGCGGCCGAGCCCCGGCCGGCCTTGAGGTGGCGCCAACGCAGCGGGGTGGTCTGCGGGCAGTCAGGAGGCGCGGCGGCGGCCGCGCCCGACCGTGGCGCGCGTGACGAGCTCCGCGGGTGAGCCGGGACACGGGTGGTGGCGCGGCGCGGCGGGAGCTCCGGCGGGCAAAGGCGCGGCGTGCGGCAGCTGCTCCACTTCTCCCTTCCTGTTGCCGGCCTAGAGGCGGCGCCGCCAGCTACCTCCGCCGCGGCTGCCCGGACCTTACCCGATCCGGAGTCCGCGGCCAGCGCGCCGCCGCGGCGCGGGACGAGGAGAAGGCGTGGGGCGGGATGGCGAGCTCCAGCCCCGACGAGCTCGAGCCGCGACAAGCTCCGCCCGACGAGGGCGAGCTCGAGCCGCGACAAGCTCCACCCGAGCGAGAGCGACCTCCAACCCCGACGAGCCGCGATGAGATCCGGCCGGTGAAATTGAGCGCGACAGGCTCGTCCTCTTCCTCTCTCCACCATGCGCCTCCTCGGCGTGCTCGGGCGATGGGTCGCCACGGTCGAAGGAGGAGGAAAGGAGATGCCGAGCAGACCTCGCCGGGCTGGCGCTGCCGCTGCCCTTGGTGGGCGGACCTCGTCGGGCGGCCGACCGCCATGTGGTGGCGGGGATACTGGCGTCCCCAGTGGCGCGCCCGATCGCGTCGGCCAGGGGCGGGGGTTCGATTGGTTGTCCATGTCACTATCCACGCTGGCGTTTCATATCGGCACGAATGGACCTCAATGACACACTTTGAGAGTTCGTGGACATTATTGAGACCCGTTTGGACCTTAGTGAGACCCGAATAGCGTTTAGGGACCGAGATGACACACTTTTTGAGTTCGTGGAGGATGACACAGGCGCACAAGTTTGAGGACCGCTGGTGCATTTTACTCATTTCTCCGCCTCCGGCATCCTCTAAGCCATGGGACTCCCAAACCTTAAAAATGTAATAAGCTAAAACTTAACCTTTACGACAAGAATATACAGCATACAAGATGACCTTTGTACGGAAGAGAAAGCTCGAGTATACCATTTCTGCACTGCAGGGACGTCTGGCCTCGCGTACAGCCAATTCCCCGTTCCTTTTTCTCCACTTTCCGGAGGAAAACGTGTCTGGCACTCTGGCTCTGGCTGGCGACATAAGTAGCTCGTGAGACGTGCGGCAACTGGCAATCCTCTTCAGCGGCGCCGGTGTCCTCAGATCCCCACCAATGTTTTTAAATCGTCCGATATATCGCGATTTATCGCCCTTATCGCTCAGCGCATACCGATAAGGAGTAGCGACCCGAGTTGAGCGATAAGAAATCATATCGTCCGATATATCGTCCACTTAGCGCGATAAATCGTCCGATATGGTCGGAGACGATAAGTTAAGGGACAAATTGCTGGGCTGAAATGGGCTTAATTTTTTTTGGGCTGGAAGTCTGGAACACAAATGGCCCATTAAGTTAAAACTATAGCAGCAGGTCCACTCCATCCATCTCGATCCATCCATCTTCGGCAGTGCACGCAGCCACGCACACAGCGGCGGCGCACAAGAAGCCACCTCCGGATCTCGGCGCCGCACCAGCAGCCACCAGCGGCCACCCGTCGACTCCTCTCCGCGCCGTCGTCGACGCCGGCAGCCACCGGCAACCCGTCGCGCCACCGCCACCCAGCAGCCACCAGCGGCCACCTGTCGACGCCGGCAGCAGCTCCACCAGGCGTCTGCTGCTGTTCCCATCCCCCATCGACGCTGCGTTCCCATCCACCCGTCGTCGCCGCCGGCATCCATCAGCTCCGCCGGGCCGTCTGCTGCTGTTGCTCCGCCAAGAAGCTCTACTGGTTTGGAACAATGAGCTCCTCCTCTGAAGGTTAGTGACCTAATCATGCCTGTCCCTTCCCTTAACTGATGCTTATTTGCTGATTCTTTCAATCGATCTGTTGATGCTTAGTCCCTATATCCTCCCAATGGATCTGTTGATTCTTTCAAACTGATGCTTATTTTGCTCTGCGATTTGTTGATTCTTTCAAACATATATGCTTAATTTGCTTTGCTCTATCAGTCAACTGTCAGTATCAACTATCAAGTAATTTAGCACACGATTTGTGAGTCTGTGAGACTGTGACATCCACTAAAATGCAAACATTTGAATGTGCAGATGTTGATAAGAGGTGTTCTGTGGTGGAAGTGATAATGCGACCACGAACTAGGTGTTGTTGGTTCATCAAGTATTCTGCCTCGCTTCCTCGGCTCCGCAGATGGTTCATCCTAGCCGAAAAGGCCATAGCTAAACTGCCTCCGTAAATTGCGAGCAAGCTAAAGATCCTAAGAGAATCCAAATCCATCCAAAGACCGGGATGGAAATATGGGTTCTTGCGGATACAACGAAGAAGGAGTTTATTCAATGCATATTCTGCAGCAGTTTAGTTTCTTCAGGAGTGACCAGGTTCAAGCAACATCTTGCTGGTGGGTTTTCTGATGCAGAGAAATGTCCAAATGCACCTGAGATAGTTAGGAAAGAGATGCATGATAGGTTGAAACAGAATGCAAGGAGTGTGATTGTAATGCCAATGAATGAAGATGGTGAACAACAGGGTGCAGAAGATGCAAATGAACAAGAAGTAGTACAAGTACCAAGTTCTGGGACAAGGTTAAAGCAACAGAAGAGAATTTCTCAAGCTAGTCTCACCTCCTTCATGGTTGCTGGTCCAGTAAAACCACAAACTCAGAAGTACTCCAAGGCAGTGAATTCCATGCTTTGTGACACACCAGAAGTAGTAGTGGCAAAGAGGCACAAATCCAAGATGTCGCAGCCTACTCTTGAGCATTGCACAAAGAAAGATAAGGAGGCCAAACAAATAGTAGATGATCATGTTGCTGATTTTCTTTATGAGAATAGTATATCACTCAATGTTGTTAACTCTAGAAGTTGGGAGATTATGCTTGAGTCCATTGGTCAATATGGTCATGGGTACCGCTCACCATCATATCATCAGTTCAGGGTTCCATTGCTTGAAAGGGCAGTGGACAGGACAGCAGAGTTGAGGAAGAAGCATGAGGAGGCTTGGAAGGAATATGGTTGTACAATCATGTCCGATGGATGGACTGATACAAGTCATCGACATCTCATCAACTTTCTTGCCAACAGTCCAGCAGGGACATTTTTCTTAGGATCAGTGGATGCTTCTGGTGTGGTAGCAAATGCAAATATGCTAGCAGATTTATTGGAGAACCAAATTGACAAGGTTGGTAGGCAACATGTGGTGCAGGTTGTCACAGATAATGGTTCCAATTTCAAGGCAGCAGGAAGAATACTAATGGAGAGGATACCTCACTTGTTTTGGACACCTTGCGCTGCCCATTGTTTGGACTTGATGTTGGAGGACATTGGGAAGATAAGTGAGTTCGAAACTTGCATCAGTTGGGCAAGGAAGGTGACAAGATTCATCTACAAGCATGGAAGGATCCTAGATCTAATGAGACAAAAGATTGGTGGAGATCTTGTAAGGCCTGCTGTGACTAGGTTTGCTACTTCATTTCTCACATTGGCAAGCATGCATAGACACAAGCAGGGTCTGAAAAATCTAGTTGTTAGTGATGAGTGGTATGCTAATAAGTTGTCTACTACAACTGAAGGACGCCTTATTGAGAGAATTCTGTTGAATGTTCAGTTTTGGACTAAAGTTGAAAATTGTCTAAGAGCTACACAGCCAATTCTCATTGCTTTGAGGATAGCCGATGGAGATGAGACACCAGCAGCTCGATATCACTGCAGCCATGGACTTTGCTAGGAATACCATCACTGATTCTTTGAAAAAAAAACCCAGGATTACTTAAAGAGGTCTTGGATTGCTATGATAAGAGATGGAGTAACCAAATGGAGCAAAAGTTGTATGGGGCAGCCTTGTTCTTGAATCCTGGCAAGTTTTTTGTCATAAGGGAAAAAGATAGGAGGCAAGCTGCTAAGCTAAGGTCCATGTTCAATGAGGTTTTATGGAAGATGGTCACTGATGATAATGAACAAAGCAAGATAAGTCAGCAAGCAGATGAGTATGAGAGGTCTGAGGGAGAGTGCTTCTCATCGGCATTAGCAATAAAAGACAGAGATAAAAAGAATCCTGGTAACAACTTAGTTCCTTTCTTTCTTCCTTCAGCACTTTAATCTTTGTATCTGTGAATCTGTGATGAATAATTGCAATTAATTATGTAGTTAATTGGTGGGGTGCATATGGTGGCCTTGCATATGAGCTACAAAGTTTAGCAAAACGAGTTGTCAGCCTCTGTTGTTCAGCATCTGGATGTGAGTGCTGCTGGAGTGCTTTTGCTCATGTAAGTAGTTTACATATGTTTCCTGCAAGACAAGTGGTCAAATTGATATTGCATTAATACTGTTGTCTATTTAGGTTCATACCAAAAAGAGGAACAAGTTAGAGCATAAAAGGCTAAGCAAGCTGGTATATGTTAGCTACAACAAAAAAATGACAAATAGATTTCTAAAACTCAGAGAGCTCGGTGCCAAGGGAAAGAATTACAATCCATTGACCCTTGAAGAATTTCAGTGGGAGAATGAATGGGTTGATGAACACTGTGTTCAGGATCAGGATCAGACTACTAATGCACATGTTCAGGATCGGACTACTAATGCACAGGACATGGCTTCTATTCTTGTTGATCAAGACATTGCTCTTACTCAGAATCCAAGAGGTCGTAGGGTGGCTTCTGTTGCTTCTCGTGCTATCTCTCTCAGCCTCAGCCAAACAAATGCCAGGAAGAGGAAGCGTCCTAGGAAGACTCGTGCTATCGAAGACATAGTTGAAGACATAGCTGGAGATGGCAGTGAACAAGATGATGCAAATGAAATGCAAGCAGAAGAGGTGCAAGATGACGAATCAGATGCAGAAATGGATGTTGAAGATTCTGGTGAAGGTGGACCATCTGGTGCAGCATCTGGAGATGAAGAGGGCTTTGCTTTAGATGAAACTTTACTTGCTTAGAGCCTTAGACTTTAAATGTGTTGTACTGCTAATTGAGACTTTATGTTGTCATCATTTGAGACCTTCTTTAATCATTTGTACCCACTGTTGTCATTTAGACATAATGTTGTAATCATTTGTACCCACTGTTGTCATTTAGACATAATGTTGTCATCATTTAAGACCTTGTTTAATTATGTGATTGTTATGATTGGCTAATTATGTGCCAAAATATTATACTTGCTTGTTTATATTTGTTCAAAATTATGTTGATCATATACTATATGATATGTATATTAATCCTATATTCCATAGGACGATTATACTACCGATAATGTCGATTAGCCTCGATTAATCGGGCTTATCGACGACTTATCGCGATTTATCATCTTATCGGTACCCTTACGATAAGGTTCGATTTTACGATTTGAAAACATTGATCCCCACCCCATCTCCACCGATCTCACCGACACTTCTCCCCCCCGCGAAGCAGCCCCTCTCGCGCCTGGCCGAAATCTTTTCCTGCCGCCGTCGTCGTCCGATCTGTCGAGTTCGCGAGTCCATCGATCCAGATCCTCAGGTAAGCGCTTGGCGCCCGCCTTATGTGAGTTTTGGTCCCCCCGTAAGTTCATCTCCATCTCAGCTGACTCCGGCCGGACGGCGCGCGGCAACGACGATGGATCATGGTTCGTGATTCCACACGACTGCAGTTTCTCACGCCGACCGAAATCGTCTACAGCCGTCCGCGTGTATCGGCTCCCAAGTCTATCGATATCTCCTGGTAAGTGGTTATCACTGGCACCGCCTTCTCTACTCTCTGAGATAGGCCGGCCGGCAAGTTGAGCTCTTTTCCCCTCTTGCATGGCCGCAGATCTCGAGCTCAGCAGAGCCGATCGACATTCCAGGCTTCTTCCATGGTGCTTGTCTGGTAAGCTCTGCTCAGTGTTTGAGTGCACAGATCCCCATTAATTTCTGCTCGCTGCATACCATGATTCCGGATGTTCCCTGGGCCCTGGCTTCTTGCCACTTCGTTGAATTGAACTGACAAATGCAAAATTATTCTCATTTTTCCCCACGACTGGTATAAGTACCATAATTTCATTATTATTGCGACGAAATTCCAGACAGTTTCTAACCACCTTATAGCAAGTAAGAGCTTCAGCCGGCTAAGCACAATCATCCCTGGGCATATGTGTGCAAGATGAGCGCCTGCACAGAGCCCCCAAATTTAGGGGCCGGGTCGGCTAGTTTTCATTAGCTTGTAAACTGTTCGGGTCATTAACTCGTCAGAAAATAGCCTCACAAGTTAAAAATAATGAGGAATGCAACTTATAAAACATAAGCCATTGATTATGTTACCATGATTTTAAGATACCTACACTTTTGCTTCAACAGTACAACAGATCAGCCTCACCTGAATCAGCTGGAGAGCGTTTGTGGGCGATCTGTAGTCTGTAGTGTCAAACTTTGTGATGAGTGTGCTGTATGACTCTAGTTCTATTCCCTCACCCTTCTCTCCTTGTACCTGAACACCTGTATTTCTGTTGTGATCAATGGAAATGGGATTTGCCTCGATTAAAAAAAAAAGTACAACAGAGCCTCTTTGAGACCTTTTTTTTTATACTCCTCTTTGAGACCTTTGGTAAGGCGTCAAGTTTCACGACAAAGCATATACTACTATAAACGTATTATATTGCAGGTGGTGTTTATGTATTCAGGAGACCCTTTTTGCATAAAATTTGTCCAGTATATCAGTATATGTTATATATCATGAAGAAGCTGCAAAAGATACTTCTCATGTAAAATTATGCAGTATAGTCTTGATACATATATTATGTAAACATAGCCTGATCCATTTTCAGGGAAAAAAGATCCCATATATCATGCAGATAGATAGGGGCGGATCCCGGACTAAAATCTGGGGGGGGGGGGGGGGTGATCTTCTTCCTCTCTTCCTTCTCTTTCCCTTGCTCCTCCTCTTTTTCTTCTTCCTCCTCCTCTTTTTCTTCTTCCTCCTCTTCACCTATGGATGAAATTTGTACGGGGCAGCCCCCACGTTGGATTCACCCCTGCAGATAGAAGTTTGTAAGTCTGCCCAATATGATATAAAGGGCCAAGCTAGAAAAACAATTACAGCTTAGGATCTTACAAGTTTTTCTTTTTGCAGAAAATGTTGTTTCTACTTCGTCACGACACCCAAAAAATAGCCGCTCCAAACTAATCATATAAAATTGTTTTGTTCTCATATGGTTTTATCCCTTGGATCTATTGCATTGCTCAAATCAGCTAACTGCAATATGTTTCACTTGTTGTTGCAGATTGGCTGTGACTGGGCTTGGCTATACAAGATAATGGAGCTGTCTCAACTCCAGCACTCTGGGGATGATGCATATGCAGACATCCTGCCACCCTTGCACAGGGACAATGTGAATGAGATCCTGTTGCGCCTCTCGGCCAAGGATCTGTGCCGCCTCCGTGCTGTGTCCCGTTCGTGGCGGTCTATTCTGTCCAATCCACAATTCATTGCTGCCCACGCGGCACACCACCCTGAGCCACTCATCGTTTTGGGCTACAAAACATATAATCCAAAAGACCGCAAGCTTTACGACATTGTGACCTCTCTGGTCACATTGTGAAGGAGGTTCATGTGACAGGGGATAGGTGTATGGTGTATGCGCGGCCTGACCTTCTCTGCATTGCGGAATGGGCCAACATGAGCGTCAAGTTACTTATTCCAGCCACTGGAGTAGATGTACATGCGTTGCCAAAAGGACTTGCCGAGGAACATGCAGCGTACGAGCAGAACAGACACATGTACTCTTTCACTGCTACAATTGGGCAGGTTGCCTCAACGGGTGTGTACAAGGTGTTTCGTGTGTTTGCCGTCTATGACAATGGTGGACGCCCGGAGCATTTGTGTGAGGTTTTCACCCTTGACGGCAGCTATGATGGTCAGTGGAGGGCAAAGCTAGCCCCACCATACCAAGTTGAAATAGACCATTGGGATAATGTAGTCATTAGTGGGATTGTCTACTTCTTGCTATATAATGTGGATGAAGACAATCTCTGTATAGGTTCATTCAACCTTGAGACAGAAGCGTGGAGTCCAAGTATCCCTGGACCCCTAAGTAGCGCTATGGGTGATGATGCTGGTGTTTTAGATGCTCATCATATGAACAGGCCATTCCGAATAACGATAGGTGCACTGAGTGGAAACTTAGTTATTGCTCGTCACCCAGCTACTATCACACCTTCCTCTATGGACCTATGGTTCCTGGTTGACTTTGAGGTGGGCCAATGGGTCAAACAATATAGCATAAAATTGAGTGTCACATATCTTACATTTTCGATTCATCCCTTGTTAGTGCTGAATGATGGGAGGATAGTGTTTGTCATTGACACAATAAGCGAAGGAAGGGTTTTGAGTATGGTGCTTCTCAAGATGTGATGGAGCTGAGGTATGGTGCTGCTGTTGGTTTGTACACAGGAAGCGTACTGAGCCTTGCAAACAGTGCCACACCAGTTAGTGAGGTTAGTATTTTATTTTAATAATTAATATGCCATATTTAATTTATGTATCAATGGTAATATATAACTTGGTTCCTTTGTCTGTCCTTTCTTATAGAACACAACTAGATTTGCTGATGGTTCATGAAATATATGGTATGTGCTGATGCCTCATTCTGCACTTATTGATGAACATCAACCAATTGTGTGCTAGTATATCCATTATCTACTTGTAGTTTATATATCTATCAAAAGTCATCGAAAGAATACTGATCTCCCTTTGCTGCTTGTATTTTTTATATGGTGATGCTGTTGGAATAACTAGTAACAATTGTTTTTTTAATTAGATCTTTTTGTCTTCCAGCTGATATCTTTTTCCTGTATGTCCATTTGTATCTCAAGATAAAATTCCATTGTCTCCAGATCTATTAAGAATCTATAATTATTAGCCAATAAAAGCATTATGCATACATTTGGAAGGAATATCTCAATTGCAATTGTATTATTTCTATGTGTGCGAATGTGTTGCCAATTGTAACGATATATGTTTGAATGAAGGTCGCCTTACTTGCATAATTATTGCTTCTTTAGAATTCTATCGTTCTCGCAGAAATGAATAGTAGGTCCATCATTTTTTTTACTGTGTAAAATATTTGAGTACAGGCTGCTTCAACTTTCTAGAGGTTTGATATTTTCACTCAATTCCACGAGTTCCCTATAAGCAGTCTCCATGAATAGAGGGAAGATCCCTTAGAAATGGAGGGTGTGGGTGAATTTTGGAGGCTCCCTGTGTAGTAGAGGCTATAGGGCCCGCTGAAGTTCTATTATTTTTCTTTTCATATCTCAATTTGACGTTGTTTAGAGGGCTTGTTGGAGTTTGTCTTAGACAAAAAAAAAGATTATAGAAACAAACGCTAGTTTCTTTTCCAAACCTTAGATAGGAGTAAGTGTTTCGTGCACATAATAATTTCTTATATTAAGATGCAAAATGGCAATGTTAAGCTGGAATTTATTATGTTTCAGTTTCTCTTTTGTTGTGGAAGCATTTAGCAGAACTGCAGAAGTGACTTAGTATGCATTTTTTTTATGGAAAGTTTTTCCACTATATTGTTCATGCATTCAAGTTATTAAGTTTCACAGTTAATATGTAGTAGTGCCAAACTGCATAGAGTTTCTGGAATAAATATTTCTCTATTACAAGTTGTGATGGCGTTGATATCCTGCCATGGGGCAATCGCATTTCTAAAATTTCAATGCTTCTTTTGTTGTGCTGATTCAAAAAATTTTGTTTAGTAACCAGTAACTGCATACTTGGAGGTTTTGATTTCACATTTCTGTTAATTGATGCTAGCTATGGCATGCATTTTTTAAATCATGTTGTCATTTCATTATTTCTTTACAAGAATTAATGGAATATCTTGTTTTTTTCAGATTTGAATACAACATTTGGCGGGTAACTTGTGTTGCTGGAGAATGCATCATATTCATCAGAAGCTGCACTTTATGTGTAGGGAGACTGCCGGAGAGCGAGGATGAAGAAGGAAGATGGCAAGCGCAAAGCGAAGAAGTGGAAAGAACATTAAAATGTAGGATTTCCTCTTCGGAATTACCAATATATCCATTAATATCATTGCTCTGGATCTTACTTGTGGTAACTCGTTTCTATTGTCTTTATTCACTGTGAAACAATTTGTTGGTTAAAATTTAATGTGAACCTTTTTTCAGCGGATTTGTTGTCGGCACTACTTTAGTTTTACTGCTAGTATACATGCTTGACCTTTCAGTGTATCAGTAGGGGCCCAATAAGCTAGTTACCTGCCCCAGGAATAGTTTACCAGGAAGTATTTTATTTTTCTTCTTTCCTATTTCCTATCCAACCAAAGCCACAACAATTACAGTGATCTAGAAATATTTGGAATATAGCATCCTTCATTTCGTAGTATATTTCTTTTAGGGCCTGTTCGGCAGGGCTCGCCTCCTCAAAACAGCTCCGACTCTAGCTCCTCCGGTGGAGTGGCTTTTCTGATGACGTTGAAGCCGTTTTCGAAAACGTTTGGCAAAACGGCTTCACCTGTTGGATTGATGTTGTAAAATATCTAAATTACCCTTCACTATATTTTTCTTTTATCAATTTTCCTTCTCAATTGCTTTTCTTTTTCTCTCTCTCTTTTTTTCCTTCCCTCCTCTTTAATTTATCCATCGACGCAGCCTTTGCCTTATCCATTGGCATCCCTCTAACGTGCGACGCGATAATTAAGCAGGAGCAAGGCCCCCGAGGAGGGGCACGAGGCGGCCGCTAAGATGGAGGTCCGTGAGCCCCTCGAGCCCGCCGACGGGGGCGCCACCCACGAAGAGGGCCGGGACAGCGCCACGGCCAGCCTTGACTGCCGCCGCCGCGAGCTCGTCGGCCACGCCGGCGTCGAGCTTGATGACGGTGGCGTGCGCACCCACGGCGGCGAGGAGGCTCTTCTTCACATGTGCCATGTAGCACCCGCGCCGGACGAAGATCACCATGGGGCTCTCACGGACCGCCAGGGGCGGTGGGGTGGCCGGCTCCGGCGACGGCACGGCAGCGGGGGCCCTACACCGATGACCTCCTGGCTCAAGAGCCGACTGGGGCTCTGCTGCAGTGATCCTCCCGCTCCTGCCGCGAGCACCGCCGTCCTCTATCGTGCTCCGACGGGCCTCACCCGGGGGCGAGGCTGGAAAAGGCGGGACGGAGCCGGACGGAGCCACATTTTTGTGGTTCCGTCTCGCCCAAACCGCTCTAGTGAGCGGGTTTTCTAGGGCTCCTCTGCTGGAGCCGTTCTCCCGCTTGGCTGATGAGGCACCACGTGGCAAGCTCTGATTGGCTGGGAGGGTGACGTGGTGCTGACGTGGCCATGAACCGCGCCGTGGACCACAGTCCACGGGTCCACGGTAGACCGGCCGAAGGGGTTACACCCCGATCTAATCTGGACCACTCGCTGGCGATCGGATGGCTGTGGTGGCCCACATCTTGAGCGGGCGGCAATGCAGTGCCCGGCGGCGGCCAGCTCGCGGCAAGGCCGAACTTGAGCTCCATGCCATCATTTGAAGCGCGAAGAGGTCCTACGCGTAGCTGGGGGCAAAGCAAACCTAGCCAGAGGCTTAGGGGGGGCAGTCCTGGCGACCTTGGCGGCGTACGTCGAGAGGGGCGGCGCGGCCAACTCCGGCATGCGGGGCGCCGGTGCTACGGCTCAGGCACAGGGGAAAACAAGGGGGAAAGTGATGCTCACCACGCAGAGAAGAGCCAGGCGAGGAAACGAGTGGAGGAGGAGCGACGTTGTGGGAGATCGATGCGGCGGCCGGAGCTTGAAGACGGCGGCGGTGCTCCTGGTGCGGCGCTCCGGGAAGAAGGAACGGGGCGGTCCTGGCATGGCGAGCATACACGGGTGAGGAACGAAAAAGAGAAGAAGGAAGGGGTACGAGGACAGGGACACTTCACCGGCAGGAGAGCTATTCACCTCGGCGGCGGCGGTGTATTCGTGCGGCTCGGTTGGCGGGGAGTAGAAGGGTTCCGGGGCGCCGGGTCTTCGTGCGAACGGCGTGGACGTCGAGCGAGGACGAAGAGACCCCGGGAAAGGCGTCCACCGGCGACAAGGAGCGCCGGCCGGCCGGCAATGGATCGGCGGCAGAGGACTGAACGGCGACGGCGTGTGCGCGAAGTTGGAGAGGGTGCGAGGCATGCACGGTTGCGGAAAGAAGGGTGCTCAAGGCTCGAGCATGCTTTTATAGGCTAGGGTGGAGGAGAGGGAGCATCAACCGGGCCAATTGGCCATTGATGACCGTAGGGGAGGCACCGGCGGCCGTTACGGCATTCAAGGGGGGGCGGTTGATGGTGAAGAGGTAACCGAAGGAGAAATGAAGGGGAAAACGGCCGGTGCTTAATTGCTCCCTTGATGACTAGGATTGACGCGAGGAAGGCGAGGCAGGAGGGGGGAAACGGCTGAAGGAAGGGGGAGGATCCGACAGCCGGGACCCAGGCGGCAGTGAGAGAAGAGAGGGGAGAGGTGGAGATGGGCGGGCGCCTGTGGGCCGAAAGGAGACGTGGGCAGGCGAGCAGTGAAGCAGCCAGGGAAAAAAAACAAGAGGGGAGTTAATGAGAGAGAAGGGGTTTGGGATGGTTTGGGTTTTGGTTTGTTTTTTTAAAGCTTTTTCTTTTAAAACCTTTTCAAAACCTTTTCAACATTTAAATTCTTTTCCAAACCTAAACACCTTCAAACTCTTTTCAAAATTTTCAAACAAACTTTAAAACTTTTAAAACTTTACACAAGCAAACATAAGCCAAGCATTTCAAAATATGATGCACAAGCACTTATTGTTTCTAAAATTATTCAAAAGTGATATTTAAATATTTTAGAGCCAAATTTATTTGATAAATTATTATTTCCTTAGAAAACAAAAACTAAAACACCATGTTGCTTATATTTATTTGGTGATGGAATTTTAGGGTGTTCTGATTATGCTTATAATTTTTATTTATGCAAATACACTCTTAAAGTTCTTATTTTATCTAATTATATCTTAATTAGCATCAAAATATATTAATACTACTTAATATTTACTAATTAAGCACTAATACATCATTAGGCAGCTAAGGGTGCGTTTGGTTATTGTTTACGGCCAACCAGGGCCACGGGGTGCTGACGGCGTTTGATTGACTGCATCGCCCCCAGAGCCAGGATCTCCAGATGCATTCTCCCCTCTTGCCTGCATCCCCAAAATAAAAATTATAATCATAATTTCTTAATATTTTCCCAAACCAAACAACGACACTCTGCATGCTCAAAGCACGGCCGGAGGGAGCCTGGCGGAGGATGCGAGCCAAGAAAGCAGAGAAGGGAACCAAGCGTGCCTAAGCGTTGCACCGCGCGGCTGACCGGTAGAAGCGGCCGATTCGGTCGTTTCCCGAGCCTGAGGGCTCTTTCTGCATGAGTGGAGCTGGCCCAATGCAAAAGCGACAACCGAACAAGGCAACCCTGCATCCCGCCGGCCTGGTTGAGGCGGATGCAGGGACCAAACAGCCTTAGGCTCTGTATGAGTGTGCATACATGTGGGTGTCATGGTGTTAATGGAAAATGATAGATCTACACAAGAATGTGTGAAATGCATAGCTGACTAACCATGAAAATTATTTTTTTTATATTTTTATGTAAACGCTATTATACAAAGTTATCATTATTAGTAGGTAATCTAGCTACTTGTTAGTTTTATAAAAGCTTAACAAGAATATCATGTTCTGCCTTAGAAACTTTAATTTGTAAGGGCATTAATTGAACACGGAGAGCCACAGAATATTGCTTCATTCGGGTTGGAAGAATGAGGCTTTGTTGCCGGTAGGGAGTGGGTGGTGAAAAACTGCAAATAGAAAAGAGGAATGGTGGCGGTGACTGAAGCACAGACGGTGGCACCGGCTAAACGTGTCGAGATAAAAAAAAACATTATATGGATCGTGGGCTACGGCCGAAGAGAAAATTCTCGGGCATAACCTCCTGGGCTCAGGGTCCAAATTGTCATGGGCCCATGTAAATTTAGACCATCAGTGAACGGTTCATGCAAAGACTCCGTGTCTGGATTACCTACGTGATTACCGACTCTTGTCTGATTAAGTCCGGCGCCGATTCGTACAAACTCACAAACAGCCGATTCGGACCCCAGCCACGCACCGTACCCCGTCTTTAAAAGAAATCCCAACCATACGCGACCAAACCATCACGTCAATCCCAAGTGTTGTGCCAGCAGCAAGAGTTCTTCTCCTGAAGCTCCGGCTTGTCTCTCTCCACTAGGCCGGCGACCGATGGCGCCAGCACTTGCCGCCGGGCGCTCCAAGGGGACTCCCTCCTCGTCACGGCCGTCTACAACGCCTATGACATCTCCCACGTGGACGTCAAGCTCGTGGACGTGGCCTCGGGCGCCATCGTCAACCACCTCGATAAGCAGAAGCCCGGCCACCTCGCGGCGACCGGCGGCCTCATCTTCCTCGCGCCGACCGGCACCACCGCCTCGTCCATCGGCGTGTTGAACCCGGCCACCGGCACCGTGACCAACATCCCCACTGGCACGCCGGCGAACGGCGGCCCGACCCCGCGGTCGGCGTACGTGTTCGGGCAGGTCCCGGCGACCGGAGGATACAAGGTGCTCCGCATCGACACCACCGCCGGTCACGGCCAACGACCTAGCCAATCGTGCGAGATCCTCAGCCTCGGTGGACACTGGAGGCCGGCGCCAAGCCCTCCGGTGCTCGTCGACACGACGATCCGCCGGCACCGGGCGGTGACCCAGCAGGGGTTCGCCCACTTCCTGACGACGGCGTCTCTCACAGCCGGCGACGGCGGCGACTTCGACGGCATCGCCTCGTTCGACCTTGCAAAGGAGGAGTGGAGGCCGAGCCTCCTCCGAGGCCCGCTCCCCTCCACGAGCCGCAACTGCTGCCACTCCAACCTGAGCCTGGTCGAGCTCAATGGCTGCCTCGTCTTCGTGCACCATGACTACCTCTCCTGCTGCATCGACATGTGGGTGCTCACGGACCTCGAGAAGGGGATGTGGTTGAGGATACAGTCGCTGCACTTAGCTTCCATTCTGCACGGATGGGAAGACCCCAAGAAGAAGAAGGACCAACCGGCGCCATTGATACCGACCACATACCGCCGCCAGGAAATCTTGGCGCAGCCGTTGATGGTGCTCGGTGACGGCCGGATAGCCTTCTGGGTGGCAGTTCCGTATGGCGCGGTGAGGGTGTATGACCCAAAGACGGGCAAGTGCGAGGAGGTGGTGGACATGGGGAAATCTTGTAGTATGGTTGGGTTGTACAAGGGGGGCCAGCTCGGGTTGGCGAAGTAGTAGCTTGAGCAGATCGTATTGCCACAACTTTTTTGGTTTTTCGCTTTCAACAATTTGTTGATGTATTGAAGATAAAGTATTGTATTCAAATTTTTCCACCAAAAGACTAGGATTTAAGTTTACTGTATCAAAAATTTGTGACTCCTCATTGCGCTACTGAAAATATTACTACTACTATTTGTATTTGTTAATCGACGACAAGTCTTCATAGAATTTGACACTCCTATCAGAATGACACGTGGGGTCACACCTAGTTATTGACAGTTGGATCAGGTGCAGTGTAAATTCTGAAAGGGCAAATTGAGATCAAAATTTAAAATTTTTTGAAATACAGGGAATAACCAGGGATCACTACTACAAAAATCGTTTTTAGGAGCGGGCGAAATCCCATTTCTAGGTGCGGACGCGAAACTCGCTCCTAGCTGTCGCTTTTAAAAATAACGGTTTCTAGGAGCGAGTAAAACGCCCGCACCTGGCAAAGCATTTCCAGGTGCGGGTGACCTTGCCACCCGCACCTAGAAATGCTTTTCCAGATGCGGGTGAAAGTTTCGTCAATTCGTAGAAAAAATGTTCCCGCCAATTTTTTCGCGCCAAATTTCTTAAATGCAGTTTTCTCGGTTCTCAAAACAATTAATCCCTTCAAATTGAACACGACAATGCTAATTGACTAGTGATTAGTATATAGTGTAAGTTCTTACATCAACCGTACCACTACTACTTATAAATAAGTTCATACATCAACCACTACTACTTACAAATAAGTTCATACATCAACCACTACTACTTATAAATAAGTTTGTACACCAATCACTAGCTAAGGCATAGTATTAATCCGGCACGTATTTGTAGAAATGGAACATAGTTAATGCCTCCAATGGTCCAAGAACAACACCGCGAAGGCCACGGCCACGACCAATTCAACACCGCGAAGGCCACGGCCACAACTACTGCCACGGCGGCCACGGCCACAACCAACACCACTTGACGACGACATTGTTAGCTCAAACTATATGCAGAGATTGAATACTACCTCACATCATTATTCACATTTCACATGGAGACATATGCACACCATGCTACGATACGTGATGTTTGGTGGTGGGGATCGTAGATCGACGATGTACCATCGGGCAGAGATCGAGGCATGCAGCGGCAGCAGTAGCGGCGGGGACCGACGGAGGCACGCGTCGAGAGGCGCGGGTCGGGTACACCCACACGAACCCTAGTGGAGCACGTGCGCGGCGGTGTGCAGGGCCGACGGGAGCAATGATGACGCGCGGGCCGCCGGGGATGCGCCGGTGCGACCGGACGGCCGGCGGCGCGAGGCGGCGGCGGGGCGCGGGATGGGAGCAGCACGCGGGCCGGGAGCAAACCAGACGTAGGACGGAGGGGCGCGTGGGCCGAGAGTGGCAACGCACGCGTGGGCCGGCGGAGCGGACCGGACAGAGGACGGTGGCGCGCGGAGGCCGGTAGCGCGTGGGAAATTTTGGCAGCCTGCCGGCGTCCTCTACATGCGTCACCTAAAAATGGTCTAAGTCCTCAAAGCGACAGCATATATTTGTGGAGGTATTTCTTGGTGCGGTGACGCCAACACTCGCACCTGAAAATGGTTTGCAAGTGCGGGTGTTGGGGTCACCTGCCCCTGAAAATTGTGCTCCTATTTTCTTTTCAAGGGAAAATATTTTTTGCACCTACTAAAGGACCTCAAAAGGAAAACTTCGTAACTTCTTCAATGGTGTATGTCTCATCGAGGCCTACAATTTGGTATAAGTTTTGTATGCGTATGAGATTAAATGGAAAAGTTAGTACGTAAAACATACATCCACCAAGACATACACGTATAACTCCATGTCACCCTGATCCTCTAGCAACTATTATTGAGTTTAACCGTGAGATGTTTATGACATATCATGCACATTTAATGATGATAATGCAGATAAGCTCAAATGAAAAACTTCACAACTCCAATGTTACAACCACAAACATATCCACAAATATATAATGCATTATTATACATATAATAGAGTTCAATACGTAGATAATTAATTAAAATCTAGGATCGTTCACTTGATGACGAGGAATCATCTGGAAGTACAAATTATAATTAATATCGATAATGTTGATTCCTAAAAACCTATCAACATAATATAGTGCATATATGTATGCACTATCTCTGGGGATGTAGGGCGTGAGGAATATCTCTCCAAATATTTGCACCGAATCCGTAGATGATGATAGGGTAATGCTAGCTTGCCAACACTGTGTAATCGGACCTAGTGTGGTGTTGTGGATGTCCATCCTATTTTTTCAAGTATTTGATGTAAGACCACTTTCATACCTTAATCAACGTGCATGAAACTATTATATAATACGTCCTGATTCAACTGGCTAGCAAAAACGTGTTAGTGTACAGTTCATAAAAAACAAATACCAAAAATAACAAGTAAGTTGTAGTTACATACAATGGGTGATTGATATGATGGTGATATCCGTTTAGGCATTTCAGTAATGGGAATGTCGTTATGTTGTAAGGCTTTAATCTCGAAGTAACTATAGTCTGGGAATACATGTCTTGTTTGAGCTTCTATTTGGATAAGTGCCTTCCTCACGGCATCAGCAACGGCAATATGTGGCAGTACGACAGTAGAAGAATTGACATGAATAACAATTGTATGACCACGTCTTTGCTCTCGCATGCCTGCAACATTAATGGATAGAGAAACAATATAGCTTCCATGCGATAGAGTCGCTTGTTCATAAACCATCATTGGAGCTTGTTCGGTCGCACCATATATAACTCGTTCCAACCATTGGATTGGTGAATTAAAAACTTCATAAAAAATGCAAATACTAAACAATGTTATAATTATAAAAACAATTACAAATTCATGAAATAGACTATCTAAGTACATACCACATTCCGGTGTAACTCGCTCTGGGTAATGGGCACGGTTTCTTGATCGACAGGGAAGGATGCATCAACAGGTTGCATTGGGGGTGGTGGCAGGGGGTCTGGGACTAGGTGACCTCTCGAGCCACGACCATGATGACCTCCACGGCCGCCGTCACGCTAAAAATTCATATCTTGACATTGTTATCCCTAAAATATACACGATATTTTATTTAAAATTTTCTACACAATATCTAGTCTAGTTTAACAAAATAAAGTATTTCTAATTTCTACACAATCTCTCTAGTCTAACGAAATTTTGCATTATATTTCACAAGTGTAATATTTATCTAATATTCTCCATCCATAAATATAACTAATAACTCTCCAGTCTAACAAAATTTAGTATTTCAAATTTGTACACATCTCTAATCTACACATAATCCTATATTATTGAATTGCAATATGAGATTAATTTAATAAGAAAACAAACCGGATCTGCAGCAGCACTCGTCGGGCCGGTGGGCGCTGCGGTGCCCTATCCAGTGAGGTGCGGCACTGGCCAGACACGCGCGTGCGCGCAGCAGCGAGATGCGGCACGTCGGAGTACGGGGCGATGCGCGCACGTGGAGGAGGGGCTCGCGCGCGGGCGTGGGCAGCAAGGGAGGCGGAACAGGGCGGAGGAGGAGGCAGCGGTGTGGCCAGGGGAGGTACCGCGGGCGGCGAAGGAGGGGCGCGGTCGGAGGCGGCAACGGCGCCGGCGCTCGGGCAGTCTGCCGGCATGTCCCACGTGCTTCACTTTATTGACGCGTTCCCCTAACGGTTATGTACGTATATAACGAACTGTTCAAACAAGTTTCAGGAGCGGGTGATGCGGTCACCCACTCCTGGAAAAGATTTTGATGAGCGGGTGATGCCATCACCCGCTTCTGGAAATGGTACCAAATTTCAGGAGCGGGTGACGGTCCTGGAAACCCATTAACAGGTGCGGGTGGTGCAGCTTCAGTGTGATCGGGAGGCGATTTCGCCCGCTCCTAAAAAATGGGGTGCTCTTACAAATGTTTTCCGTAGTAGTGGATGCATGTAGGAATGTCGTGCTCATGTTCTTCTAGGAGCATGTTGAACCGGTTAGGCTATTTGTTCACTGGTCCATCTAGTGGTTCACTACTTACTAGTTGAACTAGTGGTTAAGCATTTATCATATAATACTTATTTCTCATGATTTATGTGAGTAATATGTATGCTTTATTACCAAACATATCACATATGACATAAAAGAGGGGATTACATAGAAAAAACATAATACTCTATTGTTCAAAGTTCCAAACCAATGTCCACACGTCCTATTATTGTTCACTAATTCATAAAAGTGGTTCACTGGTTCGGTACACAGCCGACGATTAGGGACGGAAAGTGGTAAATGGTTAACTCAGCTATTCGAGTTCGTATCCACTAAAATATTGATGTGAATATTCGTATCCGTGTCAGATTGCTAATATGGATACTCAAATGGATGTATCCGAATTTGTTTTTCACTATTTTTCTCTATCCGAATCCACATTTGTATTCAAAATAACTGTGAATATCCGATAATTATTCGTATCCGTGATAATAACGTAAAGTTAATGCCGATTGATATTAATTTCAATATTACAAATGATATAAAAAGTAAGTTTAATACATTTTAATATAATATAATTTTCAAATAAATATATTTGTTGAAGTGAATGAGTTTTAATTAAATACTATATTTTATTTATTCATTGATGTAAATTATTTTATATACTTCAATTTTATTTATTTCTTACCAAATAATAATACATTTATTTGAAATATTGTTTATTTCTAGTTTAGTTTATTATTTATGTATTTATTTATTAAAATATATATGGATAAATATGTTAGTTTTGACACGCAATATTCATATACATGGTCGTACTTTAATCTCTACCCTTTTAATGATTTTGTGTTTCTAAAACCATCCATAAACAAATGGAGAATATAATTGCTATTGCGCAAATCGAGTAGATATCTGAGTGCGATTTCGAACTATTCGTTTTGCATTCGCATTCGAGTATATTCGAATCCGAATTCATATTCGTAAAAATGTGGATATCCGACTAAAAACATTCGAATTCTATCATTATCCGCGCCATTTCCATCCCTACCGACGATCACACCAATCCAATTGCACGAATGATCTTTTAATTGATCCGAGCGGGTCTTATCACCGGTTCACAGTCTTTCCAGTCCAACCAGTGAACTAATTACATTTTTTGTTCTATGGCTAGGAGGACAAGGTCGAGAACCTCATGGGATTCATCTTCTCTGATTAGTTCCCTTATTATGATTCTTACATTAATCTTTTCAACCTTCATTTCTTTCCCAAACAATTAGGGTATTTTGATGACTTGTTTTCTTAAGTAGGGATTGAGTTGCAAAAGGGCTTGTAGTCTAATGTTACAAGAGGCTCATTAGCACCTCATGTCCTAGGTTCAGCTCCCCGTGAGAGCGAATTTCTCAGGATTTAACCGTGTGGTGCTTTATTTCAGTGGTAGGCGATGTTCCCCGTCAACAGCGAGACACTGTGTTGACTTTGTCAATCCTGAGGATGTGATGGACCAGTCTTCGAAGGTGCTACTAGGGGTAGAATTTGCAACTTTGCATGCATGTATTCATAGGGGTAAGTGCACATGCGTTATGGGGGTCTCCATTGTACCTTGTAATTAAAAAAACTGGCATGAGTTGTATGTTTTTATCAATAAAGTTCTAATACTGAAAGCGCCACATGTCACCGCAGACATAAATCGGATTAACCAAATAAAAATGGTCCTTCCTTTAGTGCTAGGTCAAGATTGGATTTAACATCGTAAATACAGCGGTTGGATGGCCATCCGGTGGCTCGCAAACTTTCTTCTACCTCCAGCCAGCTGCCGCACCGTCTTTCCCTCTAATTTCCAATGGCAAGTTGGTTCATTTCCTCCCACCACTCTCTTACCATGTGTTTGGTTGGAGAGCGAGTCGAGCGGAGCGAGCCGACCCTCGTTTTGGGGACGGCTCCAACTCCTCCTAAGTTTGGTTCATGTTTTTGGGTTGGGATGAGTTCGTTCCAACTTTTGTTTGGATGAAGGAACTGAAAATCTAGAATGGAGGACAACATAACACCGTTAGTGTGGACCCCATCTGTCACCAATGGACTCCACCTGTCATACTCTCACTCTTTTTCTGTTTCTTTTTAATTTTTCTCTACCTTATCTTCTTCTTCAGCCGTTCACTGGGCGAAATCTGCCGGCCGCACGCGGGCTCCGCCAGCAGCGGGCGCGCTCCACCGGCCGCACGCTGGCTCCGCCGACCGCTGCGGAGCTCGGCTCATGGACTCCGCACGCTGGCGAAGCTGGCCACCGCCGACCGGGCTGCCGCGCGAGCTCCACCGACAGTGAGCTGCTCCACCGCACCGCCTCATGGGCAAGAGATATGAGAGACGGAGAGAGATGGGAGAGGGGAAGCGGGAGGCCGGCTCCGTCCCTCGAATTTCGATGGACGGAGGCGAACCCGCATCTTGCGGGTATATTCTCTCGGGAGCCGCTCTGCTCCCGCCGCTCCCCATCCAAACAGCTGCGGGAGCGGGTCGGCTCCGCCCGCCTCCGCTGTTCTCCAACCAAACACACGGTTAATTTCTCTCGAGTAAAATGCACCAGCGGTCCTCAAACTTGCATGCCTGTGTCATCCCGGTCCACGAACTCAAAAAGTGTGTCATCCCGGTCCCTAATCATTCGGGTCTCATCAGTCCAAACGGTCTAACCGTGCCTGCGCGACGCGTGGCATGCTTGTGTGGCACTCCTCCCCTCATCACGCGACACCGAGCCCCTTTTGGCACTCCTCCCCTCCCTTCTTCTCTCTCTTATTCTCTCCCAGCCTCCTGCCCGGCCGCCCCTCCTCCTCTCTGTGCAACGCCATCCTCGTCAACACCGCCGCTCGTTCACTGCCAGAGATCCGCTGAGGATGCGGTGGTGGCGTCCTCATCTTGGCGCATGGAGAGGCGGCAGCTTCGGCGGCGCGAGGACGCCTCCTCCTTCCTCGTCATCTCGTCCATGGGTGGAGGCAGAGCAGGGACGCGACGGACGAGCTCGGTCCATGACGGTAGCGACTCGAGCTCGATCCACGGTGAGCCACAGGGCCGACTAGTGGAGCGCGTCGGCGAGCCCCGGGGCCGGCTTGGAGGCGGCGCCACGCAGCGGGGTGGTCTGCGGCGTCGAGGCGCGGCGGCGAGCCCGCGCCGACGCTGGCGCGCGTGGACGAGCTCCGGGTGAGCCCCGGACACTGTGGTGGCGCGCCGCGCGGGAGCTCCGCGGGCAAAGGCGCGGCGTGCGCGGGCAGCTGCTCCACTTCTCCCTCCCTGTTGCCGGCCTAGAGGCGGCGCCGACGGCTACCTCCGCCGCGGCTGCCCGGACCTTACCCGCTCGAGTCCGCGCCCGCAGCGCGGCGCCAAGCGGACGAGGAGAAGGCGTGGGGCGGGATGGCGAGCTCCAGCCCCGGCGAGCTCGAGCCGCGACAAGCTCCGCCCGGCGAGGGCGAGCTCGAGCCGCGACAAGCTCCGCCCGCGCGAGAGCGACCTCCAACCCCGACGAGCCGCGATGAGATCCAGCCGGTGAAATTGAGCCGCGACGAGCTCGTCCTCTTCCTCTCTCCACCACTGTCGCCTCCTCGGCGTGCTCGGCAGTAGGTCGCCATGGTCGAAGGAGGAGGAAAGGAGATGCCGGAGCAGACCTCGCCGGGCTGGCCGCTGCCGCTTGCCCTTGGTGGGCGGACCTCGTCGGGGCGGCCGACCGCCATGTGGCTGGCGGGAATACCTGGCGTCCGCGCCGCGCCCGGTCGCGTCGGCCAGCGGGGACGGGGTTCGATTGGTTGTCCATGTCACTATCCACGCTGGCGTTTCATATCGGCACGAATGGACCTCAATGACACACTTTGAGAGTTCGTGGACATTATTGAGACCCGTTTGGACCTTAGTGAGACCCGAATAGCGTTTAGGGACCGGGATGACACACTTTTTGAGTTCGTGGAGGATGACACAGGCGCACAAGTTTGAGGACTGCTGGTGCATTTTACTCATTTCTCCGCCTCCCGGCATCCCTCTAAGCCATGGGACTCCCAAACCTTAAAAATGTAATAAGCTAAAACTTAACCTTTACGACAAGAATATACAGCATACAAGATGACCTTTGTACGGAAGAGAAAGCTCGAGTATACCATTTCTGCACTGCAGGGACGTCTGGCCTCGCGTACAGCCAATTCCCCGTTCCTTTTTCTCCACTTTCCGGAGGAAAACGTGTCTGGCACTCTGGCTCTGGCTGGCGACATAAGTAGCTCGTGAGACGTGCGGCAACTGGCAATCCTCTTCAGCGGCGCCGGTGTCCTCAGATCCCCACCAATGTTTTTAAATCGTCCGATATATCGCGATTTATCGCCCTTATCGCTCAGCGCATACCGATAAGGAGTAGCGACCCGAGTTGAGCGATAAGAAATCATATCGTCCGATATATCGTCCACTTAGCGCGATAAATCGTCCGATATGGTCGGAGACGATAAGTTAAGGGACAAATTGCTGGGCTGAAATGGGCTTAATTTTTTTTGGGCTGGAAGTCTGGAACACAAATGGCCCATTAGGTTAAAACTATAGCAGCAGGTCCACTCCATCCATCTCGATCCATCCATCTTCGGCAGTGCACGCAGCCACGCACACAGCGGCGGCGCACAAGAAGCCACCTCCGGATCTCGGCGCCGCACCAGCAGCCACCAGCGGCCACCCGTCGACTCCTCTCCGCGCTGCCGCCGACGCCACCCGGCAACCCGTCGCGCCACCGCCACCCAGCAGCCACCAGCGCCACCTGTCGGCGCGCCGCAGCAGCTTCACCAGGCGTCTGCTGCTGTTCCCATCCCCCATCGACGCTGCGTTCCCATCCACCCGTCGTCGCCGCCGGCATCCATCAGCTCCGCCGGGCCGTCTGCTGCTGTTGCTCCGCCAAGAAGCTTTACTGGTTTGGAACAATGAGTTCCTCCTCTGAAGGTTAGTGACCTAATCATGCCTGTCCCTTCCCTTAACTGATGCTTATTTGCTGATTCTTTCAATCGATCTGTTGATGCTTAGTCCCTATATCCTCCCAATGGATCTGTTGATTCTTTCAAACTGATGCTTATTTTGCTTTGCGATTTGTTGATTCTTTCAAACATATATGCTTATTTTGCTTTGCTCTATCAGTCAACTGTCAGTATCAACTATCAAGTAATTTAGCACACGATTTGTGAGTCTGTGAGACTGTGACATCCACTAAAATGCAAACATTTGAATGTGCAGATGTTGATAAGAGGTGTTCTGTGGTGGAAGTGATAATGCCTGACCCTGAACTAGGTGTTGTTGGTTCATCAAGTGTTCCTGCCTCAGCTTCCTCAGCTCCTGCAGATGGTTCATCCCTAGCCGAAAAGGCCATAGCTAAACTGCCTCCAGAAATTGCAGAGCAAGCTAAAGATCCTAAGAGAAAGGCCAAATCCATCCAAAGACCCAGGATGGAAATATGGGTTCTTGCCGGATACAACGAAGAAGGAGTTTATTCAATGCATATTCTGCAGCAGTTTAGTTTCTTCAGGAGTGACCAGGTTCAAGCAACATCTTGCTGGTGGGTTTTCTGATGCAGAGAAATGTCCAAATGCACCTGAGATAGTTAGGAAAGAGATGCATGATAGGTTGAAACAGAATGCAAGGAGTGTGATTGTAATGCCAATGAATGAAGATGGTGAACAACAGGGTGCAGAAGATGCAAATGAACAAGAAGTAGTACAAGTACCAAGTTCTGGGACAAGGTTAAAGCAATGTAAGAGAATTTCTCAAGCTAGTCTCACCTCCTTCATGGTTGCTGGTCCAAGTAAAACCACAAACTCAAAAGTACTCCAAGGCAAGTGAATTCCATGCTTTGTGACACACCGTAGTAGTAGTGGCAAAGAGGCACAAATCCAAGATGTCAGCCTACTCTTGAGCATTGCACAAAGAAAGATAAGGAGGCCAAATAAATAGTAGATGATCATGTTGCTGATTTTCTTTATGAGAATAGTATATCACTCAATGTTGTTAACTCTAGAAGTTGGGAGATTATGCTTGAGTCCATTGGTCAATATGGTCATGGGTACCGCTCACCATCATATCATCGATTCAGGGTTCCATTGCTTGAAAGGGCAGTGGACAGGACATTGAGGAAGAAACATGAGGAGGCTTGGAAGGAATATGGTTGTACAATCATGTCCGATGGATGGACTGATACAAGTCATCGACATCTCATCAACTTTCTTGCCAACAGTCCAGCAGGGACATTTTCTTAGGATCAGTGGATGCTTGGTGTGGTAGCAAATGCAAATATGCTAGCAGATTTATTGGAGAACCAAATTGACAAGGTTGGTAGGCAACATGTGGTGCAGGTTGTCACAGATAATGGTTCCAATTTCAAGGCAGCAGGAAGAATACTAATGGAGAGGATACCTCACTTGTTTTGGACACCTTGCACTGCCCATTGTTTGGACTTGATGTTGGAGGACATTGGGAAGATAAGTGAGTTCGAAACTTGCATCAGTTGGGCAAGGAAGGTGACAAGATTCATCTACAAGCATGGAAGGATCCTAGATCTAATGAGACAAAAGATTGGTGGAGATCTTGTAAGGCCTGCTGTGACTAGGTTTGCTACTTCATTTCTCACATTGGCAAGCATGCATAGACACAAGCAGGGTCTGAAAAATCTAGTTGTTAGTGATGAGTGGTATGCTAATAAGTTGTCTACTACAACTGAAGGACGCCTTATTGAGAGAATTCTGTTGAATGTTCAGTTTTGGACTAAAGTTGAAAATTGTCTAAGAGCTACACAGCCAATTCTCATTGCTTTGAGGATAGCCGATGGAGATGAGACACCAGCAGCTCCTGATATCACTGCAGCCATGGACTTTGCTAGGAATACCATCACTGATTCTTTGAAAAAAAACCCAGGATTACTTAAAGAGGTCTTGGATTGCTATGATAAGAGATGGAGTAACCAAATGGAGCAAAAGTTGTATGGGGCAGCCTTGTTCTTGAATCCTGGCAAGTTTTTTGTCATAAGGGAAAAAGATAGGAGGCAAGCTGCTAAGCTAAGGTCCATGTTCAATGAGGTTTTATGGAAGATGGTCACTGATGATAATGAACAAAGCAAGATAAGTCAGCAAGCAGATGAGTATGAGAGGTCTGAGGGAGAGTGCTTCTCATCGGCATTAGCAATAAAAGATAGAGATAAAAAGAATCCTGGTAACAACTTAGTTCCTTTCTTTCTTCCTTCAGCACTTTAATCTTTGTATCCGTGAATGTGATGAATAATTGCAATTAATTATGTAGTTAATTGGTGGGGTGCATATGGTGGCCTTGCATATGAGCTACAAAGTTTAGCAAAACGAGTTGTCAGCCTCTGTTGTTCAGCATCTGGATGTGAGTGCTGCTGGAGTGCTTTTGCTCATGTAAGTAGTTTACATATGTTTCCTGCAAGACAAGTGGTCAAATTGATATTGCATTAACTGTTGTCTATTTAGGTTCATACCAAAAAGAGGAACAAGTTAGAGCATAAAAGGCTAAGCAAGCTGGTATATGTTAGCTACAACAAAAAAATGACAAATAGATTTCTAAAACTCAGAGAGCTCGGTGCCAAGGGAAAGAATTACAATCCATTGATCCTTGAAGAATTTCAGTGGGAGAATGAATGGGTTGATGAACACGTGTTCGTGGATCGTGATCGACTACTAATGCACATGTTCGTGATCGGACTACTAATGCACGGGACATGGCTTCTATTCTTGTTGATCAAGACATTGCTCTTACTCAGAATCCAAGAGGTCGTAGGGTGGCTTCTGTTGCTTCTCGTGCTATCTCTCTCAGCCTCAGCCAAACAAATGCCAGGAAGAGGAAGCGTCCTAGGAAGACTCGTGCTATCGAAGACATAGTTGAAGACATAGCTGGAGATGGCGTGAACAAGATGATGCAAATGAAATGCAAGCGTAAGAGGTGCAAGATGACGAATCGATGCGTAAATGGATGTTGAAGATTACGGTGAAGGTGGACCATCTCGTGCAGCATCTGGAGATGAAGAGGGCTTTGCTTTAGATGAAACTTTACTTGCTTAGAGCCTTAGACTTTAAATGTGTTGTACTGCTAATTGAGACTTTATGTTGTCATCATTTGAGACCTTCTTTAATCATTTGTACACTGTTGTCATTTAGACATAATGTTGTAATCATTTGTACCTTGTTGTCATTTAGACATAATGTTGTCATCATTTAAGACCTTGTTTAATTATGTGATTGTTGTGTGCTATGATTGGCTAATTATGTGCCAAAATATTATACTTGCTTGTTTATATTTGTTCAAAATTATGTTGATCATATACTATGATATGTATATTAATCCTATATTCCATAGGACGATTATACTACCGATAATGTCGATTAGCCTCGATTAATCGGGCTTATCGGCGACTTATCGCGATTTATCATCTTATCGGTACCCTTACGATAAGGTTCGATTTCTGATTTGAAAACATTGATCCCCACCCCATCTCCACCGATCTCACCGACACTTCTCCCCCAGCAGCCCCTCGCGCCTGGCGAAATCTTTTCCTGCCGCCGTCGTCGTCCGATCTGTCGAGTTCGCGAGTCCATCGAGATCCTCAGGTAAGCGCTTGGCGCCCGCCTTATGTGAGTTTTGGTCCCCGTAAGTTCATCTCCATCTCAGCTGACTCGCCGGACGGCGCGCGCAACGAACGATGGATCATGGTTCGTGATTCCACACGACTGCAGTTTCTCACGACCGAAATCGTCTACAGCCGTCCGCGTGTATCGGCTCCCAAGTCTATCGATATCTCCTGGTAAGTGGTTATCACTGGCACCGCCTTCTCTACTCTCTGAGATAGGCCGGCCGGCAAGTTGAGCTCTTTTCCCCTCTTGCATGGCCGCAGATCTCGAGCTCAGCAGAGCCGATCGACATTCCAGGCTTCTTCCATGGTGCTTGTCTGGTAAGCTCTGCTCAGTGTTTGAGTGCACAGATCCCCATTAATTTCTGCTCGCTGCATACCATGATTCCGGATGTTCCCTGGGCCCTGGCTTCTTGCCACTTCGTTGAATTGAACTGACAAATGCAAAATTATTCTCATTTTTCCCCATGACTGGTATAAGTACCATAATTTCATTATTATTGCGACGAAATTCCAGACAGTTTCTAACCACCTTATAGCAAGTAAGAGCTTCAGCCGGCTAAGCACAATCATCCCTGGGCATATGTGTGCAAGATGAGCGCCTGCACAGAGCCCCCAAATTTAGGGGCCGGGTCGGCTAGTTTTCATTAGCTTGTAAACTGTTCGGGTCATTAACTCGTCAGAAAATAGCCTCACAAGTTAAAAATAATGAGGAATGCAACTTATAAAACATAAGCCATTGATTATGTTACCATGATTTTAAGATACCTACACTTTTGCTTCAACAGTACAACAGATCAGCCTCACCTGAATCAGCTGGAGAGCGTTTGTGGGCGATCTGTGTAGTCTGTAGTGTCAAACTTTGTGATGAGTGTGCTGTATGACTCTAGTTCTATTCCCCTCACCCCACTTCTCTCCTTGTACCTGAACACCTGTATTTCTGTTGTGATCAATGGAAATGGGATTTGCCTCGATTAAAAAAAAAAGTACAACAGAGCCTCTTTGAGACCTTTTTTTTTATACTCCTCTTTGAGACCTTTGGTAAGGCGTCAAGTTTCACGACAAAGCATATACTACTATAAACGTATTATATTGCAGGTGGTGTTTATGTATTCAGGAGACCCTTTTTGCATAAAATTTGTCCAGTATATCAGTATATGTTATATATCATGAAGAAGCTGCAAAAGATACTTCTCATGTAAAATTATGCAGTATAGTCTTGATACATATATTATGTAAACATAGCCTGATCCATTTTCAGGGAAAAAAGATCCCATATATCATGCAGATAGATAGGGGCGGATCCCGGACTAAAATCTGGGGTGATCTTCTTCCTCTTCCTCTCTTCCTTCTCTTTCCCTTGCTCCTCCTCTTTTTCTTCTTCCTCCTCCTCTTTTTCTTCTTCCTCCTCTTCACCTATGGATGAAATTTGTACGGGCCAGCCCCCACGTTGGATTCACCCCTGCAGATAGAAGTTTGTAAGTCTGCCCAATATGATATAAAGGGCCAAGCTAGAAAAACAATTACAGCTTAGGATCTTACAAGTTTTTCTTTTTGCAGAAAATGTTATTTCTACTTCGTCACGACACCCAAAAAATAGCCGCTCCAAACTAATCATATAAAATTGTTTTGTTCTCATATGGTTTTATCCCTTGGATCTATTGCATTGCTCAAATCAGCTAACTGCAATATGTTTCACATGTTGTTGCAGATTGGCTGTGACTGGGCTTGGCTATACAAGATAATGGAGCTGTCTCAACTCCAGCACTCTGGGGATGATGCATATGCAGACATCCTGCCACCCTTGCACAGGGACAATGTGAATGAGATCCTGTTGCGCCTCGGCCAAGGATCTGTGCCGCCTCCGTGCTGTGTCCCGTTCGTGGCGGTCTATTCTGTCCAATCCACAATTCATTGCTGCCCACGCGGCACACCACCCTGAGCCACTCATCGTTTTGGGCTACAAAACATATAATCCAAAAGACCGCAAGCTTTACGACATTGTGACCTCTCTGGTCACATTGTGAAGGAGGTTCATGTGACAGGGGATAGGTGTATGGTGTATCGCGCCTGACCTTCTCTGCATTGCGGAATGGGCCAACATGAGCGTCAAGTTACTTATTCCAGCCACTGGAGTAGATGTACATGCGTTGCCAAAAGGACTTGCCGAGGAACATGCAGCGTACGAGCAGAACAGACACATGTACTCTTTCACTGCTACAATTGGGCAGGTTGCCTCAACGGATGTGTACAAGGTGTTTCGTGTGTTTGCCGTCTATGACAATGGTGGACGCCCGGAGCATTTGTGTGAGGTTTTCACCCTTGACGGCAGCTATGATGGTCAGTGGAGGCAAAGCTAGCCCCACCATACCAAGTTGAAATAGACCATTGGGATAATGTAGTCATTAGTGGGATTGTCTACTTCTTGCTATATAATGTGGATGAAGACAATCTCTGTATAGGTTCATTCAACCTTGAGACAGAAGCGTGGAGTCCAAGTATCCCTGGACCCCTAAGTAGCGCTATGGGTGATGATGCTGGTGTTTTAGATGCTCATCATATGAACAGGCCATTCCGAATAACGATAGGTGCACTGGTGGAAACTTAGTTATTGCTCGTCACCCAGCTACTATCACACCTTCCTCTATGGACCTATGGTTCCTGGTTGACTTTGAGGTGGGCCAATGGGTCAAACAATATAGCATAAAATTGAGTGTCACATATCTTACATTTTCGATTCATCCCTTGTTAGTGCTGAATGATGGGAGGATAGTGTTTGTCATTGACACAATAAGCAAAGGAAGGGTTTTGAGTATTTACAATCCTGAGACCAAAACTTCTCAAGATGTGATGGAGCTGAGGTATGGTGCTGCTGTTGGTTTGTACACAGGAAGCGTACTGAGCCTTGCAAACAGTGCCACACCAGTTAGTGAGGTTAGTATTTTATTTTAATAATTAATATGCCATATTTAATTTATGTATCAATGGTAATATATAACTTGGTTCCTTTGTCTGTCCTTTCTTATAGAACACAACTAGATTTGCTGATGGTTCATGAAATATATGGTATGTGCTGATGCCTCATTCTGCACTTATTCGCGCATGAACATCAACCAATTGTGTGCTAGTATATCCATTATCTACTTGTAGTTTATATATCTATCAAAAAGTCATCGAAAGAATACTGATCTCCCTTTGCTGCTTGTATTTTTTATATGGTGATGCTGTTGGAATAACTAGTAACAATTGTTTTTTTAATTAGATCTTTTTGTCTTCCAGCTGATATCTTTTTCCTGTATGTCCATTTGTATCTCAAGATAAAATTCCATTGTCTCCAGATCTATTAAGAATCTATAATTATTAGCCAATAAAAGCATTATGCATACATTTGGAAGGAATATCTCAATTGCAATTGTATTATTTCTATGTGTGCGAATGTGTTGCCAATTGTAACGATATATGTTTGAATGAAGGTCGCCTTACTTGCATAATTATTGCTTCTTTAGAATTCTATCGTTCTCGCAGAAATGAATAGTAGGTCCATCATTTTTTTACTGTGTAAAATATTTGAGTACAGGCTGCTTCTACTTTCTAGAGGTTTGATATTTTCACTCAATTCCACGAGTTCCTATAAGCAGTCTCCATGAATAGAGGAAGATCCCTTAGAAATGGAGGGTGTGGGTGAATTTTGGAGGCTCCCTGTGTAGTAGAGGCTATAGGGCCCGCTGAAGTTCTATTATTTTTCTTTTCACATCTCAATTTGACGTTGTTTAGAGGGCTTGTTGGAGTTTGTCTTAGAAAAAAAAAAAAGATTATAGAAACAAACGCTAGTTTCTTTTCCAAACCTTAGATAGGAGTAAGTGTTTCGTGCACATAATAATTTCTTATATTAAGATGCAAAATGGCAATGTTAAGCTGGAATTTATTATGTTTCAGTTTCTCTTTTGTTGTGGAAGCATTTAGCAGAACTGCAGAAGTGACTTAGTATGCATTTTTTTTATGGAAATTTTTTCCACTATATTGTTCATGCATTCAAGTTATTAAGTTTCACAGTTAATATGTAGTAGTGCCAAACTGCATAGAGTTTCTGGAATAAATATTTCTCTATTACAAGTTGTGATGGCGTTGATATCCTGCCATGGGGCAATCGCATTTCTAAAATTTCAATGCTTCTTTTGTTGTGCTGATTCAAAAAATTTTGTTTAGTAACCAGTAACTGCATACTTGGAGGTTTTGATTTCACATTTCTGTTAATTGATGCTAGCTATGGCATGCATTTTTTAAATCATGTTGTCATTTCATTATTTCTTTACAAGAATTAATGGAATATCTTGTTTTTTTTCAGATTTGAATACAACATTTGGCGGGTAACTTGTGTTGCTGGAGAATGCATCATATTCATCAGAAGCTGCACTTTATGTGTAGAGACTGCCGGAGAGCGAGGATGAAGAAGGAAGATGGCAAGCGAAGAAGTGGAAAGAACATTAAAATGTAGGATTTCCTCTTCGGAATTACCAATATATCCATTAATATCATTGCTCTGGATCTTACTTGTGGTAACTCGTTTCTATTGTCTTTATTCACTGTGAAACAATTTGTTGGTTAAAATTTAATGTGAACCTTTTTTCAGCGGATTTGTTGTCGGCACTACTTTAGTTTTACTGCTAGTATACATGCTTGACCTTTCAGTGTATCAGTAGGGGCCCAATAAGCTAGTTACCTGCCCCAGGAATAGTTTACCAGGAAGTATTTTATTTTTCTTCTTTCCTATTTCCTATCCAACCAAAGCCACAACAATTACAGTGATCTAGAAATATTTGGAATATAGCATCCTTCATTTCGTAGTATATTTCTTTTTAGGGCCTGTTCGGCAGGGCTCCGGCTCCTCCAAAAACAGCTCCGACTCTAGCTCCTCCGGTGGAGTGGCTTTTCTGATGACGTTGAAGCCGTTTTCGAAAACGTTTGGCAAAACGGCTTCACCTGTTGGATTGATGTTGTAAAATATCTAAATTACCCTTCACTATATTTTTCTTTTTATCAATTTTCCTTCTCAATTGCTTTTCTTTTTCTCTCTCTCTTTTTTTCCTTCCCTCCTCTTTAATTTATCCATCGACGCAGCCTTTGCCTTATCCATTGGCATCCCTCTAACGTGCGACGCGATAATTAAGCAGGAGCAAGGCCCCTGAGGAGGGGCACGAGGCGGCCGCTAAGATGGAGGTCCGTGAGCCCCTCGAGCCCGCCGACGGGGGCGCCACCCACGAAGAGGGCCGGGACGGCGCCACGGCCAGCCTTGACTGCCGCCGCCGCGAGCTCGTCGGCCACGCCGGCGTCGAGCTTGATGACGGTGGCGTGCGCACCCACGGCGGCGAGGAGGCTCTTCATCACATGTGCCATGTAGCACCCGCGCCGGACGAAGATCACCATGGGGCTCTCACGGACCGCCAGGGGCGGTGGGGTGGCCGGCTCCGGCGACGGCACGGCAGCGGGGGCCCTACACCGATGACCTCCTAGCTCAAGAGCCGACTGGGGCGCTGCTGCAGTGATCCTCCCGCTCCTGCCGCGAGCACCGCCGTCCTCTATCGTGCTCCGACGGGCCTCACCCGGGGGCGAGGCTGGAAAAGGCGGGACGGAGCCGGACGGAGCCACATTTTTGTGGTTCCGCCTCGCCCAAACCGCTCCAGTGAGCGGGTTTTCTAGGGCTCCTCTGCTGGAGCCGTTCTCCCGCTTGGCATTTGGCAGGGCTCCAGCAGGAGCCGGTGCTGGAGCGGGAGCCCTCCCAAAGAGGGCTTTAGTCAAGAGGGCCTTAGTTTGAAACAAAGTATTGTAATGGTAATGTACGTTAGAACAATAATTCCCTTACAGTAATGCTCTCTTCTCCATTACAAAAACCTTTTGTTCATGGAACTATATATGTTTTTAGTTTAGGGGCTGAGCTGTCTGTTTTTATCGCTAAAGCTTTGACTTGCACCAGGGCCCACATATCGGCGCGTTAACACAAATCAAATTGACAAAATAGACGGTCATCTCTTGAATAATCTCTACCTAATATTTTTTTAATATATATATAATCAAAGAGAGGAAGCAATCCTTCACGCTTTTCTGCCTAATTGGAATTTTGGTCCGTCGTCCATCCGTTCCATGAGGTTTTGACCGTTTTGAGTTTCCCAAACAAGCTGACCGATATGGATTAGAACTTGATGCCGTAATTTGAGTTGGTCTCTCAACATCTCTGCGCGACCAATACGGACTGCGTGCACACCAAGAAGTTGTCCCCTCGCAGCTATAAAGCCGAATACACGGCCAGGCCCTAACATCATTGAATCACCGATGTCACCTGAAGTAGACAGTATCGTCGATCTACGCTGGAAATACCGTCGATCTACGCCAACGTCTCCTCTCCGTCCTAAGAACTCAACATACGTCAAGGGCTCGACGTCGACTTCATATATATAATAAGCAAAGAATAAGCTTCGCATAGAATAAGCTTCGCATGCACTACCGGAAAAAGAGGCATGTGTACCGGTTCAAAACCCTCATTTGTACCGGGTATTGAACCGGTACAAACCATCTGGTACAAATGTGGAGGAGCATTTGTACCGGGTGAGATACCCGGTACAAATGCCTCACATTTGTACCGGGTGAGGCCTCGGCCTGGAACAAATGTGCCGTCCCCCCTCTGACGTGGCAGGGGGCAAATGATGGTTTTTTTTCTTTTCTCTAACGTATTTGCTTAATGTACTAATACTTATCGTAATACGCTGTAATATAAAGTCATGTAGCATATAAAATGTTATATTTGAGATAATATTCTACATACATTCGTATATATTCATTTGTATAATATTATCTCTAATATTATACAAATAAATATATACGAATGCTTGTAGAATATACAATCGCAAAACCTGAAATAGAAGAACTTTGGAAATAATATTATACATTAGCATATTGTGCATACTGAAATTTAGATTAATAATATACATTGGATGAAATGTTAGAAGAGTTTAATTTTGGGTTCCAGATGCTTGGCCTTTATCTTTCCTTCTAGATGCTTCCTTCATGTTCTGACTTGTCCCTTCCCCGGTCGTCGCTCCCATACTAAGAATAGAGGATAAGCCAGCATAAAACTCTCCCCCTGGACTAATAACATCATCTAGAATAAATCCACATAATTGTTCTTGAATCAATCGGATTTGTTCTGTCTCGAGGAATGTTTCCTTGATGTTGGAAATCTGAACAAAAGAATAAGAACCGGATCGGAGAATATGAACAATAAGAACAACATGTAGTCGCAGTTGTGTGTGCACGCACCTTCTCTTCGAATTTGCCACCATCAGCGCAGGCTGTAACACGGTGCATGTACTCGTACACATAATATCCGCATAGATTGGTGCCCGAAGGCTCCGTCATGACCTGCACATATGGGAAAACCAAGTCATGAAAATAAGTTTTTATTGTACTATAAGAATTGAAGACTAAGCAAAGACATGTACTGGCTAATCATAGTGAACATAAAGGTTTTTGTTGAACTTTTCGGGGTACTTATCACAGAGACAAGTTGATGCAGTTTTAATCAACTCTACGACATCTTGATATCTACTTTTGTCTGTAGTCTTGTACAAAAAGTCGAAGACAAAGACCTTGCTTCGCACCATACAAAAACTAAAGAGAACCCATTGGAAGTTGTCCATAGATGCAGAAGTATTAGTTTCCTAAAATACGCAGTGTAATTTTTGAAAAAGGTAAGAAAATGAGATACACGTTGCTCACCCGAAGTTGTATGACTGCTCTATGACAGCCTTATCATGGTGTTTGTCTAGAAAGTGTTTCCCTCTCATTAAGTTTGAGAGTGTTCTGAGTTATCATCAAAGGATCCATGTAGCCCACACTCATGATTCCTTTCCTCCTGGTCCGTTGCATCTCAAAACTGTATGACACAAAAAATATAGAAGTTTAGATATGGGATAAAGTGGCTAGAGCATTGATTTTTAACATACAGTAGAATAAACACTTACAGAACCCAGCAACTGACAAATGAGACGTCAAGTGCATCCATATTGAATAGGAATCAGAATTCCTTCATGGGAATAGTGAAGACCTAATGCCCACGGAAATAATGATGGTCCTCAATGCGAACATAGAGTAAGTCCATCCCGCCGGCAGCTTGGTACATGTGCCACTTGTGCAATTCATACATCCTCGTTGGAAGATACTAGAGCAATTGCGGCCACACAATCTCACGCCCAGGCACATACTCCGGTCTATTTGCCCCTTTATGCATTGCAATTTCCTCCTCCCCTAGAAGTTGTGCTGGAGTCAGACCCGATGATTTGGCAAAATCAAGCAATTGTTGCTCATATGTTGTATGTGGTCTAGCTGTCCTATATGTCCCTTCATGAGTTGGGATTGCATCCTCCCCACAAATTTGAGCTTCAGTCAGACCTGTTTCTTTGTTAAATTCAAACACTTTGATATGACCACGCCGACTACACCATCCAATGCGTCGACTACTTCTTCAATCAAGATGACTACTTCTCCAACCAATATGACTACTTCTCCAACCAAGATGACTACTTCTTCAAGTCAAGCTACATCAACTACACCCGCCCATGTTTTTAATGGACCAATTACTCGTAGTCGAGCTATGAAGCTACAGCAAGAGGTGCACGCGCTACTTTGTGAATTTCATTTTAATATTGATGAGAATTATATACTACCTAAATCGTGCATGTTGCTATTGCTCAGGTTCACCAAGGGGGATGACAAGGATACACCAAGAATGAACCAGAAAGATGGACCACGTCGAATCAGTTCAGCCTGACAGAACCGTCAAGAAGAACTAGTCATATCTTTTGATTCCCTAAAGCTATGAAGGCACATGAGTACACGTTGGAAAGATCTTGAAGTCAACTTTCTAATGCCATCGGTCTCGACTAGTTTGGTGATTCCAGTTTGGCAGTTGAGTACTTTTAGTGCAGACTGGTCAGAAGGTCAACAGCCAACCTAATGTTCAAGTTTCCGTGCAAAACTGTACCATTCTACAATATCTCGTGGTATATGCTGCACATGCTGTGAACGAGCATCAAGTTAACTTTCCAATGCAACTAACGGCATGTCTTTTAGAGTTCCCTAGATGGAGTTATTGCCAAAACATTGAAGACTGCGCAGAAGTCCAACAGCCAAGCGGGAACAACTCCAGAGCGTTGAGGCCTTTTCACATTTCGTCTTTTCATTTTCTGTTTCGTGTTTTCACCTATCTAGGAGGGCTGCTACTTGTATAAATACTCCTTTTCTCCATAGCAAATGAAACACTTTTGATAATTGAAATATAGAACCCCTTGTTTAGCTGTGTGTTAGCAAACCCTTGAGAGAAATCTCTACCCCTTGCTCTTGTGATCTCCTTCGCGGGAATACAACAGTGGCGGCTTCATCCGCTCCCAATTGGTGCTCCTATTCCCTTCGAGGTTTCCTTGATTGATTGTAGGCTGTGTTGGTTGGTTCCTTGAGAGTGTGGTTGGGCGAATCCTCGATTCAGGTTGCCGGTTAAAGACGGTGGTTGGCTTTGAGTTTTATTCGTCAGGTTGCGCTAGTTATCGCTGCTTGCAGCAAGTTACCTTGGCTTCTTTGAAGCTAGTTATCTGGTGTTTATCCTACGTTGTGAAGATCGGGACCCCCTTGGCGCATCATCTGGTATCAGAGCTTTCGTTACCACAGTAGGATTTTTACCCTTAGCTACATACATATTTGTGCCTTTGTCCTATCCACAAAAAGCCAAACAAAAATCTGTTATAGCCTTTTTGTTACAATCTGTTTATCTTGTGAGTTTGGTTAAATTTCAGTCCATTAGAGTCTATGTTTAGTTGCTGATCATTTTATCCTTTGCGTGTCCTTTTGAGCCTATTCATATCTCTGAAAAATTTCTACACAAATATATATAGTAAACCATTCTATCCTTTGCGTAAACTTTTTGTCCTATCAAGATAGCTACTGGTTGTGTTTGGTTCTATCGTCATTAAATTGTGCAAGTGTTATATCTGTTCTTCTCTTAGTGTGTGAAAAAAAAGAAGTAAAAAAAAAGAAGTGTTCAGAAAGTTGAAAAAAAGTGTTCAGGAAGTTGGAAAAAAAAAGTGTTGGAAAGAAAGGAGCAAGATCAGATTGTTGGTATGCACAAGTATTGAATCTTCCTATTAAAGTCGTGTGACCAGTTTGCTATCATTCTTTTGGTGCAATTTTTGCTAGGAGATTCCCTTTACACCAATTACCCTAGCGTATTCCTTGTTTGCATCAAATCTGTCTGTCTTTTGTGCGTGTGTTGCTACAGTTACTTAATTCATATCTTTTGATCAGCACTAGGCATTTGATCTCTAGTTTGGATTGTTATTTAACTTTACAACAACTAGATTTCAGATTGCATTCCTTGTGTATCACTCCCTACCAAGCTCCACATATAAGCCATCGTGATCGGTACTCTCTGGTCTTGTTTTCGCCTAGCCTTCACTCTTCAAGTACCACCACACATTATTCTTGTTGTAACCGCAAGGATTTCATAAGAGTTTTGGTTGGTAAGAGAGGTGAGGTTGTGAGAGCTACCAATATTTTCTTTTATTCCACAAATACTATTGCTCGTATTGAACTAACATTGCAGGAAGATGGCTGATGTAGATGATTGTGTTACTCTGGAACAATTTAATGAATTCAAGCAAAGTTTGGAAGAGAAGCATGATCGTTTGGCACAAGATTTACAAGACCTCATGACTGAAATCAGAAGACGTCCTCCACCTAATGATGGTGCAAGCAACCATGGTGAAGATGGAGAAGATAGTGATGGAAGAGGAAGCGGTCGGAGGAATCAAGGTGCTGCACATGGGAGAGGAAGAGGTCGGAATCGAAGAAATGTTGGCAATGAAGAGTTTGATGATGAAGATGATGATAATCATTCCCAGTTTCATTTTGATCGTCGACGTCACAGAGGAGGCAACTGTGAAGATAGGTTGGGTAAACTAAAATTTACCATGCCAAAATTTGATGGAGGATCTGATCCTGAAGCTTATTTCACTTGGGAATTAAAGGTGGATAAAATCTTTCGTTTGCACAACTACACAAAAGAGAAGAAGTTGGCAATGGCATCTCTTGAGTTTGATGGATATGCTCTGATCTGGTGGGATCAACTTCTCCGTGATTGTGAAGAAGATGGGAAAGACCCTATTTCCACTTGGGAAGAGATGAAGCAAGAGATGAGAACTCGTTTTGTGCCGAAGCACCATCGACGTGATCTTTTTGATAAATTGCAGAATTTGAAGCAAGGAAGTTTCTCTGTTGAGGAATATTATAAAGAGATGGAGAAGGCTATGATTAGAGCCAACGTGTATGAAGATGAAGAGCAAACCATTGCACGTTTCATGGCTGGGTTACATCGCAATATCCAGCGCATTATTGAGTTTCAGCCGTACCGTCATCTTATTGATTTGGTACATCAAGCAACCAAGGTTGAACGCCAACTGCAACAAGATGGCAAGAGTGGCAAATCCTTGCCATTTGGTACGAGGACTACGTCTGGAGGAAGCAAGCCAATCTCAAAGTTTGCTGCTGCATCCTCAGTTGCAAAAAGTTCATTTGGAGGCACACGTTCCAATGTTCAAAGTGTTTTTAGTGGGAAGAACACTGCTGCCCCAAGCATGAATTCCAAACCTGCAACATCCACCTCTACTTCAGTAGGTTCTACTGCCAAGAGCCGTGAAATTCAGTGCTTCAAGTGTGGAGGCCGTGGACATATTATTAAGGAATGTCCAAATAATCGGGTGATCATCGTGAATGATAGTGGAGAGTATGAATCAGCTAGTGAAGAGGAAGTAGTAGAGGAAAATGCTGATGAAACCCATGAAGAAGAGGAACATGCTGGATGTGAGTTTGAGCAAGGTACTGCTCTTGTGGTAACACAAATATTGAGTGTTCAGATGAAAGAAGCTGAAAGTGGACAGCGACATAATTTATTTCAAACCCGAGCCAAAGTACAAGATAAAGTAGTGAAGGTGATCATTGATGGAGGGAGCTGCCATAATCTTGCAAGTCGTGAGATGGTTGATAAGCTCGGTTTAAAGCTGCAGCGACATCCTCACCCATATCATGTTCAGTGGTTGAATGATTCGGGCGACATCAAGATTGGATATAAAGTGAAAGTTCCTTTCAAAATTGGTGAATATGTCGATATAGTGGAGTGTGATGTGGCACCCATGTCCGTGTGTCACATGGTGCTAGGAAGACCATGGCAATATGATCGATACATTCAGCATTGTGGGAGAACAAATCAGTACACAATAGACTTGAAGGGGAAGAAGTTGGTACTCAAGCCTATGACACCCCAACAAATTATGGCCGAGCACTTACAGAAGAAAACTGAAATTAGTCCAGCAAGTAGAGGAGGAGAAGAGCAAAAGAAAATGAGTGTCATCCACAATTCGGTGAGTGAGAGCCACAAGCCAAATTTGAGAGATAAAAAGAAAGGAGAGGGAGAACATCTGGTTATGTTAGCCACAAAATCTGAGATGAGATATGTGAGGAACAACCCAGATCAAGTATTCTTTGTACTTGTGTGCAAAGACATTTTAGTTTCAGCTAATGATATCACCTCTCTTCCTAGTGTTGTGTCTAATCTTTTGCAGGACTATGAAGACATTTTTTCCGAAGGAAACACCAGCTGGACTACCTCCGTTTCGTGGGATTGAGCACCAAATTGATCTCATTCCAGGTGCTGCACTCCCCAACCGTCCCCCATATCGAACCAATCCAGAGGAGACAAAGGAGATACAAAGGCAAGTACAAGAACTTCTTGACAAAGGTTTTGTTCATGAAAGTTTAAGTCCTTGTGCTATTCCTGTGATTTTGGTACCTAAAAAGGATGGAACTTGGAGAATGTGTGTAGATTGTAGAGCTATAAATAATATCACTGTCCGGTATCATCATCCTATCCCATGGTTAGATGACATGCTTGATGAATTGAGTGGGTCTATAATATTTACTAAAATTGATTTGAGAAGTGGGTACCATCAAATAAGAATGAAAACTGGAGATGAATGGAAAACTGCATTTAAAACTAAATTTGGGCTGTATGAATGGTTAGTTATGCCTTTTGGTTTGACTAATGCTCCTAGTACCTTTATGAGACTAATGAACCATGTTCTGAGAGCTTTCATTGGAAAATTTGTGGTTGTTTACTTTGATGATATCTTGATTTACAGCAAGTCTTTTGATGAACATATGATTCACATTCGTCAAGTTTTGGAAGAACTTAGAAAAGAGAAGTTATTTGCTAATCTTGAGAAGTGCAGTTTTTGCACCGACCATGTTGTGTTCCTTGGCTTTGTTGTTTCAGGAAAGGGAATCGAAGTGGATGAAACCAAGGTGAAAGCCATCAAGGATTGGCCAACTCCAGTGAATGTAAGTCAAGTAAGAAGCTTTCATGGCCTTGCTGGTTTTTATAGGAGATTTGTGAGAGATTTTAGTACCATTGTTGCTGCTTTGAATGAATTGATCAAGAAAGGGGTTGAATTTAAATGGGGACAATCACAAGAAAATGCTTTTCAAGAATTAAAGAAATGTTTAACTGAAGCACCGTTACTTGTTCTTCCTGATTTCACTCAAACTTTTGAAGTAGAATGTGATGCTAGTGGAATTGGCATAGGAGGAGTTTTAATGCAGCAAGGAAAACCAGTAGCATATTTTAGTGAAAAATTGGGAGGTGCTCAATTGAATTATTCTGTGTATGACAAAGAATTGTATGCTTTGGTACGTGTGCTTGAAACATGGCAACATTATTTATAGCCAAAAGAGTTTGTTATTCATTCCGATCATGAAGCTTTGAAGTATTTGAAAGGACAAGCAAAGCTGAATCGACGCCATGCTAAGTGGGTTGAGTTCATTGAAACATTTCCCTACATTGTAAAATACAAGAAAGGAAAGGATAATGTAGTCACTGATAGTTTGTCTCGAAAGAATGTGTTGCTGAACCAACTCGAGGTAAAAGTTTTGGGTCTTGAAAGTTTGAAAGACCTGTACAATAATGATCCTGAATTTTCAGAACCATATAATCATTGCAAGGATGGAAAAGGTTGGGACACATATCATATGCATGATGGATTTTGTTTAGAGCTAACAAGCTTTGTGTTCCAAATTCTTCGGTTAGATTGCTTTTGTTGCAGGAGGCACATGGAGGAGGATTGACAGGACATTTTGGGCAAAGGAAAACTTATGAACTGCTAGGAGATCATTTCTATTGGCCCAAGATGATGAGAGATGTCATCCGGTTTGTGGAGTGATGTGTTACCTGTCACAAAGCTAAGTCCAAACTGAACTCTCATGGTTTATACACTCCTTTACCTGCTCCTAATAGTCCTTGGGAAGACATAAGCATGGATTTTGTTTTGGGACTGCCTAGAACTCAGAGAGGAAAAGATTCTATTTTTGTTGTGGTTGATAGATTCTCAAAGATGGCTCATTTTATTCTTTGTAACAAGAGCGACGATGCTTCACATGTTGCTAATTTATTTTTCAGGGAAATTGTGAGGTTACATGGAGTGCCCAGGACCATTGTGTCTGATCGTGATGTCAAGTTTGTGAGCTACTTCTGGAAAACATTTTGGGCAAAGCTTGGGACCAAGCTCCTGTTCTCGACTACTTGTCACCCTCAAACTGATGGGCAAACTGAAGTGGTTAATCATACATTGTCAATGCTGCTGCGAACAATGGTGAAAAAGAACTTGAAGGACTGGGAGGAATGCTTGCCTCATGTGGAATTTGCTTATAACAGGGTAGTACACTCTACTACTAATTTGTGTCCTTTTGAAATTGTTTATGGGTTCAAACCTGTTGCTCCGATAGATTTGTTGCCTTTGCCATTACAGGAGAGAACCAACATGGAAGCTACCAAGCGTGCTGCATATGTAAGGAAGATACATGAGAAGACCAAGGAAACAATAGAGCTGAAGGCAATGCGCAAGGCTGCAAGTATGAACAAACATAGAAAGAAAGTGTTATTTGAACCAGGGGATTTGGTGTGGATTCACTTGCGCAAGGATCGCTTCCCTGATAAGCGCAAATCAAAGCTTATGCCACGAGGGGATGGTCCATTTCGTGTTCTTGCAAAGATCAATGATAATGCATACAAGATAGACCTTCCAGCAAGCTATGGCGTGAGTAACTCCTTCAACGTTGCTGATCTTTCGCCTTTCACAAGTGAAGATGGTACAGAGTCGAGGATGACTCCTTTTCAAGAGGGGGAGGATGATATGACCATGCTGACTACACCATCCAATGCGTCGACTACTTCTTCAATCAAGATGACTACTTCTCCAACCAATATGACTACTTCTCCAACCAAGATGACTACTTCTTCAAGTCATGCTACGTCAACTACACCCGCTCATGTTTTTGATGGACCAATTACTCATAGTCGAGCTATGAAGCTACAGCAAGAGGTGCACGCGCTACTTTGTGAATTTCATTTTAATATTGATGAGAATTATATACTACCTAAATCATGCATGTTACTATTGCTCAGGTTCACCAAGGAGGATGACAAGGATACACCAAGAATGAACCAGAGAGATGGACCACGTCAAATCAGTTCAGCCTGACAGAACCGTCAAGAAGAACTAGTCATATCTTTTGATTCCCTAAAGCTATGAAGGCGCATGAGTACACGTTGGAAAGATCTTGAAGTCAACTTTCCAATGCCACCGGTCTCGACTAGTTTGGTGATTCCAGTTTGGCAATTGAGTACTTTTAGTGCAGACTTGTCAGAAGGTCAACAGCCAACCTAATGTTCAAGTTTCCGTGCAAAACTGTACCATTCTACAATATCTCGTGGTACACGCTGCACATGCTGTGAATGAGCATCAAGTTAACTTTCCAATGCAACTAACGGCATGTCTTTTAGAGTTTCCTAGATGGAGTTATTGCCAAAACATTGAAGACTGCGCAGAAGTCCAACAGCCACGCGGGAACAACTCCAGAGCGTGGAGGCCTTTTCACATTTCGTCTTTTCATTTTCTATTTCGTGTTTTCACCTATCTAGGAGGGCTGCTACTTGTATAAATACTCCTTTGCTCCATAGCAAATGAAACACTTTTGATAATTGAAATACAGAACCCCTTGTTTAGCTGTGTGCTAGCAAACCTTGAGAGAAATCTCTACCCCTTGCTCTTGTGATCTCCTTTGCGGGAATACAACAGCGGCGGCTTCATCCGCTCCCAATTGGTGCTCCTACTCCCTTCGAGGTTTCCTCGATTGATTGTAGGCTGTGTTGGTTGGTTCCTTGAGAGTGTGGTTGGGCAAATCCTCGATTTAGGTTGCTGGTTAAAGATGGTGGTTGGCTTCGAGTTTTATTCGTCAGGTTGCGCTAGTTATCACTGCTTGCAGCAAGTTACCTTGGCTTCTTTGAAGCTAGTTATCTGGTGTTTATCCTACGTCGTGAAGATCGGGACCCCCTTGGCGCATCACACTTGCTGGTCAAATGTTGAAAGCACCTTGAGGTCGGGGATAGATTGCTTTGACTAGGTACCAAGTTGTGGAACTTTAGATGAAGTTTTCTTCTTCACACGTTGAGTCTTGAGTACTTGTCAGTCGTAGTCACTCCATGGCTTCGGAAGATCATCTGGTTTTCTTCTTCTTTCCTCCTCCGTTTTCCTCATGAAACGATGAAGTTTGACCCGGTCAATTGGTTTCTCAACTGGAGGCTTGGGAGCTTTGAATATCTGTCTCATCCACTGCTGCATCGCCTCGTCAAGTTCCTCGTCTGTCTTGTCATAAGCAAGTTTTGGTGGAGGCTTCTTCTGCTTGGGTTTCTTCTCCTTTTTTGGAGGTGGAGGAGGAGGAGCTTGTCGCTTGCCCTTGCCCTTAACATGTGCAGGAGGTGGAGAAGGAGGTGGACTCGCTTGGATCCTCGTCAACCACAGGACTCATGCTGCTCGCCCGCCTTTCACCGGTGAATACGGTAGTTGATCGTCGCATTCAAGCATGGCAGCTGGTGAGTCAGCTGGAGGAGAAGGTGGCTGTTGTGTAATCCTTATGTGAGCTTTGGGTCAAAAAATCCAAGTATGCACATCTTGAAGAAACTCTTCCCCATTAGGCCCCGGTATCTCCAGCTCCATGTCAGCCCAACCATCGACCACTCGGTCCACAAAAACTCTGGCATAATATTCAATTCCACGATGGTGGCCCGTGATGCTATCCCCTTCCACTATGTAAAAATAGACTTTGGTAACAGGCATAGATTGCCTTTAGTAACGGGCAAAGCGCCCGTTACCGATCAAGTGTTACAAATGAGTGAAGAAAGGTAACGGGCTGATGCCCGTTAGTGATAACACATATTCGTAACGGGCATCAAACAATGACCGTTACCACAACTAGCCACCGGTCACGTGAAATGGCTGTTTCTCTGGGCCCACAGGGAACTTTGGTATCAACCACCAAAACAGAGCCCGTTACAGGAACTCAACATCGGAGACGCATTCTGTGTACCTATGTCTCCTCTATCTCGACGAAATGAGACGCGTCTATTTCAAGCGCGCCTTAGCACAACTAGGATTCGTAACGGGCATCAAACAACAACCGTTACCACAACTAGTCACCGGTCACGTGAAATGGCTGTTTCTCTGGGCCCACAGGGACCTTTGGTAACAGGCACCAAAACAGAGCCCGTTATAGGAACTCAACATCAGAGACGCGTGCTGCGAACCCGCGTCTTCTCTATCTCGACGAATGGGCCAAGTTCTGGGCCACCGGTCAGTATTGGTAACGGGCTTTTACGCTGCCCGTTACATTGTTGGCATGTTTGTAGCGTTATGAAGACCGTTACTCAGCGATCGATGTTTGTAACGAGCTTTAATTCACATTACGTAATCGTCAAACCACCCTACGAACTGCTGCTGCTTGCATCCTGGAACCAGCCAGGATTTGGCAGCCATCAGGGGCTGCATCCTGAAACCAGCCAGGATATGACAAAATTCACAAAAATTAGATCCAACATCCAAATTCATAGAAATCCACATAATTCACATGCATCATATGACAAAATTCAGCATCATCATCTCACAAGTAAAGAAGCATCACTGGCTCGACAACGATATCACAACCATAGTTAACTAGCTTGACAACAATATCACAAAATTCATGGGACAAGGAGGAATGCAAAAATTTCCTAAGAACCATATACAATATTAGCCCACACAGTTTCATCGGCATGAAATTTTCCTCCAACTGCGATCACCTGTTCCATGAGGAATGTGGCAATTCTACCACGAACATAGACCAACGTGGATTTGTGGAGTGGATGCTCATCTAGCGCTAATCTCTGGATATAACAATGTCACCAGTCAGCACACATATATAGGTGGTTACCAAACATGTCTGCTAATAAGCAGAAGCGTACTCAGTTGCAGGTTTTACAAATGAAGATCCCAAGAAAGTACCTTATTTGAGCATCTATCTTTTAATTTAAGCATGTGATAGGCACAATAGAAGCCGCAGAGTTTGGAACCAGGAGGTTGTTGGTGGCACTGCAATAAATGTAGAAAGAAAAATAGTGGTGATCGAGAAGAAATAAACTCAAGCTTTAGTACTAGCTTCCACAGGAAGGAAATAAGTGGTATGTACCTCAAACTCTTTGACATGTTTCAAGGTGTTGCGAGGCAACTTCTTGTCGACGCAGTAACGGTCCCAACCCCTACCATGAAACATGCAGCAATGGTTAGGGCACTATTAATTAATATACTCTGCAGAGTTTGTTGAGGAACGTCCGCAGGTTAAGAAAGAAATAACTTACTCATTAATGATTAGTGAGAAAAGGGTAATATCAGTCTTAAGGCTCTTGAATGAATAAAGATAGTAGACCTTCTGCTTCGAAAGGATTGCCACTCAATCTAGTGGTTCTTACTGAGATAAGCGGTAAGGATGAGTTTCTTTTTAGCATATAGTTCGAAGGCACGCTGCACGTAGGACACAGCGAAATCAACAGCGTGAGCCTTGCTGGTCAACATTGTGAGGTTAAAGCATTCAGGATCAAGGAAGCCAACTGCAGTGCCCTTCTTCTCAACTTCTACAGCCATATTCCTATTAGTAAGAAAAAACAAAGTGTAAGGAGGCAAAATACATGGTAAAGATGATGTGAGGCAAAAAGCACATTTCGATAGAGAATGATTAGTGAGAAGCAGATTAAATTTTCAAGCAACTTACAGGATGAAGCAGCGGAGAAGTGTCAGATCCAAAGCATCCAAGTTGAAGAGATCGTACAAATCACTGAGTTGCACAGGTATCTGCTCGAGTCCGTTTGACGATTCTTCTCTTAGGCCATGCACAGGTCCCGGGCCGAAGTGCGACCATATATAATCGGAGAATCATCATCTGACTTAACACGTTGCATGTAGAATGTGTTGAGATCTCTGGTACAAGGAGCAGCCACATTGAGATCATCATCATTGAGAATGCTCTTTCCGAATTTGTAATTTGGGTTAGTCATAGCCCAAGGATTCTTCTTGGTGTTTCTCTCAGATCGCTTTCTAGTAGGCATCTTAGAGGTTTTATTTTCAGCAATTTTCTTTTCCTGCTTTGAGATGGTCTGAAGAAGGTTTCTTAAGGGCTTTCTTTTCTTTGGGTGGTGTAGAGCTTTTATTTTGACAAGTTTCTTTTTCTTACTTTGAAATGGTGAAGGTTTCTCAAGGGCTTTCTTTCCTGTGAGGTGTGTAGAGATTTTATTTTCGGCAAGTTTCTTTTCTTGCTTTGAAATGGTGAAAGTTTCTCAAGGGCTTTCTTGCACAGTAATGGTGGTGTCTCACAGGAGCTATTATAGAGGTATTGGGCCTAGATGTACCTCTGACTTTCTTTGAAATGTCGTCGATAGATTTATCGACCACCAACACATCACTTTGCTGTAACATTGGTGTCTCAACCAGAGCTATTATAGAGGTATTAGGCCCAGATTTACTGCAGCTTTCTTGAAATGTCATCGGAAGATTTATTAGCATCACCAACATATCAACTGGCTCCTACTTTGGCATGATTGTTTTGAGCACTTTCGTTGGGTGCAGGTTTTGTTGTTTCATGAGGAGGAGAAGGAGGAGGAGGTGGTGGTGGTGGGGATGGAATATTTGGTGTCTCTAGCGGATGTGGGGATGCAAGTTTTTCTATTTTTCGGATGAGTAGTAGGCGGTGGGATGGAATATTTGGTGTCTCTTGCGGATGTGGGGATGCAAGTTTTTCTTTTTTTTTCAGGATGACGGGGAGGAGAAGGAGGTGGGGATGCAAGTTTTTCAGGACGAGGAGGAGGAGGTCGGAATGGAACGTCTTGCGGATGTGGGGATTGAGGAGGAGGAGGAGGAGGAGGAGGAGGATGTGGGGAACCATGTGAGGAAGGAACACTGTCCGTACTCTGAACTACAAGGAATCATCTCGTAGCACATGAGCGAGATTTATATGTTGGTGCTCCCTTGACGTGAATGCGATACCTTCTCCACTGTAACCTCTGTCCTTCAGCTTGTCTAAGTGTCATCACCTCGTCATTAGGAGGGTATCCACCAGTTCATCCGCAAAGACATTATATACAAATAGCACTTCGACCACAACACAGTCTTCATGAATCGGGACTGTTTGTAGCATAGTCTGCTCTCGATGAACAAGACCCATTGCAGCCTCACATTCAAGACCCCTCCACGTGATCCATAGGCCACAGTGTGCGGGTTCAGTCAACATGCCTATAAGGTCTTCCTGTGTACGATCGTCACAGTGCATCTCCGTCAACTCTGCAGTGCCATCAATCAAACCTATATTATCTACGGACGCACAACTGCTCTTCAGTGTGGCGGGTGAAGGGCTTGCGCGATTGGACACTAGTGACAACACCACCTGGTACTTGTTACCCAACGCCTTTAGTAAACTGTTCTGCATCTCAGCCTAGAGCTCTTTCTTGATTTCTTCCTTTATATTTTTCGTATCAACTGATGCGTCGGTCTTCGTCCTATTCTCTTCCTGTACATGGAAGCGTCTGAGGCCATGCATACTTCCACCGGTAGTTGGAGACACCATGCACGCGACCTAGTTGTTCAGTGGCCCAAGCTTGACTTAGCATCATACTCCCTCGCATGCCATTCACAAGATTCTACATGCATTATTCTCCTTGATGTCTGCAGCCAATTTTTCAATTTCTTTGTGGTTGAACACTATCACGGCAACACGGTCTTTAATCACTAGCTTACTCCTTGCTCATGCCAATTCTTGGACGATCGTCGGGTAAGCATCATATGGGTTGGGGATCCCACTGACTAATTGTCATCCTCTTCCTCGCATTGTTCTAGTTTCACAGTATAACCAGCTGGACCCATGTTGTGCTCGCTTGTGTTCCGATTTCAGAGTTCTTTGAACTTGACACTAACAGACGAGGCTTGCTCGGTTTCCTCCTGTTTCATGAACTCCTTCCACTGTTCCGGGTCGATAAATGGGTGCCTTGTAAATGGCTCAAGTCCTTTTCTGATAAAATCTCACCCAAGCTGAAATCTGAATTTTCTCCATGCCTTGGCTGCTGTCTTCCGGAAAAGCTTGAATACTGCGGTTTCACGCCTTCACTGGAACTTCAAGTGTTTGCACATGCTTATCAAACAAGTCCCACTTTTCATCATTGCTTAGTTCTTTGAATTCTGGCAAGTGCAAAGGTATCTTTTGTCTAGCAGCGAGCCCCGCAAGCGCCCTAAACCTGCGCTTTTGAGTCAATGGTACTGACATCCCCCCTATGTCGACCTAAGTGACTATCATTGTGTCACTTGGCCACTTTGTGGATGTCCTTGGCGCTCTCGCCGGCGAGCCCCACCCACTGGTCTTGTTGTGCACTAAGCGGTGTCATAACCCTCTTCTTCATCTTGTGGCCCAGGTCTATAGTCCTTGTCAGATTTATCCTGTGAATTAATAGTCAAGGGATTTTGAGAAAGGTCAGCTCAGTGTCCAAGAATAGCACAAAGCGAGACCATCTTGCTAGCTCTTCCGGAGACATGCTACAACAGGAGACAAGTAGAGCACATTTTTAGTTAACCATGCTTAGCAGCTAAGTATGAGAAAACACATAAGAAAATAATTATAGTAACTACTTTAGCCCACTATAATATCATTGGTTCTATGGTAAACCATTAACATAAATGCAAAATTCAGTAACCCAAAAATTAGTTCAGGCAATGCGACCTTACCATTTTAAAGAGGAAGATCTTTGGCTGCCTCTCATGGTGATGAGGCACTTATTCAACTTGGAGAGAATGTGCACATGTACATAGGAACAAGAGCAAAACCAAATATAAGAGTCAATCTAAAGGGAAATGCTAAGTATGTATACCATCAACAGCTAAGTATGTCCACATGTACTTATACAAAGGAGCCACAGGGTATGCAGTATGCACCCATGCACCCTACAATTCCCTAAGTACAAGTATATTTATATGCATTTATATAAAAGAAAAGCATATGCACATATGTTGTATACTTGATTATCTGAGCATGTGTCTTGCATCGCCGCTTGGCCTAATTGCATAAACTCGAGCAAATATACCAAATTACGTTGTTAATTTTACGGTTATCACTGAATTGTTGTTAATTTTAAAATTATTACCGAATTGGTAGAATGGATTTACCGAATTGTATAAGACATTTTTAGAGTGGCATAGCCTAAACTAAAATCCTAGATTCGCCACTGACCTTGTCACTGTCGGAGCGGAGGGATCTCTACTCCTCGTCGCTGCCTGCTCGCTGCCACGTCCTCGTCCTCGCGTCGACCTTGTGACTGGATCCCTCCTCCTCCTAATCGCCGCCGCCGCGCCATCGCCGGATCCCTCCTCTAGTCGCCGCCGCTGCCGCCGCTCGGGTCCCTCATCCTCCATCTCGATCTCGCTGTTGCGGAGCGTGTGTGGCGTGCGTGCGCCCGGCGTGGTGTGCGCGGCGTCTGGTGAAGGGGTGTAGCGTGCGTCGCGGCGTGGGGGGAGGTGAGGGGGACGAAGGTGAGTGGGAGAAAGTGGCGGAGGCGGCGTGAGGGGGGAGAGTGGGAGGCGCATGAGGAGGCGTCTTTCCCTACTAACCTAGCGCGAGTGGGCTTGTGTGGGCTTTAAAACAAGTAATGTAGTCAAGTACTACTCTGCTACTCCCTCCGTTCATTTATCCAATGCCTATTTTTACTTGACTCAAAGACTAAGGAAAAGAAATTAAGCCCCTACTGTCATTAATCTCCCAAAAATCATACGTGTTTATTAAAAGGTTTTGGAGGCGCAAATGATACACGGCTTAACAACCACACGTCGCCAGTGAAGGGGCGGGGCAAGATCTATTCGAATGAAGAACAGTTTGCTTTTCCCCTTTTAATCTACAATTTGTATCACGCATTTCTCCGTCATCCGTAATCCAAATTTGATGATATTTGTTTCTAATTTTTTCTAAAATCAACATCTATGTGAGAGATGTAGACATTTATACACAATTATTATATTCCTTTATCAAAACCATTTGAATTTTTTTTGACAAATTTAGGGAACCAAATTATGTTGCCAAGTCAATTTCTAGAGTTTTTAGAACACACTAAGATGTTATTATAATTACTATATCATAAACATGAGATAAAAAAAATCTAATTTTAAGAAATTTGGTTAAACAAGTGTGGCTGTTGATACTTTATTCGTATACTAAATTACCAACTATGAATTTTTCGTATTTTTTACGTATTTTTAGGTGTTGTTTATGGGCTCTAATATGACATGCATCACAAGTTCACATCACCAAGCAAACAAGTGTGTTGATGTATATCATACATGTTCACATATGACATGCATCACAAGTTCACATCACCAAGTAAACTAACTCATAACAAACATATTCACATCTGACATGCATCAGCAGGGCACATCACCAAAATAAGACTGCATCAGCTGGGCGCATCACCAAACTAGATTGTAGCTGCAAGGGAACTAGTTAGCTAGATGGCTTCTTTTGTGCTGCTGCCTCAAGTTCAGCTATCCTTGTCTCTAGTTTTGCAACTCTTTCGCCACCATTCTTCTTTAGAAGTTCAATCTCCTACCTCTTTTGTTCGGCTTTAAGCTGCTCATCCTGCTTGTCGATTCCTTTCCATATGTATTCAATGTCATCCCGAGTAACAGCACGTTCCTAAAACAAAGAAAAATTATATTGATGCAAGCTTCATAATAGTTGTAACTTCTTACAAGAAGCTGTTTAGCTCTAACTGGTTTCAAAACTTGCCTGCTTCTCTTCAGCTGATTCCTTGAGCCTGTTGATTTCAGTCCAAATCCTGTCAATGTCATGTGCAACAACTTCCTACAACAAATGAAAATTGATGCATGAGAACAATTGACCAGTGAAGATGTGAAGGTACAAGGACAAATCGTGCGTGATGGTTTCAGAACTTGCCTCATGGTCTTCAGAATCGTTGCCTGAGTTGTTGCCAGAGTCATTGCCGGAGTTGTTGCCAGAGTCGTTGCCGAAGTTGTTGCCGGAGTCATCGCCGGAGGAGATGAGGTCCACCACCACTCTTCTGCCCAGGTCGTCGGAGGAGGAGTCCGCGCTCAACTCAATGCGCGTGGACCGCTTCTTCCTTCGTGTTGAGGAAAAAAACCCTGCCTCTCCATGGTGGGCGCCGCTGGAGTCCGCCAACTTGGCCCTTGCGCTGTATGGCTTCCTCCCGGGCCGACAAGAACCGGCCTCCATGGAGCCGGAAGACGCAAGGCGGCGTGCGGGGACGGCTCCTCTTCATCACCGCGGAACCTCACTCTCTTGGTGGGGCGGTGCGGCCACCAAGGAAGATGGGCGAGGGGCGTGGCGCGGGCCTCCTCCTTGCGTAACCTCCCCTAGAGTCGCGGGCCATCCCTCGGAGACGAGGAATGTGGAAGCAAGAAGGGATAGAAGGCTAAGGCGGGCGTTTATTAAAAGGTTTAGAGGCGCAAATGATACACGATTAACAAGCACCGTCGCCAATGAAGGCGGGGCGGATCTACTCGAATGAAGAATTTGCTTTTCCCCTTTTAATCTGCAATCAAATTTTGTATCATATATTTCTCCGTCATCCGTAATCCAAATTTGATGATATTTGTTTCTAAATTTTTCTAAAATCAACATCTATTCATTTATGACATTTTTTCGTATATAATTTCATTTCTTGGATGTTGTTTATACGCCTTATCTTGTTCCTTATAAGTACAACATAGAAATAATATTTGTTTTACACAACCATTACTAATGAAACTTTGCATTTCGTAATCTTATGGTGAACACAAGGTTATGTTAAAATTTCAAATGCATATGAGTTCGAACATGTTTTTAAGTGTGGAAAACTTCAATGTTGAAGTAACATTCTAAGAAACTATGTGAGAGATGTAGACATTTGTACACAAGTATAATCTTCCGTTTTCGAAACCATTTGAATTTTTGTAGACAAGTTTAGGGACCTAAATTATGTTGCCAAGTCAATTTTTATATATTTTTTAACATACTAAGACGTTATTATAATTATTATATCGTAAACAAGAGATAAAAAATCTAATTTTAAGAAATTTGGTTAAACAAGTGTGGTTGTTGATATTTTATTCAAATACTAAATTACCAACTATGAATTGTTCGTATTTTTTATGAATTTTGTGGTGCTGTTTATGGGCTCTAATATTTGAGGGGAACAAGTTTCAATTCAGAAAAAATAGTGTCGGTCCCACGCGTCAGCGTCAGAAGCCTATATAAAAAAGATAATCGTTGCCTGCCTGATCGACAAAGGCGATGCAGGTAGACTAACCCATGTCGCCAACAAGTGCTCCATTGTCCGAAATGCCCCTGGCCGAATGAATATGCATCCAGCCGACGTGGTACACTAACCAGCGCCAACAAGTGCTCCATTATCCAAAATGCCCATGGCCGAATGAATATCCATAAGCCCCCGGCCCCCCCTTCTTCTTCCCAATCGAGCTCCACCGCCGCCACGTCCTTCCCGCGTCGCGCACATGCGCCGGACTACCGATTCGTTTGGAGGTGCACATGCGAGGAGCATGATTCAAGGTTGCCGGAGCAGTCGCAATCACTCCATCGGCTTGGATCCAGTCGGTGAGCTAAGCGGCTTTCCGGTCCCTTGCGGACTGTGGTATGGCTCGGGTGGTGGAGGGGCAAACGCAAAAGGAAGGTGAAAACCACGGTCGTCTTTATTTCAAGTGTGCAAGGAACTCGGTGAGTAGTCTGCTGTGTTTCCCAAATCTGAGTTAGGGTTCTTATGTGCTTTTGATTTGCAGTACACCAAGAATTGTGGATTTTATCGTTTCCACAAGGAGTATCTCCAGATTCTGAAGGATGCTGGCGTCATTGTTTTCTAATCGTCGAACTGGGCAGACACGGTCGATGAAGTAGTTGATAAAATGGAATGTCAAATTGGGGCGGCGGCGGCGAGGCAACTTTGGAGGACAAGCAGAAGAAGGAAGCACTGGAGGAGAAGATGAACTTGATCATTGTAGCTGTTGTTTGTGTAGTATTTGGATGTTTACTGGGGATGTATGCTGCAAAAAGTAATTCGATGTTAAAGTGGTGCTTTTGCTTCATCTGTGTGGATGAAGAATGAAAAATTTTTCACAGATGACAAACTTAAATGTATGAATGAAGAATGGATGGAATGACATTTAGGTCACAAAACTTAATGTGTCACATATCACAAAATTCATCAATTCATCTGTGCTGACATTTCATTGCAGCACGAGGCAAAGAAGACGCGGATTAACACAAACAGAGTAACAAACTTCTAGCATAACTCTGGCATACACATTGCAATTCATTGTAAACTGCTGCCATGTATAGACACAAACAGAATAACAAACTTCTGGCATACACATTGCAATTCATTGTAAGCTACTGCCATAGACATTGCAATACATTATAGGAGACATGGATTGATCTACCCGCGTCTCTTAGATCTACTGGTTCATCACACAAGTTCAACAAACACATAGGAGGAACACATTAACAGAGGAACAAATTAATTAGCGAGGTGTCGGCCGGAGAGCCCCACCGTCGGTCGGCGGAGCCGAGCCATCGAGGCCGCCATCGTCGCCGCCGTCGAAGCTGCCATCGTCACCACCGTCGTCATCGTTGGGGCCGAGCACGGCTCTCTCAAGGTTCCCAGCCAAGATATGGATCATGAAGGCGAAATCCTTCACGGTCCTCTGCAGCGGATCATTGGGTCCTTGGACCCCGAGATGAACGGCCACCCGTCGAAGCCTGCTCAAAGCTTCGCGAAACAAGTTGACTGACCACATGGCTTCCTCAGCAGTTAGTGCAGGAGCAGGGGCGGCCTCCACGGGCGGCGACGTCGGCGCCTCCTCGAGCTCCTCAGGCGCCGGTGCCGTACCTTCCTTGATGAGCCGACAGCGGCGGCTTTCATCGTCATCATCCTCCTCCCTCCCCCACTTCCTGGACGGCTCGCTTGACGATGCCATGCGTGCGCTTGAGGAAGAAGAAGCTCTTGGATTCACTTCTTGGTCACCGGAGACGGTGGTGCTGGGGTTTTCTTGGTGGCGCGGTTAACAAAGTTCTTGGCTGGCCGGGGATTTATAGTGACAAGATGGGGAACGTCGGTGACCGGCGCCTCGGAACCCATGTACGCTCAAGAGAGCTCTTGGCCAAAAAAGAGGCGTGTGGTCACAAGGAGACGTGTGACTGTGCATATTTTATTCAAATACCAAATGCCCAACTATGAGTTGTTCGATTCTAAAAAAACTATGAATTGTTCGTATTTTTATTAATTTTTAGGTGCTATTTTATGGGCCCTAATTTTTAAGGAAGCAAGTGTCATTTCAAAAAAATTGTCGAGGCCCACGTCAGTCAGTGCCTAGTATAAAGATGGTAACCGTTGCCATGCGCACCCGACCAACAAAGGCGACGCGGGTTTGCGACCCTCGTCGCCGTGACTATCATTTTGCAAAATGAATATTCATCATAGCCTATTCCATCTCCCTTCTTCTTTCGAATGGATAAGCGCGCACTTTCCTTAAACAAAAAGCACGACACGGCGCTTTCCTCATTTCTCACTAGGGTGAGGCGGAGGCATGGAGGCGAGACAACGATGAGCACGCCGGCGAGGGGCAATGGCGACGACCCGGCACACCGGGATCGAGGAGGAAGCAGCGGCGGTGCCGGATCCCGCGCATGCCGGCGAGATGACGGCGAAGAGGGAGACGACGATGACCGCCGGAGGCAGGCCAGCGGTGGTGGAGTGAACCCAATCTTTGGAGACGAGGGTCCTCGATCGATCCTCTCGGGTTCGACGGGCAAGCGGAGGAGGGCGTGCCGCGAGGCAGCAGCGAAGTGGGTGGCGCTTGCCTCACATCTGCGAGCACAAGTGTCTGGCAACGACGAAGAGGGGTCGAGGGAGCGGCGAAGGTGTAGGGGACCTCATCTCTGACTCTTGCAACAACCACGACGACGGCGAGGCAAGTTTCTCTGAATCTCACTGCCTTTTACTTGTTCTATAGATGGAGCTTGCACTTGACCTTGAGCTTGATAAAGTTAGTGCCTATGATGATGTCTTCCATGCTTGTCATGATCTTATACTAAGTTCTGAGGCAAATCAGTTTTGAACTAAGTTCTGCTTTTACTTGTCGCCCTGCTATGAAGCCTAGGATAATTTTCAAGTTCTTATATAATTTTCATATGATGATTACTATGCCTATACTACTCCAAGTTCTGAGGCAAAATAGTTCTGAATTAACTATGATATTCTTATACCATGTTTAACCCCTGTTCGTGCAAAACTCGTGAGTCATGACGAGCTTGTGTTACTTCTAAACCTTAATGTCTGGGATTATGTGAAACCTGGGTTTGAAAAAATCACGAAAGAAGTGAACATCCTCATCAAAAAGGCTAAGCACATAAGGAGGTACAAGTATACTACTGAACAAAATCTCGAGCCCATTGAAGATGCGCTCGAAGGGCTTCTAGAATCCTTGGTTGCTTACGAAGAGGCTGCAAAAAGAGCCAATCTTGATGGGGCATGAGGAAGTTCAAGCTTGTTGATGTGCAGGGTCAGATAGCCATACTTTTGTGGATGTTCAAGGGGCATGCTTTTGTTGATGTGTATGGTCAAATAGCACGACCATAGTAAATAATTAATGTGATGGACAAGTTAAGTCCTAGCCTGATGGACAAGTTAAGTTAACGGTTTATAATAATTATTCTTTATTCCTGTGGACAAGTTATCTTCATCTATTTGGACAAGTAATCTCTCTTATGATGTCTATTTTGTCTCAAAAGATATATGTGTTGATTGTGTCTGTATGTCGAAATGGAAGCAATGAGAGATCGAGCTGACCTGTTAATGAAGACAGACTCAAAGGAGACGCGGATTCACAAACCTCCGTCTCCTTTGTTCACAAAGAAAAGCAGATTAACAAATCTCCATCTCCTTTGTTCACTGCCGCCACGCTCCCACTTCACGGCAGTGAAGAGTACTATTAGACTTTAATTGTTAAGCTCCTAGTCTAGTAACAGTCGTCAAATTGTCATCGGTAACGGACACTAAAGCCGGTTACCGATACGGCAGCGATCGGTAACGAATTTTACGAGCCCGTTACCAATAGGTTTAACTTTTGCAATGGACTCGCTTTAACATCTGTTACAAAGAATTAATGTAACGGGCGTTTAAGAAGCCCGTTACCAGAAGTCCACATTGGTAACGGGTGTTGTGGAGGCCAACCCCGGGGTCGGCCAGCCGCGCTTATGGGTAACGTGCGCTAAACAACAACCGTTGCAGATGTAGGTGCATGTAACAGGTGTTAAGCGCCCATTACAAATGTTGCGTGACCTATTTGAGGTTTTCACGTAGTGTTCTACAGTTTTCTCAGTGACGCCATGAGCCACCACAAGCTTCTTGTTTCTGCAAACATCGAGAAGCTCACACGCTGACCTCACGATGATGTCATCCATGGGCCAGTGTGGCTGATTTTCCAGTGAGCACAGGTTTGCCGCTTCAACGCCGTGTGTTGTTCGCATCGTACTGTTGGTGCATGTTCTGTTGAAGCGACGTTGCTTTTCCCCTTAGCAGTTGGGCTCATTTCATCAGTAGGACCTTCCTGATGAGATGATTGTTTACTAAGAGCAAGAGCCACACGCTCGTCAATGATTTACTCCATTCTTGCCCCGGTTCTGATTACGCGATCATGCAACTCTTTTAGTAGTCATTCTTGTTGGTCTTTAGACCTTTTGTGACTTTTATAGGAGTCAATTTGCTCATGCCATGCAAGTTTCCATGGAACTGCACCTTTGCCTCGGTAACGTCCACCGTGTTCTTTAGTGCCTATTGCAGCACTAAGTTCGTCTCTCTCTCGATCAGGCACAAATGTTCCTTCAGCAGTCATGCGGATCAATTCAACAAGTCTTGCCGCAATCTCTCTTATTTGGTCGCTCGGTACTAATGTTCCATCTTCAGGAATGATCGTGCCACCATGTGCATAATAATAAGTCCTTGCTCGTTCGAGCCAATCTATAGTTGTCGGTATGAGTCCACGTGCAATACAATCATGTTCCATCTTATCCCATTTGGGCATAGCCACCTTGTAACCTCCAGACCCAAGCTTATGAAATTCTTTCTTTTTTAGATGCATTGATGGTGTTGGTTTCAATCATCTTGGCGGCTTCTTGCGATTGCTTGTACTGTACAAATGAATCCCAGTGATCTCGCAACTTTGCAAGTCCTTTCTTTGTGAAATCGGGTGCAAGTCCCTTCTTGATGTAGTCTTTGTTCAGCTGGTTCTTGTACGACTGAAAAGGCTATTGTACCCTTCTGCATGGCCCAAGTCCGCACATTTGCCAGATTTGCACCTTCTGGAAATGAGAAGTGTAATTGCACCTCGACCCAAATCATGTTCTTCTCTGTGTCTGGGACCACATATTGTTGTGCATTCTCTTGTGCCCTTTCATCTTCATTTTGAACTTCAACTGCAGCTTCAGATCCTTTCCAATATCGAAAGCTTATTGGAATGTTATCCCTGACAAGAGCCCCCATGTGGTTTATCAACTTGACGACATTGTCATGTGGAGCTAATGGCATGCCTTCTTCAGAAACTTCTGTGATGATGAAACGACCCTCTAGCTTCTCCTTCGGACCGTGTATCCCACGAGCCTTTTTGCTGCTCGATGACGGTTCCTGGAAAAATAAGGACTATTAACTGATTGCTCCTATTAAATAGTAATTAAACTTAAAGCGTAACATGGTCCTAGTTTGTACTAATTATACCTGGTTGCCCATTGTTTCTTATCTCGGCAATTGGTTGCTCTTCCGCATTGATGCCATCCAGACATGTTCAGGTAGCTGTCAGCCTTCCGCTTATCTTGCTCATTAACCGGATTGTTGGAACCATTATTATTAGCAATTATGTCCATTAACAATGCCTCTTCGCATTGCTGCTCCGCTATTGGATCCATTGTCACTAAATAACAAGAATAAATAACAATTATTTTCTAATGAAGTAACTAATTTTCTATTGAAGAAACTAATTTTCTAGTGAAGTAATTAATTTTCTAGTGAAGAAATGGATTTCCTAGTGAAGAAACTAATTTTGTAATGGAGTAACTAATTTTCTAGTGATGAAATGGATTTTCTATCGAAGAAACTAATTTTCTAATGAAGTAACTAATTTTGTAGTGATGAAATAGATTTTCTATTGAAGAAACTAATTTCTAATGAAGTAACTAATTTTCTAGTGATGAAATGGATTTTCTATTGAAGAAACTAATTTTCTAATGAAGTAACTAATTTTGTAGTGATGAAATGGATTTTCTATTGAAGAAACTAATTTTCTAGTGATGAAATGAATTTTGTAGTGAAGTAACTAATTTTCTAGTGAAGTAACTAATTTTCTAGTGCAGTAACTAATTTTCTAGCGCAGTAACTAATTTTCTAGCGTGTCGAGCATGTCGGGTGAGTCGAGAGTGTCGGTACGTAGTGTCGTGTCGGAGCGGTCGAGCATGTCGGAAGTAGTCGTGTCGTGTCGCTAATCGAACGTGTTGAGCGAGTCTAACGTGTCATGTCGAGGTCGTGTCGAGTGAGTCAAAAACATATCGAGCGGAGTCTAACATGTCAAGTTGAGCGAATCTAAATTTCAATTTAATTCTACAAATAACATTTACATCTAAATCTAAATCTTAATGTAATTGTAAATCTAATTGTAAATTTAAATTCTAAATAACATCTAATTATAAATTAAAATCTAAACCAAATTTTAAAGTTAATATAAACTGAAATACAAATAATTAAAAAAGGGAGTCAAGGCCACCATCGGTCGACGTCACTCAAATGGCAAGCTCATTGGTAGCGCTTGGCCATACCCTGGGGATGCGCGTCCGAGACGGCTGCGGGGGCGGCGGCCAGGGCGGACGAGGACGAGGATGGCGGGGATGCGGCGCGTTGGGACGACGGCGGCGGGCGGCGCATCGGGCGCGGACGGCGGATGCGCTCGTCGAGGCGGACGGCGCGGCGGAGACAGCAGGGCGGCGGGCGGGCGGACACAGAGATGATGGCGGGCCGGGCGACGGCGCAGATGGTACGGCCGGGCGACGCGTCGACGCAGCGCGCGAGGGACGAGCGCGGGGCGCGCGGATCCGGCGCCCGGCGGGCAGGAGGGGACGGCAGCGGGCGGATCCGCGAGGCGGCGGCAGACGGCGGGCGGGCGGGCGCGCGCGTCGTGGGCGAAGAAAGGGAAGAAATAAGGCAAGGAAGAAGAAGGGCATATATACCTCATTTGTAGAGAATGTATTTGTACCACGCCTTGCCCCTAAGACAAATGTCCATTTGTACCGATACAATTTAATTAGCTCTAAATATCTTAAATTTCTATTTTATTTGTTATAAATTGTATAAAACGCATAAAATGGTAGAAAAAACTTAGTATTCTTACTTTACATATATACTAGGCAACAATACATTCAACAATCAAAATGTCAACTTTATTATCATTAACGAGTAATATCTTCTAATGGGCATTATTTTTTTCTTTCATTGCAACAACTAAAAAAAAATTCTTTTCATGCAAAATCCTCCTTAAGTACAACATCTAACGTTATTAATATGGTAATCAAGATTTGGTCTTGCTCGTGTATATTTCTACGTAAAATTATTATTTTAAATTTAATGAAGTTACAAAAATTGATATGGTTATTATTTTTATTAAGATATAGTTACAAAAATTGACTAGTGAATAGTATATAGTGGCTTGACACTCTTGTAGACCATGTTGACCCGATCTCGGATCGACTTCATGTATTTCAAAACTCACAAGTAATAAGGCATTCAAGGGATAAGGGTACATCAATACTTAAGTCGACCTTAACAAACACAACAAGTTGAAATTCATATAAATAAAACACTACATCAATACTTAAGTCTAAATTAACAAAGACAACAAGTTCAAAACCACAGAAATTAAAAGGGTACATCAATACTTAAGTCTTAACATAAGGTACATCCACGCACAACACATATTTCATACTGATCCTCCATTTTTCTTAAACAGGTAATCCATATAGTTGAAGTCTCCAATCTTGAAGTCCAGAACTTCACTAATATATGCTAGAGCATGAATTAGTGCACTCTCTTTAGCTTCACATGAACGGTCACATGAACTTCCATAAATCTCAAACAGTGGAGAGTTGAATTGATACGGCGGGCAAAATGAAAGATGAGCCTGGAACTTCCCATCTCTTGTGCGTTCCGGATTTGGTTCCACGTAAGAAAATCCCAAAAGATCGCACACTTGCTCTAGAATTGCATGAAAACTCATTGCCGTGAAGGTTTCACCAAAGATATTCTAAAGTTAAGAAAAATATGAATGTTAAGAAATGAGCTAGTTAAATTAAAAAATGCTCAATTACATTTCTATGCTCCATACGATGTCATTATGATTCAGGCGACAAAGTCTCTCTGTGGTCGTGGTCACACTTTCTCCCTCCTCGAGTGCCTTGATTAGAAAATAAGAGTAATCTGGCAGAAAGTACCCATTAGCGCTAAGTTGTTCTAAGCACTTCTGAACGGCGGTCCTTTTAAAAGTCCTCTTAAACGGTGAAGGGCTACCCCACTCAATAATCGATAGCATTGGAGTGGGGGTTACGATTGAGGAGCGAAATGGTCCTCGAGCAGGTATGTCAAAAGAGATTTTTAATTGAATGGTGTTGTTTGAACCGACAATCGCACATTGTAAAACAGGAGGGGTACCACCAATATTATCGAGAACATGTCGGAACCACTTCATATGATCGATATTCTGCATGTTATGAAATGAAAATTATTATTCTTGTAATAAAATTCTGATTTACAGAGGGAAAGAATATTACTATGTTTGGAGCTGACCCTTGACGTCGATCACCGTTAGGCAAGTTAATGACGCCATGAGTGAAGTGTATCCCTGGAGGACGAGGACCAAGGCAACCTCGACGGCCGCCACCACGACAAAAAAAAGTGACTTGCCATTGTTTTACCTAAAATATGCATTGAATTATATTTAATAATTTCTACCTAAACGACCATCCGAACTCCCGGTACGCTTATTTGTACATATGCTAAAATGTGAAGAACTAAAATATGAAATTTAAAATTTAATATCAATTATACCTAATTATTAAATACTAGTGAAAGACTAAACTATGAAATACTATTTTTTCTCTTAATACACGAAAATATAATGAGAACTAATTTTGTATTACGGAAACAAGTTTTCTATCGAAGGTATTAATTTTCTAATGACCCAATACTAAATTTCTAATAAGGAAATTACTTTTCTAATAAAGATATCAATTTTCTAATGATGAAAACTAATTTTCTAATAAAGAAACTAATTTTCTCATGATTAAATCAATTGAGTAAACTAATTTTCAATATAATTCAATAAATTAATAAAAAATCTATCATCACACACAACATCTTATACATCTATCATGACACTTTCTTTTCTATTAAAACATAGACCAATATGCATCTAAATAAAAAAATCACCATTCTTATTTTATTTGGGAATGTAATTAAATACTCTAAGTACAAAGAATATTATTTAAAATGGCAACCGTATATGAAGGTAGGATGAAGTAACTAACCTCTACACTACTTCAATGAGTCAAATCGTGGAGAAATCGTCGCAAATCGGGCAAAAACTCCCTAGGGCGCCATTGGGGAGGGGTAACTCGAGTTGGAGAGAGGAATAAGAAGAGTGGGGAGGGGGGCTCGAGTAGGGAGGAAGAAGAAGGAAAATAGCCATTGCACACCTGTACCGGACCACAACAAGAACCGGTACAAATGTGCTTACATTTGTACCGGTTGGTTGCTCCGACCGGTACAAATGTACTAGCCTCACATTTGTACCGAGTCAGTGGGAAATGGCGTTGACGGTGCCCTATGAGTGGGCATTTGTACCGGTTGGTGCCTCCAACTGGTACAAATGTAGTTATTTGTACCAGGGCAAAAAATACCCGGTACAAATCAAAAAACAGCCCTGGGATATATGTGTGATTCTTAGTAGTGATGGCACCTCCTTGTCATGCTGTTTTCCTCCGCATTGCATAATATTGACCAATCACTAACTGTATTTTTACAGATGGCTTGTTCCCTAAGATCCGAAGACAACACTCTATTGAATGACCAAAGTACCATCGCCAGCACAAGTAAGTAATACTACACCATTGCTTATAATAATTTTTTTTCCCGTCTATACTACTACAAATGCATATTCTCTTTCTTTAGATGGAAGCAGCATTAACAATTGCAGTGGGTCCACGACATTAAGTGGCAAGCCATTACTCACGGATCCTAACGAACGTAAGAGGCAATGAGAAAGAGACCGGTATGCACAACTTTCTGACATACAAAAGAATGAATTATTAAAAAAGTGTTGTGAATTCCGCAAGCAAAAGAAAACTATAGCCAACCTTATTGATAAAGAACATCAAATGGAGCTAGGGCAATACGTGCAGGAAAAACTGCAATGCACATCTGAGCAAATTGAAACAAGACGTGCAACTGCTAGAGCACGCTATGCAAACTTAAAACCAGAACAGAGGCAGTCGATATGTAATCGTCAGACGTTGCTCTATGCTAACATGACATCTGAACAAAATCATAAAAAGAGGAACCGTGAAAAAAGTATGCCATGCGATACGACACAATACTAGGAGTAAAAATTCCATCGCTATGAGGAATCCTTTGTATAACTCATATTCATAATGAAAGATTCTTGAGAATATGTTTATTTTTTAGTATTCTAAATTATGAATGGGGATTCAAAATATGATATTTTTTATTGTCTTGTGTTACTTAAGTATATCTACATAAATAATGATTCTTTTGCACTATCCTAGCTAACATCCAATATTTCTTAAAGAAAAATATATTAGCCGTAGCAACGCACGGGGCATGTTTGCTAGTAAATATAATAGATAGAGACTGAATCCAACAATCTAATAGTTGTTGGATATATAGCCATCTGGTGGCTCGCAAACTTTCTTCTACCTCCGCCGCGCCTCGCTTTTCATCGCTAAAGCTTTGACTTCAACGTGAGCCCACGTATTGGCGCACTAACACAAATCAAACTAAACATAATAGACGACCATCTCTTGAATAATAAATATAATAGATAGAGACTGAATCCAACAACCTAGTATCGGTTGGATATATAGCCATCCGGTTGCTCGCAAACTTCGTTCTACCTCCGCCGCCTTGCTATTAATATTTTTATTTCCCTCACTTTCTCCTATGGCAAAACCTAATGAAGCTAAGACCTAACCTTTCCGGCAAGCCGTCCGAATGAATACGTGATTATCAGTGCCCAGTGGTGGTAAGAAAGCACGAAGATATTATTTCTTCACTGGCCAAACCCTCATTCCTTTTTCTTCACTTTCCAGTGGAAAACGTGTCTCGGTGGCAACATAAGTAGCTCTCGTGACGCGTGAGGCAGCAGTCCTCTTCAGCGGCGCCGTCGTCCCCCGGCCCCCAGATCCAAACCTCATCTCTCATCAGTGCCAGACCAAACACCGTACCACCAGACCACCGCTTCTTGCTCCTCCCTCCGGCTGAGGAGCGCCTCGCACAGGCCGGAATCTTCTGCTGCAGCCGGCATCCTCTCCGATCCGCCGTGCCCGAATCAGCTCCGCCGTCGAGGTCCTCAGGTAAGCGCTCGGAACCTTATCAATCTACTCCCTGGTGTCAGGCAGGCCCGTAATATAAGCTCATCTCCGGCTCTTCGTGGTCGCAGCACTCGATCCGGACGGCAGCTGCGGAGCTCTCGGCAGCAGCGACGATGGATCCAGCCGGCTCTTAGATTCCAGTCCACCACGACCGGAATCTCGTCTCCTCCGCCGTCCCCGTGCTCGGGCTCCCAAGTCCCAACAAATCCTCCATCGATATCTTTCTCCTGGTAAGCGATTGGCAGTCGCGCCGCCCTGTCTACCTTCTGGGATTAGGCTGGCAATCTGAGCTCTTTCGATCCCTTCCATGGCCGCAGGTCCCGGACAGCACGCAGCAGACGCAGATCAAGCTCAGCGGCGATCAATCCGGGGACCCGAGATTCCAGGGTGCTGCTGTGCTGTCTGGTAAGCTCTATTGCTCAGTGCGTGAGTCCACACACTGCACAGATCTCTATTTCTGCTCGCTGCACGCCATGATTCCGCTCAAACTGGATGCGAAATTACAGAAAGTTTCTCACTCTTCGTCTTCACTATCAACCAGAACCCTCTTCGTGTGGCAGCAGACTCCGGGCAGCGGCGGCGACGATGGATCTTTCTGGCTCTTGATATAGTGTTGATTCCACCACGGCGCTTGACTGGAAATTAATGGCTCTGTAGTCTCCCGCCGTGTCCGTGTGCTCCGGATCCGGCTCTCAAAGCCATAGACAACTCCTGATAAGCGATTTGGCACTCCATAGCGTATGATGTCTGGTAAGATCTGCTCAGTGTGTGAGTGTACACACTGCACCGATCTCTACTTTCTGCTCGATGCCACCATTGGAGTCAAGTTTTTGTATCAAAGCATATACAATTATACACATATATTGCATGTGTTTATGTGTTCAGGAGATCCCTTTTGCACAAAAATTGTCCAGTAGATCTTATATATCATGAAGAAGATGCCAATGATACTTTGAATTCTCATATATGATTGTCCAGTACTTCCTTGACACAGATATTATAGCCTCCATTTATCGTGCAGAAGTTTGTAAAAGCCCAATTGCTATCATATAAAGGGCCATGCTAGACAAATCACCTCAATCTGTGATCTTACAAGTTTCTTTTTCGGGAGAAAATGTTATTTCTACTTTATCATGGCACCCACAAATGGTCACTACAAACCAACAATATAAAATTGTTTTTTATTCGTTATTATTATCCTCTGCATCCATTGCCAGTATTGTCGAATGAGCAAATTTCAAAATGTTTTTCATGTTGTTACAGATCAGCTGTCAATGGCCTTGGCTAAGTTATTAATGGATCCGTCTCCGCACCGACACTCTGGGCACGACTCATGTGCGAACCTCCTGCCACCATTGCATACCGACAATGTGTACGAGATCCTTCTGCGTGTTCCAGCCAAGGATCTGTGCCGCCTCCGTGTTGTGTCCCGTTCATGGTGGTATTTTCTGTCCGACCCACAATTCATTGCTAAACATGCAGCCCGCCACTGTGGGCCACTCATTGTTGCTGGCTACAACACATTTAATCAGCAACACCGCATCCTGTATGACATCTGTGATCTCTCTGGGCGCATTGTCAAGCGGGTATACGCGACAAGGGAGGAATGGGTGCTGTACGGGCAGCCTAACCTCCTCTGCGTTGTGGATTGGACCGACATGAGCGTCAAATTGCTCAATCCAGCCACTGGAGTTGCATATGTGTTGCCAAAAGAATTTGCTGAAGAACATGCATCGTACCATCCGTACATATACAAGTTCTCTTTCACTGCTACATTTGGGCAGGTTGCCTCAACAGGGGTGTACAAGGTGATTCGTGTCATTTGCTTCCTTGATGACAGTGGATACTTTGGACAGCTGTACGAGGTTTTTACCCTTGATGAAAACAGCCATGCTGGGTGGAGGGCAAAGAAAGCCCCACCATACCAAATTGAAATAGACCACTGGGATAATGTGGTCATCAATGGGATTATCTACTTCTTGACATATAATGTGGATGAAGAGGAGCACCGTATAGGCTCATTCAACCTTGAGACACAAGAGTGGAGTCTGAGTATCCCTGGACCCCTAAGCAGCCTTATGGATGCTGCTGATGATGATATAGACTACTCGTTCCAATTAACAATAGGTGCACTGAGTGGAAGCTTAGTAATTGCTTATCACCCAGCTACTAGCACAGATTCCTCTATAGACCTTTGGTTCTTGGTTGACTTTGAGAAGGGACTATGGGTCAAACAATATAGCATAGAATTGAGTTCTGGACATACTGCATATGAGGTTCACCCCTTCTCGGTGTTGAATGATGGGAGGATAGTGTTTGTCATTGACACAAACAGTGGAGGAGTTTTGAGTATTTATAATCCTGAGACCAAAACTTCTGAAGATGTGATGGACATGGGGTATGATGTTGCTCTTGGTTTGTACACAGGAAGCGCACTGAGCGTGGCAAACAAACTGCCTGTTACTGAGGTTAGTATTTTATTTTCGATGTTAAGTATACAATGTTTATGTATCTTTGGTCTAACTTGGTTCTTTTCTACGTCCTTTTCTATAGAACACAAATGGATTTGCACTGATGGACCATGAAACATAATTAAGGTATGTGATTATGCCTCATTCTGTACTTAAACAGATGTAGATGTGGTTTGTAAATGTCATTCAAAGAATAATACTGATCTAAGCTCGCTGCTTGTATTTTGGATATGGTATTGTTCTTGGAATAAATAATAATGACTGATCTTTTAATTATATATGTAGTAAATTTCCATTGTCTCCTGATCTGTTTAGAATCCATAATTAGTTGGTGAAATCATTATATATATATATATGCAATTTCTCCTTGCTTGTAATCTTCATTTATTTTTTCTATGTGTATGGTCGTTTTTTTATTGGTACTGATGAACGTCTGGACCAGAATTGCCTTAGCTTCTACTGTATCGTGGACCATGCTATTTCTGTATTCTGTCCAATTATTCATTCTTTTGAATCATTTTGTTCTCAAAGAAATGACTTTATGAGATCATGATTTGGTTTACTGTATAATATAAAATATTTTGGACTACATGGTCATTATGATTATAGTCATAAAAAGATTAAAGAAACAAATGATGGTCTCTTTCCCAAACATTAATTAAATAGGGGTATTTGTGTTTTGTGCACATAGAAAATTCTAATTAATTAGATGGAAAAATGATTCTGTTAAGTTGAATTTTAGTTGAAGTTTCTCTTTTGTCGTGGAAGCATTCAGGAGAAGTGAATTAATATGCATGCTTGATGGAAAATGGTTTGCCATTATATTTGTCCATGCATTCAGTTTAATCAAGTTAAGTTTCATATGTAGCAGTGCCGAACTGCACATTAACTAAATGTTTCCCTTACATATTGTGGTGGCACTGACCTCCAACCAGGCTTTCATATTTGTAATTTCCAGTATTTTTTTTTGCTCCTGATTCAACATTTTGCTTGTTTAGTACCCGTTATATTCCTATTTTATGATTTAAGTATTAATTGATTCTATAGAAGATTTTTTATGATTTGCCGTTTCATTATTTCTTTAATTTACAAGACATAATGATATATCATTTCATATGTGAATCCAACATTTTTTTTTTGCAACTCGTCTTTCTAGAGAATGCATCTATCATGTTCATTAGAAACTGCACTTCACGTGCAGGGAAATTGAGAGGATGAAGAAAGAAGATGAGAATTATAAGGCAATGAAGAAGAGAGAAAAGGGTGGCAGTTTGGTCTTAAGAGTGACCAATACATACCTTATATAGTGGTTGACTGCTATGTAATATTGCTTTGGATGTAACTTGTGGTGAATGGTTTTTATCTTTATTCACTGTAAAAAACTATTTAATAACATTTAATGTGTACCGTACCTTCCATGGTTGTATCAGAAGCAGCCCAATTGTTTTATCATCAGGAAGTCTTTCTAGTTTTCTTCTTTCCTTTCTTTTATATATTCAAGTACAACAAGTAAATCTGAAATCTTGGAACAATCATCCTTCATTTTTGGAGCAATTTCTTTTTAGTTAATATTAAACATTGTTTTTGAAACAATCCTCTTATATATTCTTGCATTATTTTTCTTCTTCTAAATAAACATTAATTTATGTGAATCTCTCAAATTTAGAGCTGCCACATTCACACCTTGTCATGGATATGCACATCACCTAATAGCCCGTTAGCAATCGATCTGTGTTGATCTCTCGATATGGATCATTCGCTGCATGTCAGTTTATGTGTCTTTGTCCACCTCGTCACCACCCCCAAAAACTTGAAAAATCCCTTGAATTGCCAAACCCGTTCGCTCCGTCCTCCCCATTGCTCCCTGCTGTTCCTCTCCACCTCACCACCCATCCCTGCCACATCTCCCTGTCTGCTGCAGTGTCTGATTCCTTGCTTTGTTGGCTTTGCTAGCTAGTCGCAGCAGCTAGCGCACAAACAGAAGGCTACTGCAATTTGATCTGCCATATAGAGCACTGTACAGTAGAAGCTGCATTGCAGTCGAGGATTAGATTTAAGGATCCCAATGGCCTGGAAAATGGTAAGAGAGGCCATACTTCCCACCCTAACATGGATGGTTAGGGTGCATGGCCATACTTCCCACTCTAACCAGTTGAGCTAGGCTCACTTCCTAAAGTTATATTACATGATGCTCCATAACCACTACCGAAAAGGGAGATTCAGTCTCCAACAAACATATATACCGTAGAGATTATTATCAGTTCAAAATTTGGTCGCCGATAAAAATCTTTTAGTACCGTTTGGAGTTACCGCCTGGTACTGAAGAGTCCTCTACAGGTGAATTCAAAATTTTTGTATCTCTTATATCATTCGAATGTGTTGTGTAGGGTAAGAAAGTATGGAACACTGGTAGAGAACGAGGCTTTGGTACGGGCCTTTAGTCCCGATTCAACTTTGGAGCCGGAACTAAAGGCCTTTTCGATGTGGCCTAAAACGCTTGGAGGCACCCCCACTTTAGTCCCGCCCTATAAATCCAGCTTCTTCTTCCTCTTTCTCTTGCCCGAGCCATTCTTCACCTAGAGCTCAAGCTTAGAGAGGTCTGCTGAATTTTTTCTTCATCTATTTGTGAAGATTTCTCTTCTCTAAAGTGTTGCCAAGGTTTGATTCTTCTTCCTCCCTTCATTTGGTGTTGCCAAGGTTTGATTCTTCTTCCTCCCTTCATTTGTTGTGATCAAATTTTTTTTATATCTTAGAGATGGAGAAAATAGAAATCTTAAATCCTAGGTGGGAGGAGCTAATAAGAGATGAGGTTATTTATATACTTTAGATTTAGAAAAAAGTGGTTGGCTAAACACTAGCATTCTCTTGTTACTTTTTAAATTGATGTAGAGAAAATTGAATTTTACTTTTTGTTATAATGATACATAGAACTAATTATAATTTTATATTTAGCTAATTTTTTAGAAGTTAGTTTATAAAAAATATGGTCATTAAAAATGGAGATAAAAAAATAGCCATCAAGTGACCTCTGTATGTCATTGTATTACAACAAATGGCCAGATGTATGTAGTTCACATAGGATCCAATGATTATCGTGGTTGTGGTACAATGACATACATACAGAGGTCACCTGATGGCTATTACAAGGCACGACATCAATAGCAATGAGTACAAGTCCCAAGCTGAAACTAGTCAGCTTCTAGCTTTTGAACCTCTGCTTCAAACACATTTATGAAATCACGTATTGTGTTGAAATGATCAACATGCTCAGGAAAAATGTAGGTAGGCCTCCTGTTCTCATCATCTAGTTCATAACGGAATACATCATCAAACTCACCCTTCTTCATCTTTGTCTTTGTTTACTTTTTGATATAATGATACATAGAACTAATTATTAATTTTGCATTTAGCTAATTTTTAGAAGTTAGTTTATAAAAATATGGTCATTAAAATGGAGATAAAAAATATCAGTGACTGTGTATGTCATTGTATCACAACAAATGGCGGATGTATGTAGTTCACATAGAATCCAATGATTGTCGCGCGGTTGTGGTACAATGACATACATACAGAGGTCACCTGATGGCTATTACAAGGCATGACATCAATAGCAATGAGTACAAGTCCCAAGCTGAAACTAGTCAGCTTCTAGCTTTTGAACCTCTGCTTCAAACACATTTATGAATTCACGTATTGTGTTGAAATGATCAACATGTTCAGCAAGAATGTAGGTAGGCCTCCAGTTCTCATCATCCAGTTCAGAACGGAATACATCATCAAACTCACCCTTCTTCATCTTTGTCTTTGTTATTCTGATTTAAAGGAAATAATTTTTGGACTTAATATGATGCGAGATGAACCGCAATGGATGAACAGCAGACGATCCCGGAGTACATTGCTGGCATGCATGCTTTTCTCGAAGTGGCCAAAGCCAACAAGAACCCAAGGGATTCATGTGTTGTCCATGCTCTGTGTTCAGAAATGACAAAGACTACTCTGACTGGGGGACTCTTCACCTCCAGTTGATTAAAAACGGATTCATGGCGAACTATGTGCTTTGGACCAGGCACGGTGAAAGAGGGGTTGTGATGGAAGATAACGAAGAAGAGGAGGAGGATGATCGGGTAATGAGGCAAGCTTTTGCGGATACTTTAATGGAAGATGCTGAAGAAGAGATACCAAGATGGACATGTTGATGATCTTGGTCAAGTTCTAAAAGATGCACAAAGGATGCGAAAATGATAATGAAAAGGCAAAGTTGCAGCGTGATAGAAGATCACAGAAAACTATTGCACCCAGATTGCAAACAGGGTCACAAAAAGCTTGGTACTACACTTGAAATGTTGCAATGGAAGGCAAAATATGGTGTGTCGATAAAGTATTTGAGGAATGCTAAAATTGTGAAGGACAAGCTTCCGAGAACAATGAATTACCATCGACAACATATGAAGCGAAGCAAAATGATGTGTGCCCTCGTGGTTGGAGGTTCAAGATCCATGCCTACCCTAATGATTGCATCCTATATCGAGGCAAGGAACATGAGAACTTGGAAGCTTGTCACGTGTGCAAAGCGCTACGTTATAAGATCCGAGAGATGATGATCCTAGTGCTCTCGAGGGACACCTCCCAAGATGACGAAAGTACGGCGAAGGTTATGTGGTATTCCTATAATACCACGTTTGAAGCGTTGTTCGGGAACAAAGTTGATGACATGGCACAAAAGGATCGTAAGAAAGACCACATCTTTGAGACATCCCAGATGGGTCTCAATGGAGAAAGATTGATAGAAAATACAATGATTTTCTTGGGGAAGTAAGAAACATAAGATTTGGTTTAAGCACAGATGGTTTCAATCCATTTGGTGAGTTTACCAAATGGTCATAGCACTTGGCAGTGACCGTATGCATGTTCAACCTTTACGGTTGGATGTGCATGAAGCGAGTTTATTATGATGCGGTGCTAATCCAAGGTCCAAAACAACCGGCAACGACATTGATGCGTATCAGCTAAGACCATTAGTCAATGAACTATTACTGCTATGGAAGAAAGAAGGTGTACATGTGTGGGATGAGGATAAGCAAGAGAACTTCAACCTATGAGCATTGTTGTTCTTTACCATCAACGATTGGCCTGCTTTAAGTAATCTATCAGGCACTCAAACAAGGGATATCAGCTGCACCCACCTGTTTACATAAAAGCAGATGTATTCATCTAAAAATTGTAAGAAGGTTGTGTATATGGGTCACCGTCGCTTTCTTCCTGAGAAGCATCCCTTAAGGAAGAAAGGTATGCATTGGAAAGGAAAGGTTGATCATCGTACAAAGCCCCCATTTTAAAGGTGGAGATATTTGAGATGGTAAAGGATCTAAGGGTAGTCTTTGGAAAGGGTGACGATAGTGAACTGTTGAACATGATGCTAACCAGGCGTGCACCAATGTGGAAGAAGAAATCTATATTTTGGGAGTTACCTTATTGGGAAATTCTTGAGGTCCGAACGCAGTTGACGTGATGCACTTGACTTTGTTTGAATGTGCTAGGCTTCTTGGGTTGTTATGGTAACTCTAAGGATACATTGGAAGCACAACGGGACTGAAAGATATCCATAGGAATGAAGCACCTCCGAAAGAGGTTGATGAAGAAGCAGATCCTGAAGAGGTTGAGGAGGAAGAACAAGATTACTTAGGTCCTGCTAGTTACACCCTGAGGAAGAGAAGGACATCATGTTTGATTGCCTAAATGGTATGAAGGTTCCATCTGGCTACTCATCGAATATAAAAGGGATCATAAATATGAAAGATAAGAAGTTCACAAATCTAATGGCCCACGACTGCCACATGTTGATGACACAATTACTTCGATTGCGTTGAGGGTGTTCTACCGAGAAAGTACGATTAGCGCTCGTAAGCTTTGTGCATTTCTCAATGCAATTTCACGAAGGCAATCGATCCAAGGAACCTAGTGAAGCTACAGAATGATGTTGTGCAATGTCTTGTCAGCTTTGAGTTGGCATTTCCACCTTCATTCTTCAATATTATGACTCACCTCCTGGTGCACTCTGTGAAAGAGATTACTATTCTTGGTCGATGATTCACCGCACAACATATGGCCTTTTGAGAGGTTCATGTCAGTCCTCAAGAAATATGTTCTTAACCGCGCACGTCCGGAAGGAAGCATCGCCAAAGCATATGTAACTAAGGAGGTCATTGAGTTTTGTGTTGACTTTGTTGACTCAATTGACTCGATTAGGGTTCCAGTATCACGACACGAGGGGAGGCTACTAGGAAAGGGCACCATTGGAAGGAAAGCATGTTTGAGCAATGATACTGATTTGTTCAATAAAGCACACCGAGTTGTTCTACAACAATTAACCTTGGTGACTCCGTATATAGGGGAACACAAGCAGATTATTTCTTCTCAAAATCCAACCAAAACCGAAGCATTGGGTATACGCCATCACTTGGAAAATTTTCCCTCACGGTTGAGTGAACAAGTTATTGTTGATTCCACGATTCACCCACAACTCGCTTTGTTAGCTAGGGGACCTTCTAGCACAATTGTGAAATTCCAAGCTTATGATATAAATGGCTATACTTTTTACACAAGAGACCAAGATCGGAAAACCACACACCAAAATAGTGGTGTCCATATAGGCAAGTGGACAACAATAACAAGAACTCCTATTATGGTGACATAGAAGAGATATGGGAGCTTGAGTACAGGGCACTTAACATCCCTCTGTTTCTTTGCCAGTGGGTAAAACTAACTAGAGGTGGCATAAGGAAAGATCAATATGGAATGACAATAGTGGACCTGACCAAGATTGGTTTCAAAGATGAACCATTCGTCCTTGCCAAAATGTGCATCAAATTTTCTATGTCAAGGATATGACTAGCAAACCGAAGAATACAAATCCCAAGAAGGACCACAAGAGCCAAAGCGTCACATTGTTCTTCCGGTAAAAGAGTAATCGTGGGAGTCGAGAAACGAAAAAGACAAATCGGATGACTATGATCAGTTCGATGGCATGCGTCCACTCACTGTCAAAGTTGACCCAAGCATATCGCTTGGAAATGAAGAGACATCGTACTTACGTCACGACCATGACTAAGGAACTTTCGTCAAGAAAAGGAACTTCAATCTTTGTCAGATCAGAATGATTAATGTTCAAATCATTTGTGTAATGTTGTATGAGTGTATTCCTTTATGTATTTGAACTAAAACTTGTTAAAGGCTTTCAGATGCCCTGTGGGAAGTAACCACAAAGTTTGAGATTTTTCTGAATTAGTTGAGCATTTTTTCAGTTTAATTGAATTTCCACCACTAAAAAGATATGGAATGGTGCCAAATTTTGTAACATGGTCTCTTATGTTTTAGAAGACAAATATTGTCGAGTCCGATGTATAATTATTGTTTTTAAATTTATATGAAATGAAATTAGCATTTTTATCACTAAAAATTGGGAAAAGGTAGATATAAACGGAAAAGTAGAAGTAATTATTTGAACTATTAAATTATTTTTTATATAGGAAAGTGAAGGTTGTTAATTCTTAACGTAAAATAGTTTTAAAAAATGTTGCAAATAGAAAGAATGAGAAAATGAGGAGGGAAAATGGAAAAAAAATCAAAGTCCCAAAAATAGTCCAGTCGGGTGGTGTTACCACCGGACTAAAGAGGGAAATTTTCCTTTGGGGCTCCTCATGAAATCCCTCTTTAGTCTCGGGTAGCCAACATGACAAAGGCCACCCTTTGTCACGGTTGGTTACACGACCGACTAAGAAGCGATACATAAAACAACGACTCTCCCCCTCCAACACTAAGCCACTTTTTTCGTCCCCGATCCGCCGCCATCGTCGTGTCCTCCTCCTCCGCCTCATCCTCACCTCTCGACGCCGCATCCCGCGTCGTCCCCCGTCCTCGGCCCCCTGGAATTCGCCACCGTCGTCGGCCTCCCGGAATCTGCCGCTCACCGACTGCCCTTCTCGCCGCTGCCGCCTCACGCCACGCGGCATACTCCCTGACCGCCGCATCCCGCGGCCTGCCCCGGCCTCCAGAGCTCCTCCACGCGTCGTCCTCCTCCCCATCCTCCTCCTCTGCACCGCCTCCTAGCCTCGGGCTCCCGCCCGCCACCGCTTGCCGCTTGCCCGGCCCGGCCGCTGACTCCGCCCGCGCATCAACATTGTCATCCCACTCCTTCGTCACCTTGTCCTGCTGCGCTCCGCCTTCATCCTCACAGTCATCATCCCCAACGCCGGTAGGGGCACGGCCTTCCCACGCCACCGGCCTACACCTACGCCCAAATTTTGGGGTTTTGGGACTTCTTGATGCAAACAAATGAATTGTTTGCGTCGCAATTTGAATTGAAGATTTTAATATAATTATAAAATTGTACTAAATATGTGTATAATAATTCTAATTAAATATGTCTCTCGCCAGCATCGCCACCATGCCTCTCCCGGCCTCCCGCCTCCTCGACGCACCCAGATCCCATCCGCGGCCTTGCCTCGCTCCTCACCGTGGTTATTTTAGAAATTGATAGAAATTAATATGAATTATTGTAGAAAATTAGTGGCCTTATTCTTGTTTATTCTAGAAATAGATAGAAATTATTGTATGTTCTCATAAATTCGTGTCGATTCATAGAAAATTAGTGTTTATTTTTGTGGATTCTAGAAATAGATAGACATTATTGTATATTCTCATAAATTCGTGCCGATTCATAGAAAATTAGTGTTTATTCTTGTTGATTCTAGAAATAGATATAAACTACTGCATATTCTTATAAATTAGGTGTCGATTCATAGAAAATTAGTGTTTATTCTTGTTTATTCTAGAAATAGATAGAAATTATTGTATATTCTCATAAATTGTAGATTCATAGAAAATTACTGTTTATTCTTGTTTATTCTAGAAATAGATTAGAAATTATTGTATATTCTCATAAATTCGTGTCGATTCATAGAAAATTACTGTTTATTCTAGATGGATAGCAGTGACAACAATGAAAGGATTATGGAGGACATTATTGCTCATGTGCAAATACTGCAACCTACACGGATGAGGAGTGTAGCGGTGCAGATAGGTTCCTCAACATAAATATGATCGGTGAAGGAGGCGTCGCCGAGGACTTTGAAAATAACGAGGCGACATAGCCCGACTCGAAAAATAATGAGGACCTTGAGGATGCTAATGCAGAAGGTTCCAACGAGATATACATATCATGCATTAAGTTCATTAGTATTAATTCGATAACCCCATTTCTTACATAAATAAATAACGAATATGGTACTTGTAGGCTTCTGGATCGACAACAAAAAAGGCTAAGAGAGGTCGTACACAACTAATGGTCGTGATGTGATGTATCATATCACGGAGGTGTCGAGCTTAGCAGCCTTGTGCTCCAAAAATCAAAGACAAGTTCGTGTCTCAATGCAGGGCCATTGTAAAGGACAACGTGCCCATCAAGTATAGAGAATGGAAGGGAAAATCAAGTAATCCATACGTGGTTAGGACTCGATAAAAGACCAGTGGAATGATGTGCTAAAACACTTCACACTTCCTCAAGGTGACGCAAACCTTGTTAAGGGTTGGACTCTAGCGAAGATGGCAACTCAATTTCAGAATTTCAAGAAGAAGTTGACTAGAGATTTTATCAAGAACTGAACTCCAAATTGGGATGAATATCCGAAGATAAAAGATCACTAGAAGTCCTTTGTTGAATACAAGAAAACTGAAATTTTTGCCCAAAAAAGTGCACAAGGGAAGAAAAGTGCCGATGAAGAAAGGGAGTACAACCATCGTCTTGGTCGAGGTGGTTACGTAGCAATTCCCAAGTGGCGGAAGATGGAACAAGACATTATCGCCAAGGTATCATATCGGTCTTTCACTAGCCCGATCGATCAAGAATTGGTATTATGCACATGGAGGCAGATTGAACCCGGATGATGGTACCCTTGAATTCCCACCCACATTACGAGAGAAGGCACTTGAGATAATGAAAAAAATAGAAGATGTCAGAGCTGGTAGATTGAAGGTTGACAGAGAAATGGATGAGCTCACTATGGCACTCGGGAATCCAGAACACCCAGGACGTTGCAGAGGCTACGGGGTGGTGTGGAAGTATGCTTTCAAGGGAAACCTCGGCCTATAAAAGTCGCAAAAGAAGAAGAGAAGCGCGTAGAGGAGCATCAAATGATGGAGCAAAGACTTAAACAACAAGAAGAAAAGATGCAGCGAGATTGAGCGAGTGGCCATAACGATATCTCGAGATAGCCCAATCTAGAGCACTACCACTTTGGATCCCGTCATTAGCCTTCCGCCGCAAAGCAGCTTGTGCTTCTACCGAGATTGCAGCAGTGCTTGCATAGAGGTCGCACCAGTGCTTGCAGAGGGCCTCAAGAGCCGAGGACAATCGAAGGAGTTCAGTGGATGACACCCAACAATACCACCTGTGGATTTTTCTCCGGTGCACCCGTGTGAGCTGCACAAGCCATTCGGCAACATCACAATGCAGGTATATATAAATAGAATTATTACATGCAATTAGCTCAACTTTTGATGCATCACTTAGAAAATGTAATAAATTCCTTATTTCTCTACATATATAGGTGGCGTACGGAAGTGCTTTTGCGCATTTTCCGGATGTGACTAGCCACGACATGCTTGATTCCACCGGCTCGCCTCGGTTCTGTGGAGATTTGTCACCACAATTTGAAGATCTAGAGCTAGACATCCCGGAGGTGACGGAAAGGACACTCAAAGATGCAGTTCACGGTATCATATTGTGGCCCAAAGCGTTACATTATAATCTCCTACGGATCCCTCGCATGTGACCATATCGTCATCTCCGAGGCCGTCCTCACGACCTTCAATATCACCTCGCTCACCGTCTACACAAGAACCATTATTCAATTCCGGAGGTGCGAGCTCCAGCCACGATAATGACATCAATCCCGAATCACCTCCAAAAAAGCAGAAAAAACCAATGCGGCAAAGCAAGTGCCATCAAAAAGTAAAACCACCAAAGCACCCAGAAAAAACCGCCACCACCAAAGCACATCGGAAAAAACCGCAAAGCACCACAGAAAAACCACCTAGCCACGAAAGCACAACCGAAAAAACCGCCGGAGCACAGTCTTCCAACCCAGTGCAACCACCAAAGCAGAAAAAACCACCAAGCCACGAGAGCACAACCGAAAACCCCCCCGGAGCACAGTCTTCCAACCCAGTGCAACCACCAAAGCAGAAAAAACCACCAACGATAAAGAAAATGGTTGAGCCCATCAGCAAAAGGAAGCTAGCATGGGAGAAGCGAAGAAGAAGGAAAAAGCGTGCCCAACATGTGCATGAATTTTTCAACAATCTGAATACAAAACAACAATGGAGGGAGCTCGAGAAGACCAAAAAAGTAGATCCGGGCAAACTTGGGTTTTTCAAACTAATGAGTGAAAATAGCAAGAAAATGATGCCCATAATGGCGTCGATGTCGTCTAAAGAAGATACTCGTGCAAAGAAATTTGGGCGAGAAAAGCAGATGCGTCGATGAGCAAACAGACTTACGTTGCCTCCGGCCTCAATGCACATGAACGAGCTCTAGCAGAAATGCCTACACAACAAGTAGTGCAGGTCCTTGATTTCATGGAACAATCGGGAAAGTGTTGCACTCGGCCATGAAGAACCACCCGGGATCCAAGTTTCGAGTATAGATGGCCCTTTCAGCTAGGAAAACCTCTTATCGAGGACCTCTCACCTAAGATGTACAAATTTCATGAGTGGTACATGCGGCAATCGAAAGGCGTAGATACCATAGGTATACTTGCTAGACCGGAAGATTTTGCCAGTGAAGGCAACAAGGTGGTCTGGCTGGACTTCAAATATATTTATGAAGTTTACCATCTAGATGCCCTGAATACCGATCTTATCGTCGCTTGGTGTCTGTAAGTGGCGTATTTTTTATGTTTATTAATAAATTTATTACGTATGTGGATCTACTAATTAACTTTGTATTTCATTTTTGGTAGCCTGCAAAAACAAGAGATGCAAAAAGAATATTGCCATAGCAATTGGTTTCATGGACCCATCAAAAGTCTACGATTTTGAGGTCAAGCATCAACCAGACACAACAATCGCGACAATCTATAGGACCTTTTACAAGTTTCATGACAAGGATCTCATACTACTACCTTACAGCTGCAAGTATGTGCGATTGTCATCTAATTGTCCTTGCTAATTCTATTTAGTTCTAATTTGTATGAGTATTATGACCATGTATATACAATTTTCATTGGATTCTTATGATAATTCAAGTTGACAATAGCAGCGTCATGGTGTGGGATTCATTGAGAAAAAACCCCGCAGGTTACCAAGACCTTCAAAATCTATTTCAAGAGTAATAATTCTATCTAAGAAGTTTCTAACTAGTATAATTTACAGGAGTACAAAACAAGCAAAACATTACTAAGATTCTATTTGACTTATCCAAACAACTAAAAAATCATGACTACAACATCGCCATATCTTTTGAAACTATCAAGCAGATTATGCTTGTAGCACGCTAGATGCATAGTACAAACTCAGCATATAAAAGTTTTGGCCATAGTACCAAGCAATCTACAATGTCCTGTCTAGCAAGGATAGCATTCACCTGTAAAGTTTGTGTCAACTGTTTTCTTGCAAGTTTCATTTAAATACCATTAAATTACCAAGTTAATTTTAAATGATACAATCTAGAATCACTAACTCTCGCCTGAAGGAATTGAATTCCGAAACATGGTGTGAATAATCAATTCAGTCAGCGAGCCTGACTGTTCTTTATATTAATAACGATTCATCTAATCTGAAATAAAAGGTGATGATTAATTGTGTCATTTCACTATATTTTCCTTGCACTGATGTTACATTTCACATGCCAATGTACAATTATATAACTAGTATCGTATATATATGGACTAGTGCATTAACTTCATTGAATTTCTAATCTACTACCATCCAACTATACAAAACTGATTTTAATGATTGAAATTTTATTTCATTGTTAAACTGGCTTGTTGCCAGTACTTTTTTGCAAAGTTAGTTTCATAATGCCGGCCAAATTGTTAAATTTATTTTAATAAAATGCCATTTCAAAATGGAAAATCCAAATTAATCACCTCAAGTATAGCCAAGTACACATAATATAACCTCTAAACTAGCCCATAAATTGAATGATTTGGTTCACGTTTTCCTTTAAGACAATTTTTCTTTTTGTTTCTCCACACACAAGTGGAGTCTTAAGTTCAATGTTTGGGAGATGATAGTATATGTCATAACACATATTCGGAAAAGGTAAAGACTTCATTTCAACTAGTTGTATTTTCTCCACTACACAGCCCCATCCACCGCATACACGCATGCGTGTATGGTCCTACTATCTCATTCTCCCGCGTCTTCCACACATGCTTTTGATTCCTTCGTGGGTGCCCCTCCTGTGTCTACCTTATGCTCGTGGCGTCGGTGGTTTCTGTGGCTTCTAGCGAGGACACCCCATGATGGCAGGACCCAATGAGGTGCTCGTGGTGGTTCTCTCTTTCTCTCTCTCTCTCTCTCTCTCTCTCTCTCTCTCTCTCTCACGCGTGCACATGAGGAGGGTTCAATCGTGGTGGGAGGTGGGCGGAGCAGGCGGTAGTGAGGGCATCACCGACTAGGGTGGTGGTCAAGGCAACGACGAGGGTTAGGGCTCAGGGTTGTTGGGTGGGGTTTCCAATATACTACGGCCATGGAAGAGGAGGGTGGGGGCGCTGGAGGACTGGCATTGGTGGTGGTGTGGCTGATGGCGAAGGTAAGGCGGTGTGGTAGCTCAGCCTACCAAGCGAGATCGGACTGCTGTTGGGCCAATGACCGGCGGTGGGGTGTAATGGCCATTGGGATTAGGAAGGGCAGGGTCTAGAGGGCTTTGGTGGGAGGTGGGCAGGCAGCACGGTGGAGGAGGCGAGATTGGGAAGAAGGGAAGAGGATGGGATGGGGAAGAAGAAACAAAGCAAAGAAAATGAGTTGGTTAATTTTTGTTTATGTCTGTCCTCTAGAACTAAGTCACAGCCAACTGTGATTTAGCCTGGTATTTAGAAAAATACATCATGAGTTTTAATTTTTATTAGTAAGATAGGATATTTAATAACAATTAAGACTAAAGATACAATGTTATACAAAACATAATTTTAACATACAGTGTAATGTCTACTTGCACCTTGCAAAATTTTAAATTAAAAAATCAACTTCTGTATGGAGAAATAAAAAGAAAAATTTTATTAGGGGGTAAAATGAACTGAATGTCATAGTTTAATGGAAAATTAGATCATGAAATAATGTAGAAGGTTATATAGATTTTGAGTAATTTAGACCTTTTAATATAGAAAAAGAGCATCGTGATTATGATGTGCCCATCCACCAGTTCAGTAAATTAATTGTTTCTCCCTGAAAACATATAGTACCACCATATTCCTAAATCCTAATGGCATTCATTTTCAGGTTCGAAAAGCAGTTTTTTTTTTAGCAAAGGACTGTGGGGGAGTTCCCCACAACAAAAACTCTTTTCCATTTATAAAAGGAGAATGATACTTTACAAAGCAAAGGGGGAAAGAATGTACAAGCAAGACAACATTATGTGACATTCACAGAGGACACAAAAGGTATTGGGCTGGACATTGTAGTGACGTCTGAGGAGTATACTCCTTGTATTCAATCTATCCACAAACAGCAACCAAGCAAAGAACTTAATTCTAGGTGTGCATTTAGAAGACCACAACTTCTTGAAAATCAGATGTGCATCCAAATGATTGTACACCATCTGGTAATATCTCCGAGTGGAGTATACCGCATTTCTCCAAATGAAAGACCAAACATCTTTGGCACTACAATCAAAAGGCACTTCTGAAATAAGGGCGTGCAGCTCCAAAAGTTCATTATAGGCTTGCATCGACAGTGGGAGGTTGAAGATGGAGTCCAGATCATCAGCTAGCACGACTTGCTTACCCGACAAAGAGGTATCTGAGGCAAAGGGAAAAAAAAAAGTCTAGGGAACCTTATATCCAAAATATCAGCAGACCAGAGATCTTCGCAAAAGGTTACTGATGAGCCATCCCCTGTAGAGCATCTGGCAATTCCTCTAAAAAGTATATTCAGTCTCAACAGGTCTTTCCACCAAAAGGACCCCACTTCAGCAGATGCATGTGGCACTTTGTTATTATAATATCCATGCGAGATAAGCTGAACTGAAGGGACATCTTTATTATTATAGAATTTGTGCAGCTATTTGAGGAGGAGCGCATCATTTTGCAATGTGACGTTCAAAACACCTAACCCTCCTTTATGCTTGGGTTTTTGGACCAGTGGCTAGGCAGCCCGATTGCCACCTTTCTTATTAGTATCATTCCCACGCCAAATATATTGTTTTCTCACTCCGTCAATGTTATCTATAACACCAATAGGGAGCTTGAGGGAGCACATAGCATAGGTGACAGTTGGAGTAAGCACTGAATTGTCATTTCCAACTGACCAGAGTCAGAAAGGAAAGTTGGGCAGGCCGAGAGGCGCCTTTCCACTCTGTCCATTAAGGGAGTAAGATCCTCCATACATGGCTTGGTAGTTCACATGGGCAACCCCAAGTAAGTGAAGGGCATAGAGGCTATTTGACAGTCAAAGGCAGCAGCAAGGCTTTGAATCTTAGTATCAGAAACATTTATAGGAACCATGGAGGACTTATGAAAATTTACTGTGAGGCCAGTTGAGATAGCAAAGGAATCCAGGAGGGCTTTAAGATGTAGCACTTGCGGGAGATCAGCTTGCATAATAACAATGGTGTCATCAGCATATTGTAGCACATGAGAGTCATTTGATGAGTGAGGATAGACATGTGTAGGAAGCAATTTTGAAATGCATCATTGACCACATATTGTAGGAGCTCAGCAGCTATAACAAAGAGGAGAGGGACAATGGGTCACCCTGACTAACACCCTTTGACATAAATTGCTTCCCAGGAAGAGCAGTTAATGGTGATGAATGGTTAATCATTCGCACATCTGGCGTTTGTTGTCTTCAGGTGCAAGCGACCTCCTCTCACACTTAATCTCCTCAACACTCCTCTGGCTACCAGGTAAATCGAAGTTTGCCGAGGCCCCACTTTTACCGTGAGCTTTTTATCATGCTCACGGCAAAATCCCATTTTGTCGGACGGCCACGAGAAAACTCATGACAAAAGTAGTGCTCATGGAAAAAGGAGTTTGTGGAGTGCGCTCTCGGCAAAAATATTTTGCCGTGAGCCTTGTTTGGCCAACGGTGAAAAGGAGTTTGCGAGGTCACTTCTCGGCAAAGAACTATTTTGCCGAGAGCCTTTTCTCGGCCGATAAAAATTGAAGTTTGCCGTGAGTATTTACAAAACACTCGGCAAATATAAATTCAAAACACATTTTGAAGCCTACATAATTTCAAATTAAAAAGCTTTGAAGTTTAAAGTTTCATAACTTCTCAATATGTATAACTCTTATTTAGATCATTTATTCATTTCGCAAAGTGGTATTAATTTTGTTCACAAAATCTATATCTCTTTATATAGTTTCATGGAAGTTTCTACCACTATATTAGATGAACAAATGATCAAAATAAAAGTTGTAGATCTTCAGAAGTTATAGAACTTTAAAACCATTTTAAATTTAAATTACTTTTGTCAATGAAAAGTACGTCTGAATTTTTGAAATTTGAATTATGCCGTGAGCATCGGGCTCACGACAAACTCATTGTTTCTTGTAGTGTCTCAAACCTTTATCTCCTCAACACGCCATCTCAAACCTTATCTCCTCTACACTCCCTCTCTCTCGGCCTCATCCCCACCGACAACTCTCTCTCTCTCTCTCTCTCTCTCTGAGTGAGTGTGTGTTGTTGTTGTGGGACGGGGGGGTGTTGCGAACAGTAGTAGATAATCGACCTTTGCTTCAAAGCTTTAGTCCCGGGTGAATTTTGGAGCCGAGACTAAAAGTTCTCGATCCACGTGGTCCCGAGTGCATCGAGCATTTAGTCCCGGTTGGTATTACCAACCGAGACAAAAGGCCCTGTATCCAAAACCTATTGCGGACGCAATCACGGAGCGAGACTTTTGACCCAATTGGTAGTACCGCCCAGGACTAAAGGAACACCCTTTACCTGAACATACTACCAACTCGAGACAAAAGATTTAATTCCAGTTGGTATTCCCACCTGAGATTAAAGAGGAACCTTTAATCCCAAGTGCAGAAACGACCCGAGACAAAACACCCCCACCGCACCTACCGCCACCCACCTCCTCCCCTCTCTCTCCCTTATTTCTTCAGCACTCCACATCCCACGGTCTAGCTTCTCTTCTCCTCTCTTCTTTTTTCATATTCTTCCTCATCCTATCTCTTTATTTCCTCCTGTGCAAGCCATGGGGGAGAGGAGTGGAGCGGCCTAGGCGGCGTGGAGCAGCGCATCCTAGGCAGCGCGACCTGCCCGACGCGGGGCAATATAGCCTGGCCAGCGCGCCGGCGGCTGGGCACAACAAGGCCGGGTGTGGTGCCTGCACAGTGCGGATGCCAGCAAGGGAGCGAGTGGTTGCGGCCCCAACACAATCCCCTATAGTGCATGCCCGACTCCATTCCTCGTTTGTGATTTGTGTGTGAATTGTTCATGATTTTTACTTGTGAATGTGTTGTTAATCGCTTTTTTGTGAATTCTTGAATCGAATCAAATTTGTGTGATTATTATATTATTTGATGAAGAATGTGTTGTGAATCGAATTGAAATTGTGCTTGTGGTGGAATTGAACTTGTTTTTTGGTGGAGTTGAAGTTGGAGCTGGCGGTGGTGGAACTGAAGCCGGTTCCAGGAACGCCATCTCGTGGGGCTTTTTATTTTTGAAACCCTTAGTCTCGATCGGTATTATCAAGTGGGATTAAAGGATCCTTTAGTTCCAGTTCGGGACCCATGACTAAAAGAGGGTCTTTTGTCTCTCCATCTTAATCCCTTTTGGTCTCTAGGTTCCTAAAGGCCTTACTAAAGGCTGGTTCTCCACCAGTGGAAGTGGGCTGTCTTGGTGGCGTGGCCTCCCGACACAGGACACGGTGGCCCGCCACTGCTGCCAACGTGGTGGCTGGCAGGGCTTAGGCGACTGCTGGGGCCTGAAGGCGCAGCTGATGAGGATTGAGTGATTGTTTTGTTTGTGATTGTGGAAATATATGATTGTGAGATTTTCTTGTGATGGTGGGATTCTAATAGTGAGATGTATTCATGTAATAGTGAGATTGTGTGATTATGAGATGTATTCTTGTGATTGTGAGATCACATGTATTGATTTGATTCTTAAGAGATACATGGCATGCGCAGATTGAGAAAATGAGAAGAAAGAAAACACAGAAAAGACAAAAAAGAAAAGAAAAGAAAGGAAAGAGAAAGAGAAAAAGTGCTCAGCCACTAGAGGCGGTGCAGACTCGTTTAGTTAGTGACCAACAGGTACTAAAGCTTCTCATTTAGTATCAGATATTTTTCCCAGTATTAAAAGGTCCAGTTTTAGTACTGTATTGCAAGTACCAGTTCCTTAACCAGTATTAAAAGGGGTTTGAGACCCGGTACTAAATGTTGGTTCCCACTAGTGGATCGTGGCCTCATGGGTGGGAGCAGTAGTGCGCAACCTGACCTTGTTGGTGCCTCACCAATCACCACACGCTGCTGGCACCACCTGCATTGGAGGCAGTAGGTGGACATACGCAGCCTTACCATGCCCAGTGTTGCTGTGATTTTTGTCATCAGAACACATAACAAGGAAAAGAGAAAAGAAAGGGAAAAGAGAAAAAAGCTCGACCACACGAAACAGTACCTGCAGACTGCAGTCTTGTTTAGTAGCGAATAGATACTAAAGCTTATCACTTAGTACAGGGTATATATTTGACCCGGTAGAAAAGGATCGCCTTTAGTACCAAAAGTACCAGTTACATACATGTAACTAAAGAGGAATTGATACCTGGTACTAAACGTCAGTTCCCAGTAGTGGGTCGTGGCCTCGTGGGTGGGAGCAGTAGTGCGTGTGGCCTTGTTATTGGTGCCTCGCCAGTCACCACATCCCACCGGCACCCGCCCCGTTGCAGGTAGTAGGCGGACATCTCCAGCCTCACGATGCACAGTGACAGCAATGAGCTAGTCGGAGAGAGGAGGTTGTCACCACGAAGCGATGGATGGCCAAAATCTTGTGCCGGAAGGCACAAGCGCAACAGGTCGATTTGGAAGGACTTACGTGGTCATCGCCAGAGTATGGACATTCATTTTGCATGATTTGATTTTGTTTTCTAATATATCACATTACTTATGAATTTTACTTAATAGAATGGATATATTTTGGAGTGTCTATGCCTCAAATGAGAAAAATTAACCCTCCCATCACTTAATTTTTTGACCATTCGATTCGGAATCAATGGCTCAGAACATTCATTCACCTCCATTTAACCTTTTTGGGAACCCCTCCGTCTAACCTTATCCTCCTAAGGGTCAACATCGCACCACCCTTCTTCCTCCTCCGCCCCCACTATCGGACACCACCACTACCTCACCAACGCGGCCCACCCTCCCACCGCCACCAGTCCTTCCATGTCTTCTGTGCTGTCCGCTGCATGCCCAGCTTCCTCCCAGGCGCCATCCCTGAACCAACCACTACAGAAATTGAAATTTCCGTGTGTGTGGCGATATCGATAGAAATCACGAAATACCGGGAAAAACAATTTTCCTCTCGGTTGTCGACAGGGATAAAGCGACAGGGATAAGAAAAATTGCCCGTCGGTTTTTTTTCCTGTCGGTACTACAATTTTCCCGTCGGTTTACCACCCACACGGAAATATACTTCGTCAGATTGTGATCCTTTGCCCCGTTGAAGAAAACCCGACAGGGAAAGAAGTTAGATCGCCAGGACAACACATTTTCTTATCAAAACAACTTCATTTCCCTGTCACTTTTATTAACCGACAGGGAAACACATATCACAAACAAAAAATATAAACTATTTATATATATTAAAGCTGGAATTCACAGCTTAGCATCCACAGTTCATAAAAACGTACAGGTTCACATATTCAAGACAGTTACAAGTACATTTACTGATTAAACCCTACACATCACAATGCATAATGAACTATCAGTTAGCAATGTTAGCATTAGACTCCGATTTAATCTCATTCCACTAAATTTCACACCATGGAGTTCTTCGTTGTCTGAAAATATGGGGAAATAATGAGCTGACTTTTCTATGGCAGTAAATACAACATTTTTACCAAATGTGTAGACTAGAAAGAAGAAAAAACACATACCCAGGTGGATGAAACGCATATGCCTTGACATTTGGCTTCCTTGTAGCTCACTCCACGCCTTAACTGCTACTCTTGCCATTGGGCCTTCTGGTAGCTCACTGCAAGCCTTGAAGCATTATATACACACACATAAGTGTAGCAAATGGAGCACAAACATCTGATGTTAACATGCAGAAAAATACGTGCACAATGCACGACACAAACATGAGTATTTCATTTACAAGAGAATATATTCAGCACTAGTAGTACAGAGAGTAATTTGCCGTGGCGATATAATACTCAATCAAGCATACAAGGGTTCAAAATGTTCATGCACTCTACAGTTCATAAATTCAGTTAAGTGTTACCCATAGACAAAGTAATACAGTATACCAAATGTACAAACATCTACAATTATACCAAAGTAATACAGTAATACAGTATACCGAGTAATTAATACAGTATACCAAATATAAATAAAATAGACAAAATACATTCAATTACTAAGAAATATATATATAATTGCACAGAAACTAATTTTAGGCTCGTATGTTCCATTGTATCCCATGTCTAAAAACAGATGAAAAATTATCTTCTAGGACACAACCTTACCTTTACCTTCTTGTTACCATTTTGGACCAACTTGAGTCAAAACTTTGAGATTTCAATACTTCATATAATTTTTGAACTCGTATGAAACTCACATTTGGACACAACCTTACCTTTACCTTGTTGTTACCATTTGTGGATTTATATTGCAATTTTTTTGTGCAAAAAAGTTGCTTCTTGATTTAATTTTTAAATATATAATTAAGATACCCTTTATGGTGTATCTTGAAAAATTACCTAATATAACCTCAATACATTTTTCACATGTACTCCTCCGTCCCCTTTTGTTTGTCGCTAGGAACCGTGGCGCCCTCGCATGATTCTGATTCACAGTGACGAAGATAGCGGGACAGAGGGTGTAACAAATAACATACAAGTTGTCATCTAGGAGGTTCAAGAATTTTCAAATAGAATTTTATTTTCTATCATTTAAATAAATTTCTACGTGCTTAGTGAAAGTAAATCCAAGTTGCCCTATGTGTACCTCTAATAAAATTTTGAAAATTGCATAAAATTTATATTTAAGCTCCTATGTTCCATTATAGCCCATGGTTTGGAGACTTATGAAACAATCAATTGACTTATAGGGAAAATTCATATTTCTATATCCAAATTGCCACATAATAATTAAAATAATATCTATATTTGATAAAAATATAAGTAGATGTGGAAACATAGTTTAGGCACACAAGGTTATAATAAAATTTTACATGATTTCGATAAAATGGCAATATACATTGTTTAGAAATGGACACATCTCTCATGTAGTTTCTTATAGTTCAAGTGAAACTTTGGTATTTGAATATCTTGTAAGATGTTCCAACTCATATGCACCTCAATTATTGACACCACCTTATTTTGAATATAACAATGAAAAATATCAAGCTACATTATCAATTGTTATGCAAAAACAAGTTTTTTATTCTCCATTTATGTGGAAAAAACAAGTTGTATAGAAGATAACCAAGAAAAGAAAGTAACATGAAAACATACACTATTAAATAAAATATCATGGTTTTAGAAAAAATTAGGAAAAAGAATTATCAAATTTTGAGTTTTTATAAGGGAGAAAAACCAATTACAAATTTTAATTCGGATTAAAAGAGAAAGATGAACGATTGATGTGTTATTCCTCCCAATTTAGATGAATTTCCGTGTGTGTCCTATGAATTTCCCAGTGTGGTTTACCTAACCCACTGTGATTTCCAATAGTGAGGGTGCGGCGCGGACCCTGCCCTTCCACGCTGCCTCAAGGTCGTCGCCCATCACCTATCATCTCTTCTGCAGGCATATTCTCGCCTCCATGCACGCCTCCTCCACCTGTGTGGCCTGCCTCGACCGGCGACCCCAAACCCCGACCGGGCCCGAACTCCTAATTTCGGAATGTCGTCTGAATTCGGACGTAGTAGGAGAAGAAATTTTGAGTTGGGGAAAAATTTGGGTGAGGAACCCTCTATTTCACTCGTGTGAGCTATAACTCTCCTTTTTCTCCAAATAAGTGTGTATGGACTCATGGTGTCATGCATTGCACAACAGAGGGATTACGGAATAGTAAGTACTAATATTTTTCAGTAGCGCAATGATGCCAACAGACTTCTGATGTGGTAAAGTCAAATCATTGTATTTCATGGCAAATTTTGACTCAAACACATTGTCTCAAATACATCAACAAATTGTTGAAAGCAAAAAAAGGTTATACGTGCCAATTTGATCTCCTCAAGCTACCACTTACTTCGCCAACCCGAGCTGGCTCCCCTTATACAACCCAACCATACTACAAGATTTCCCCATGTCCACCACCTCCTCGCACTTGCCCGTCTTTGGGTCATACACCCTCACCGCACCATACGGAACTGCCACCCAGGCTATCCGGCCGTCACCGAGCACCATCAACGGCTGCGCCAAGATTTCCTGGCGGCGGTATGTGGTCGGTATCAATGGTGCCGGTTGGTCCTTCTTCTTCTTGGGGTCTTCCCATCCGTGCAGAATGGATGCTAGATGGAGAGACTGTCCTCAACCACGTCCCCTTCTCGAGGTCCGTGAGCACCCACATGTCGATGCAGCAGGAGAGGTAGTCATGGTGCACAAAGACGAGGCAGCCGTTGAGCTCGACCAGGCTCAGGTTGGAGTGGCAGCAGATTGCGGCTCGTGGAGGGAGCTGGCCTCGAGGAGGCTCGGCCTCCCTCCTCCTTAGCTAGGTCGAACGAGGCGATGCCATCAAAGTCACCGCCGCCGGCTGTGAGACGCCGACGTCAGGAAGTGGGCGAACCCCTGCTGGGTCACCGCCCGGTGCCGGCGGATCGCTGTGGGCGAGCACCGGAGGGATCGGCGCCGACCTCCACCGGCCGCCGAGGCTGAGGATCTCGCACGATTGGCTAGGTCGTTGGCCGTGGCGGCGGTGGTGTCGTCGCGGAGCACCTTGTATCCTCCGTCGCCGGGACCTGCCCGAACACGTACGCCGACCGCGGGTCGGGCGCCGCTGGGATCGCCCGGCGTGCCGGCCGGTGGCGGGTTCAGCACGCCGATGGACGAGGCGGTGCAGCCGGTCGGGCGCGAGGAAGATGAGGCCGCCGGTCGCCGCGAGGTGGCCGGGCTTTGCTTATCGATGTGGTTGACGATGGCGCCCGAGGCCACGTCCACGAGCTTGACGTCCACGTGGAGATGTCGTAGGCGTTGTAGACGGCCGTGACGAGGAGAGTCCCCCTTGAGCGCCCGGCGGCAGTGCTGGCGCCATCGGTCGCCGGCCTAGTGGAGAGACAGGCCGGAGCTTCAGGAGAAGAACTCGAGCTGCTGGCACAACACTTGGGATTGACGTGATGGTTTGGTCGCGTATGGTTGCGATTTCTTTTAAAGACGGGGCACGGTGCGTGGCTGAGTCCGAATCGGCTGTTTGTGAGTTTGTACGAATCCGCCGGACTTAATCAGACAAGAGTCGGTAATCACGTAGGTAATCCAGACACGGAGTCTTTGCATGATCCGTTCACCTGGTCTAAATTTACAAGGGCCCATGACAAATGGACCCTGAGCCCAGGTGAATTTGCCCGTGAATTTTCTCTTCGGCCGTAGCCCACGATCCATATAACGATTTTAGCCGGTGCCAACGTGTGTGCTTCAGTCACCGCCACCATTCCTCTTTTCTATTTGAGTTTTCACCAGCACTCCTACTGGCGACAATGCCTCATTCTTCGAACCCAGAATGAAGCAATATTCTGTAGCTCTCCGCGTTGAATTAATGCCCTTACAAAGTTTCTAAGGAAGACCATGATATTCTTGATAAGCTTTTATAAAACTAGCAAGTAGCTAGATTACCTATTAATAATGATAACTTTACATAATAGCTTTTACGTAAAATATAAAACAATAATTTCCATGGTTAGTCAGCTATGCATTTTACACATTGTGTAGGCCTATCATTTTCCATTAACACCGTAGCACCCCATCACTACGGAAAGAGCTTCACGAGAGTAATACTCTTTGGTGAGAGCCAAACCTTGGGCTCTCGTGAAGAGCTCTTCGCCGAGAGTAAAAATAATAATTCTCGTGAAGAAAACCACTCGGTGAAGATTCTTTTCACGAGAGCAAAGAAAAAACTCTCGTGAAGAAATTCTTCACGAGAGTTTTTTCTTGAAGTAAAAATTCACTTTTCACCTTCAAATTTTTATCATCAACATGCACTTATACAAAGGATATGTTCAAATTTGACGCAATTTTATCTCTGTTTGCTATATTTAAAATTTTAATTCATTCTAGGTAATTTTTTTGAATAGGTCCGATATGAACTACAAGTGCATGAAATCATTGAGTAAAGTTGTTGGAAAAATGAGATTCATGTTCATGAGACATCTCTAAGACCATGTACATGAAAGCGAAACTAAATTTTAAACATTTTGTTCTCTCGATCATGACAGATCGTGTCGCGGAAAGGTTTTAAAATTGTATAAAATTCAAATGAAGTTTGAAAATCACGAATTTGTCGAGCACTCATTATATCTTATGTCGAAGTTGTGGTAAAAGTTGAGAACATTTTGAGCACTTTGACACGTCGTTGTTTAGAAACCGGAACATCTCACGAGAAGTTTCAGAATTTGAACTAATGTCACTAGGTTTGGTACATTAGAGAAATTTAAATTTGAGTTTGACCACAACAACTTTTTATAAGCAATACACAACATATCTAGTGTCATGTTAAGTTTTTGAAAATTTTTACATTTATTTCCTATTTTAACTAATTTAAAAGTTTTAGAAAATTCTTCGAGAGCCATTTATTGGGCTCTCGAAATATAATTGGGTCAAGTGGCTCATAATCCCATGCGGCCCATTAACCCGGCCCACCCCGCCCTCCCTTCCTATATAAGCCCGCGCCCCACCCAACCCTAATCCTCCTCCCTCCTCCTCGGCACCGCGCCGCCTCTCTGCCGCCGCCTCCTCACGGTCTTCCTCCAGGATCCGCGCCTCCACCACCTCACCTCCCTCCCTCCACATCCACCGCCTCCCCATCTCTCGCCTCCTCCCCCGCGCAGCTGCCCCTCCTCCCTCAGCTCGCCCCTCACCTCGTGGCGAGGAGCAGCGTGGGCGAGGCGGTGGCGGTGGATCCGCCACCGCGGCGCCCGACGACCCGCCGACGCACCCCGACGACCAGCGGCGCGCCCGACGTCACGACTCACCGGCGCGGCCCGCGGCCCGGCGACTCCGCCGGCGCGGCCTCGGCGACTCCGCCGGCGCGGCGCGGCCTCGGCTCCTGCGCGGCCTCGACGACTCCTCCGGCGCGGCCTCGATGACTCGCCCAGCGGCATCGACGACTCGCCGGCGTGGCCTCGACCACGACACGCGGCGCGCGCGTGTCTTGGCGTGTGCGTGTGCGCGGCAGCGCGCGCGTGTGTGTGTGGGTGTTTCTCCTCTCCCTCTCTGCGTGTGTGCGGCGGTGGTGGCGTCGGCGGCGGCCAGCCGCGGCGTGCGTCGTGCGTGCGCGCGGCGTCTTGCGCGTGTGTGCGCGGCGGGGCGTGGTGGTGCAGGTGGTGGCCGGTGCGGTGGCGGCCGGTGGCGTGCCGCGGTGGTGCGGCGGCGGCGGCGGCCAGTAGCCCCCATGGTTTTCTTTTTTGTTTTCGAAAACCTTCGCCGAGTTAATTGGGCCTCTCGGCGCATATCCAGAGGGTCCCATCTGCCTCGGCAAGGCGCCACTGCAGAGCTTGGCCGAGGCCTTCGCCGAGAGCTTCCTCTCGGTGAAGCCTTCACCGAGAGGAAAGACCCTTCGTGAGAGGAACCTCACTCTCGGCGAAGGCCTCGTTTCCCGTGGTGCATGCACACACTCATACAGGAGCCTAACTGGATAAGAGGAGTTGCGAATTGCGCCTAGAGCCCTAGACGCAACCACGGTCCAGGGCTGTCCATGAAGGGCCTAAGGGCAACTCCAACCGACCTCTTATATTTGATCCCTATTCAACCACACTTGTTGGATAACACTTATTATGTAACTTTTGTCAGCGAATTTGTAGTCGGCATGACTTTAGTACTGCTAGCATGCATACATGTCTTTTCATTGTATCAGTAGCGGCCCAGTAAGTCACCTGCCCCAAGAATAGTTATCAGGAAGTAATTTATTTTCTTCTTCTTTCCTATTTCCTATCCAAGAGAGCCACAATTACACTCTAAAAATATTTAGAATAGTCATCCTTAATTTTTGGAGTATATTTCTTTTTAGTTTGAAACAAAGTATTGTGATGGTAATGTTACCCTAGAATGACAATTCTCATACAATAATGCTGGGATTATTTCTCTTCCATTAAAAAAACCTTTTGTTCATGAAAACATATTTTTAGTTCAAGGGCTGAGTAGTTTGTTCCTATCAATATAATACTAACAAAATACTAGGTAGAAGCGGTAGTATAGCCATCTGGTGCCTCGCAAACTTTCTTCTACCTCCCGCCGCCTCGCCATTTTCCCCTTCCCATCTCCTACTGCAAATCGACTGTCCCTTCCTCGCGCCATTCGCTTTCTCCATCTCTCCACGCATTCCTCTAAGCCATGGAAGTCCCACACCTCAAAAAAACTAACAAGACCTAAAGACCGTACCTACTTTCCAGCAAGCCGTCCGAATGCAATGTACCTACGCGATTACCAGTGGTGATAAGAAAGCAGGAGGATATATATCACATTTCTGCACTCAGGTACTACTGGCCTCGCGTTAGGACAATTCCCCATTGCTTTTCTCTCCACTTTCCGGAGGAAAACGTGTCTGGCTGGCGACATAAGTAACTCTCGTGGCGTGCTGCAGCAGTCCTCTTCAGCGGCGCCGGCGTCCCCAGATCCAAACCCCATCTCTCCAGTCTCCATCACACACACCAGAGAGTGCCAGACAGTAGTCCACCACCGCTTCTTGCTCTTGGCCCGGCTGAGGAGCGCCTCGCGCAGGCCGGAATCTTTCCTGCAGCGCCGCCATCCTCCGATCCGCCGTGCCCGAATCAGGTAAACGCTTGGAACCCTATCGATCTCTTCCCTGGTGTCAGGAACTCACTGCCGTACAATCTTCGTGGTTGGCAGACTCGATCCGGACGGCAGCTGCGGAGATCTCGGCAGTGGCGACGATGGATCCTGCCGGCTCTTGATTCCAGTCCACCACGACCGTGAACGGAAATCTCGTCTCCTCCTGCCGTCAGTGTGCTCGAGCTCCCAACAAATCCACCCGATATCTATCTCCTGGTAAGAGTTAGGCACTCCCGCCTCCCTGTTTACTCTACCCTCTGGGATTATGCTGGCACATGTTCATCTCGTCGGCTCTTCCTGATCCCTTCCATGGCAACAGGGCTCCGGACAGCACGCAGCAGCCGCAGATCGAGATCAGCGGCGACAGATCCGGGGACCCGAGATTCCATGGTGCTTGTCTGGTAAGCTACCTCTATTGCTCAGTGCGTGAGTTCACACACTGCACAGATCCCTATTTGTGGTTCTGCTCGCTGCACGCCATGATTGATTCCGCTCAACCTGGATGCGAATTTGCAGAACGTTTCTCACTTCGTCTTCAACCAGAACCTTCGTGGCAGAAGACTACTCCGGACGGCGGCGGTGGGCAGCGGCGGCAACGATGGATCCTTCCGGCTCCTGATTGCTGATTCCACCACGGCGCTTGACTGGAGATGGCTCTGTCGTAGTCTCCCACCGTGCGTGTGCTCCAGCTCCCAAAGCCATCGACAACTCCTGGTAAGCGATTGGCACTCGTGCCGCCATACTCTCTAGATGCATACTCTCTGAGATTAGGCCAGTAAGTTGAGCTCTTCCGTTGCATGGCCGCAGATCGATCTCATCAGCGCTGCGGCGATCCACCCGGCCAGGGACCAGATCCACATTCCAGCCTCCGATCCATAGCGTACGATGTCTGGTAAGCTTTCTGCCCAGTGTGTGAGTGCACACTGCACTGATCCCTATACTTCTCCTCGTTTGCATGCCACGATTCTGCTTCAGACTGGATGGGTATTTTTTTCCCCGTGACCGGTATATGCCCAAATTTCATTACCCTAACATTTCATTACAACCCTGAATTTTCATTAGCTGCTTCTGTATAAACAGTTGTGTTAATTATTACCTCAGCAGAAAGTGTAGCCTCGCTAGTTAAAAATATCAGAGAGGAATGCAGCCAATTTGTTTTTCTATTTCTCCATAATTATCACACAGACTGCATGTCCTTACAAAATTTAAGTCATTTATCGTGTTACCATGTTGTTAAGGTATGCCTTCATTTTTTTTCTTCGACAGTGCAACAGATCCTCTATAATTTCAGGCCAAGTTTTGCACCAAAGCACATACTATATACTATATCCATGTCGTTATATTTTACGTTTGATAGTTCAAAACTTAACTAAGGAACGTCAAATATTATGATTTGGAGGGAGTATTATGCAAATATTGCATGTGGTGTTTATGTGTTCAGGATACCCTTTATGCACAAATTTTGTCCAGTGGATTTTATATATCATGATGAAGCTGCAAAATATACTTCTCATATATGCTTGTACAGTACAGCCTTGACACTGATATTATAGCCTCGCTCCATTTTCAAGGAAGAAAAAAATCATATCTTATATATCATGGAGAAGTTTGTAAGCCCAATAGCACATAAAGGACCATGCTAGACAAACCACTTCAATTTGTGATCTTACAAGTTTCTTTTCTTGGAGAACAATGTTATTTCTACTTTACTGCTGCACCCAACAAATGGCCAATATATACCGACCGTATAAAATTGTCTGGCATTCCTTATTATTATCATCTGTATCCATTGCCAGTATTGTCAAATTAGCTAATTGCAAAATGATTTTCATGTTGTTGCAGATCGACTACCAGTGGCCTTGGCTAAGGTAATTGTCGAATGGTCTCCGCACCGGCACTCCGGAAAGAACACATGTGCAAACCTCCTGCCGCCATTGTCTAACGACAATGCGTACGAGATCCTGCTGCGCGTTCCGGCCAAGGATCTGTGCCGCCTCCGTGCTGTATCCCATTCATGGCGGTGTTTCCTGTCCAACCCACAATTTTTTACCGAACATGCAGCACGCAACCCTACGCCGCTCATTGTTGCTGGCTACAACACATATAGTTGGGAACACAACCGCATCCTTTACGACATCTGTGACCTCTCTGGGCACATTATCAAGCGTGTTTATGCGAAAAGGGAGGAATGGGTGTTGTACGGGCAGCCTGACCTCCTCTGCATTGTGGATTGGGCTAACATGAGCATCAAATTGCTCAATCCAGCCACTGGAGTCGCATATGTGTTGCCAAAGGAATTTGCTGAAGAACATGCAGCATACCATCAGTACATATACAAATACTCTTTCACTGCTACATTTGGGCAGGTTGCCTCAACAGGGGTGTACAAGGTGATTCGTGCCATTTTCATCCTTGATGGTGGACACTTTCGGCAGCTGTATGAGGTTTGCAGCATTGATGGCAACAAGCAAGCTGGGTGGAGGGCAAAGAAATCCCCACCATACCAAATTGAAATGGACCGCTGGGATAATGTAGTCATCAATGGGATCATCTACTTCTTCTTGTCCTATGATGTGGATGAAGATAAGCGCCGTATAGGATCATTCAACCTTGAGACAGAAGAGTGGAGTCCGAGTATCCCTGGACCCCTAATAGGTGCACTGGGTGGAAGCTTAGTTATTGCTTGTCACCCAGCTACTAGCAAACATTCCTCTGTGAACCTATGGTTTTTGGTTGACTTTGAGAAGGGCTTATGGGTCAAACAATATAGCATAGAATTGAGTTTTGAACATCCTGCATATTGGATTCACCCCTTCTCGGTGTTGAATGATGGGAGGATGGTGTTTGTCATTGACACAATAAACGGTGGAGGACTTTTGAGTATTTATAATCCTGATACCAAAACTTCTGAAGATGTGATGGAGATGGGGTATGGTGTTGCTCTTGGTTTGTACACAGGAAGCGCACTAAGCCTGGCAAACAAAGTGCCAGTTACTGAGGTTAGTATTTTTATTTTTGATGTAATTAAGTATACCATGTTTATGTCTCACTGGGATAACTTGGTTCCTTTCTATGTCCCTTTTTTATAGAACACAACTGGATTTGCTGATGGATCATGAAACAGAAGGTATGTACCTCATTCTGTAATTAAACAGACGAACATCACCCAGTCGTGTCGTCTGAGTATATTCTTATTTATCTACTCATGGTTTTAAATGTCATTGAAAGAATACTGATCTACCCTTGCTGCTTGTTGTATTTTGGATATGTTGATGTTGTTGGAATAACTAGTAACGACTGATCTTTTAATTAAGTAGGAAAAAGATGTTTTCCTTCTATCTAATATTATTTTCTGTACATCCATTTGTATCTCAAGATAAATTTCCATTGTCTGCTGATCTGTTTAGAATCTATAATTAGTTGGTAAAAGCAATATATGTATACATCTGCAAGCAATTTCTCCTGCTTGTAATCTTCATTTTATTATCTATATGTGTATCGTTGTTTTGTTATTGGTACTGTGATGAACGTCTGGATCAGAGTTGCCTTCTACTATGTAGAGGACCATGCTATTTCTGTATTCTGTCCATTTATTCATTATTTAGAATCATACATTTTGTTCTCACAGAAATGACTTTTTGAGACCATGATTTATTTTACTGTGCAACATAAAATATTTTGGACTACATGGTATTCATGATTATAGTCATAAAAAGATCATTACAGAAACAAATGCTAGTTTCTTTTCAAACCTTAGAGTATATGTGTTTTGCGCAGAGGAAATTCTAATTAGATGTCAAAATGATTCTGTTAAGTTGAATTTCAGTTGCAGTTTCTCTTTAGTTGTGGAAGCATTAAGGAGAAGTGAATCAGTATCCATGCTGTATGGAAATTGTTGCCATTATATTTGTCCATGCATTCAATTTAGTCAAGTTAAGTTTCCCTATGTAGTAGCGCCGAACTGCACATTAATTAAATATTTCTATTACATATTGTGGACTTGTGGTGGCGCTGATCTCCAGCCAGGCTTTCATATTTGTAATTTCCATGTTTCTTTTGTGCTCTGGTTCAACATTTTATTTGTATGTTTCCTTTGTGTTCCTGATTCATCATTTTATTTGTTTGCGGATCATCTTCATAGAGAATGCAACTATCATATTCATTAGAAACTGCACTTTATATTATGTGCAGGGAAATTGGAGGATGATGAAGAAAGAAGATGGGAATCATAAGGCAATGAAGAAGAAAGAAAAAGGTGGGAGTTTCATCTTAAGAGTGACCAATATATCCTTTTATAGTGGTTGACTGCTATGTAATAACTGCTTTGGATGTTACTTGTGGTGAATGGACCTGGCATATATCTTTATTCACTGTGAACTCGTTGAATAACATTTACTGTGTACCTTTCATGGTTGTATCAGTTGCAGCCCAATAATGTTTTATCGTGAGGAAGTCTTTTTATTTTTCTTCAGACTACAACAATTAAATCTAAAATCTTGGAACAGATATCCTTCATTTTTGGAGCATATTTATTTTTAGTAAATAATAAATATTATTTTTGGAATAATTCTGCTACATTCTTGTATTATTTTTCTTCTTCTTTAGATAAGTTTAGTTTATGTGAATCTCTCAATTTTAGAGGTAGCACATTCACACCATCTCATGGATATCCACATCACCTGATAACCAGTTAGCAGTCGATTTGTTGATCTTTCGATATGGATCATTTACTGTAGATTGGTTCATGTCTCTGTCCACCTCGTCACCTACCCAAAAGCTTGAAAAATCACTTGCAATGTCAAACCCCGTTCGCTACGTCCTCCCCATTGCTCCCTGCTGTCCCGCCCCCCTCCCCCCGGCAGCCACATCTACCTGTCTGGCTTTCATGGCTTTGCAAGTCGCAGCGGCTACTTCACGGACAGCAGGCTACTGCAATTTGGCCTGCCACACACTACAAAAAACATTTGTATGAGCTCCCCCTTTTTCCAGGAGCGGGTGAAATTGCCGCCCGATGCAACAAAAACGTGTGGCGCTGTAGTAGAGTCACCCACACCTATTAATGAGTTTCGAGGACCGTCACCCGCTCTTGAAAATTGGTGCCATTTCCATGAGCGGGTGACAACGTCTCCCGCTCCTGCAAATATTTTCTAGGTGCGGTTGCCCGTTTGACTCGCTCCTGAAAATGGTTTGAACAGTTTGTTTTTATAGATAATCGTTATTGAACACGCCATTAAAGTGAAGCGCGTTTGAGATGCCGGCAGGCTGCCCGAGCGCCACCGCCGCCGCCTCCAACCGCGCCCCTCCTTCTCCGCCCGCACCGCCTCGCCCCACTACCTCCTCTACCTGTTCGCCTCCCTGCCGGGCGCCCCGCGCCTCCTTCGCGTGCCCGGGCCATACGCGCATCCCCGCCTCGCATCTCACGCGGCGTGTGCAGCGTACGTCGACGCCCGCGTCTCACGGACAGGGGCACGTAGTGCCTCACCGGTCCAGTGCCGCTCTCACTGGATAGGCGTCGCAGCGCCTCACCAGCGCCGCACCTCCTAGATCCAGTTTGTTTTGTTATTAGATTAATCTCATATTCTAATTCAATAATATAGGATTAGGTGTAGATTATGTGTAGATTAGAGATTGTGTACAAATTTTAAATACTAAATTTTGATAGAATACAGAGTTGTGTAGAAATTTATTAGTTATATTTATGGATGGAGAATATTAGATAAATATTACACTTGTGGAACATAATGCAATATTTTGTTGGACTAGAGAGATTGTGTAGAAATTTGAAATAGTATATTTTGTTAAACTAGACTAGAGATTTGTGTGGAAATTTTGAAAGAAAAATTTTGTTAGACTAGAGATTGTGTAGAAAATTTTAAATAAAATACTGTGCATAATTTTGGGGTAACAATGTCAAGTTATCACTTTTTTAGCGTGACGGCGGCTATGGAGGTGGTCGTGGTCGTGTCCGCAGAGGTCCCCTAGTGCCAAACCCCCTGCCACCACCCCCAGCACAGCCTGCTGGTGCTTCCTTCCCTGTCGGTCAAGAACCTGTGTCCATTACCCAGAGCGAGTTATGCCGGAATGTTGTATGTACTTAGATATTCTATTTTTGAATTTGTAATTGTTTTTATAATGATAAAAATATTTAGTATTTGCATTATTATGAAGTTCCTTTCACCAATCCAATGGTTGGAACGAGTTATATATGGTACGACTGAACAAGCTCCAATGGTGGTTTATGAACAAGCAACTCCATCGCAAGGAAGCTATATTGTTTCTCTATTTATTAATGTTGCAGGCATGCGAGAGCAAAGAAGTGGTGATACGATTGTTATCCATATCAATTCTTCTACTGCCATATTGCCACAGATTGCCGCTGTTGATGTTGTGAGGAAGGCACTTATCCAAATAGAAGCTCAAACAAGACATGTATTCCCAGACTATAGTTGCTTCAAGATTAAAGCCTTACAACATAACAACCTGCCCGTCACTGAAATACCTAAATAGATATCACCATCATATGAATCATTCATTGTATGTAACTACAACTTGTTATTTTTGGTATTTGTTTTTTTATGAACTGTACAGTAACACGTTGTTTGCCAATTGAATCAGGACGCATTGTATAATAGTTTCATGCACGTTGATCAAGGTATGAAAGAGGTCTTACATCAAGTACTAGAAAAAATTGGATGGGCATTCACAACACCACACCCAGGTCCAGTACGCGGCGGTTGGCAAGCTGGCATTACCCTATTATCATCTACGGATTTAGTGCAAATATTTGGGGAGATATTCATCACGCCCTACATGGCTAGAGATAGTGCATACATATATGCACTAGATTATGTTGATAAGTTCTTGGGAATCAACATTATCGATATTAATTATAGTTTGTACTTCTTGATGATTCACGGTCATGATGTGAACGATCCTAGATTTTAATTAAGTATCTACGTATTGAACTCTATTTTATGTATAATAATGCGTGATTATATATTTTTAATAGATTATATATATGTGGATGTGTTTGTGGGTGTAACATTGAAGTTGTGAAGTTTTTCATTTGAGCTTATCTGCATTGTCATCATTAAATATGCGTGATAGGTCATCATCATCCACTACAAGAAAAATGTTGATTAGTGATGCGACCAAATTTTGGTGTCATTGATTAATGACATTCCTGGATGATCTCGCCATAAAATTTCACTTCCGAGCAAATTTAGTGACAAAAAACTATCGTCAAAAAGGTAGCTATTGTAGCAAGGCATTCCCCATGGTGGTTTTGTGACGCCATAAGCTTCGCAAAATCGTCATAAACCAACTTTGGTACCACATGTAAATTCAAGAAGATAAATAAGATGATAAAATAAAATGGAAAAATGTGCTAGTCTCATGGATCAAAGTAATTTATAATTGAAAATTTAGACTACCGCTAGTCTTTAATGACAAGTAATTTTGCCACTATCAATTAGCTAAAATAGTTCTTTTTAACAAATTAAGTATTGTGCAAGGATGAGAACTAGCTTCCATGGTCCGCTATGTATTGCGATTTTCAGATTTTTTTGATAAATTTTAGGTATTATTATCATTATTTTTTATAGTGTTGCCAATAGAAGTTTGAACGATCCATATAAAATATTTGAACTTTTTAGTTATTTTCAGGATATGAGCTAGAATGGAGCATAGGACACTAAATATATTTTTTTCAAATTTTTGAATCTTATTAGAGGTGCACATAGTTCAACTTGGAATTACTTTCGGTAAGCACGCGAAAATATGAGAGTTTCTCAAAATTTGAAATTTGAAATTTAACCACCTTGAAAAGGCATAAACCATTGAGCTACAAGTTTTCTTGTGCATTATTATGGTTTTCAACTCTTTTAAACATGACTTCACCCTGTTATACACTTTAGAGTGTATAAAGTGTATACAAAATAGCTCGGTCACGCCTAGCCACACCCGGACACGGTTGACGCCCGTTGGCCACACCCCGCATGCCACCGGTCAAGAACTGGCCGCAACAGATGCCGAATTTGATCCGTCTAAACAAAAAGGGCAAACGAGGACTCGAACCGACAACCTGAAGGTTAGGAGGTGAGTGTGTTACCACTGAGCTAGAATGTAGGTTGTGTTTGTGCTTAGAAGTTTGTTTCTATATACTTTAAAAACTTGTTTCTTAGTACATACTCCTTTTTCTTGGAACCTAATGAAAATTTTATGTCAAGTTTAAACATCCAAAAAATGATTATATTTCAATTTACATAATTTTTGGAGGAGTTTTAGGAATTATTATCATTATTTTATAACAAGGTGACTAATAGAAGTTCGAGTTTTCCCTATAAGTCAATTAAATTTTTCATCAATCTCCTAGCGGTGGCTGGAATGGACCATAGATGCCTAAATATAGTTTTTTTTAATTTTTTAAAATCTTATTAGAGGTACATATATGTCAATTTGGAAGTAGTTTCGGTAAACATGCAGAAATTGATTTATATCATAGAAAATAGCAAATCTACTTGAAAATTAAACTCCTAGGTGACAACTTGTATGTTGTATGTTACATTAGAAAATGTTTTGAGGGTATGTAAGATAATATTTTTCATGTTACTTCACAAGGGTGTATTAATTAGGTTTTAGAAAAAAAAATAGAAAAACGACTTTTTGGATGAGAATTGGAAGGAGAGTAAGGGTGGTTGCATCCAAATTTGAGGTGTCCATGGGGTAGAAAAGTACTTATAGTGTGTACAAACTTTGAAGTTTAAGTTGAGTTGTATGAAACAATGTGATGAACTATCTAGTTTATAAACAATGTATACTCTAATTTTTACAAAATCTTATGAAACTTTTTTGTCAAGCTTGTACATCCATAAAATGATTCTATGCCAATTTACATAATTTTTGAGAAACTTTAGATATAATTATCATTATTTTATTACAAGATGACTAGTAGAAGTTTGAGTTTTCCCTATGAGTTAATTGAATTTTTCATCGATCTCCTAGATGTGGACTAGAATGGACCATAGACGCCAAAATATAGTTTGAATTTTTTTAATCTTATTAGAGGTACATATAGGTCAATTTGGAATTACTTTCGGTAAACATGCAAAAATTTATTTATGTCATAGAAAATAGCAAATCTACTTGAAACTCCTAGGTGACAACTTATATGTTGTATGTTACATTAGAAAAAGGTTTTAAGGGTATGTAAGATAATATTGTTTCATGTTACTTCACAAGGGTGTATTAATTAGGTTTTACAAAAAAGAGAAAATGACTTTTCGCATGAGAATTAGGTTGTAGATCTTGATGAGTTCTAAAATTTTTGTATTCATGACCTTTTCATTTGAAATCATTTATTACTCTAAAACAATATTTGAACTTCTCAACTTTTGAAAATTTCAAATTTAAATAATTCAATTTAGCTCAGATGGGGAAATGACCAAAACAAAAGTTGTAGATCTCCATAATTTCCACAACTATTATATTGATAGTTTTTCATTTGAAATCATTTTTGTTGTCTTAAAATTTAATCCTTTTCTACTGTTAAAAGAAAATAAATGATAAATTTGCTTAAACGGACCCAAAGACCTATTTCTGGGTTGTTTTTTTGGGTTCGGTTTACACGGCCCAGTCGTTTCTAACCGTCTATCCGATATCCACGGTTGAGATGAGTCCTGCTCCAAATAAATAACCCATCCATCCATCCTCTCGTGAAACCCTACCTCAGTGACCCCTCCCACCCCTTCTGTCACCCCCTCTCCTGTCCACCTTAGATCTGGTTGCCTCCATGCCACCTGCCCTCCCCCTGGCCACCCACTCATTCCTCTCACTCCTCCGGTTCTCTCCCCTCCCAACACCAGCCTTTCCTCCAACCGCCAGAGGCCTCAAGCGCCGTCGTCCACCAGCGGCAAGCAAGTGCCCGACGACATCATGGATCGCGGATGGCAGGCTCTCACTCCCGTTCGCTTGCATCCGGTGCACCGCAGCTGCTCCCCCGATGGAGATCTCGAGGAGCCCAAGGATGGATGCGGCGGCAACGACCCGCAGGTCTAGCTCCAGTGGGGTAGAGGAGCAGGGCTGCTCCGGGGCTCGATGCATGGGCGTGGCCTCTTTCTTCTCAGTGCCGCGGGCGTGGGGTTGATGAGGACATCCCCAATGCCAAGCTACCAACCATTGCTGAAGAGTATGACTCTCGCTGTAGTGAACAAGAAGAAAAGATCCACAAGGGGCCAATGACTCGAGCAAGAATGCAGCACTTGCAACATGAGGTTTGAAGAAGATGCAATGCATGGATAGGCCACTCAATGCCTAAAGGAAAGCAACTTGACGACGACGTGTTGCTGTTTCAGATTCTGACTTCCAAGTTCACGGTGAATATATGGTTGGAAAACTGGTGAAGTCAACTTTCATATGCAACAGACGGCATGTCCATTATAGCATTGTGGGCCGAGTTATGATAATTTTAGTGAACACTGGTCCAGAAGTCTGTTTCTGCCGAATTGGGCCAAGACCAACCCATTCACCCAGCTAGGAGGGTTGTTCCTAGTATAAATAGTACCTCCACTCCACCCTGAAACCCCAACCACAAATTGAACTCAGAAAATAGAGAAGCCAAGTGCTCTTGTCCTTAGGGTTGTGCCATTGCTGCCCCCTTAAGGATTGGGAGTTTTCTCTACCACTTTTCTTTTGTTTCTTTGTGATTTGCAAGAGCATTGCCTCTACCTTGCGTGGTTCAGGTCAGGCATCGACTATATCGTGTGGTTGGGCGAAATCATTTGTCACAGGTGGCTGTTCGAGCAGCTATTGGTGTCATCGGTTCGTCAGGTTGCACTGGTTAAGTTATCCCCAGATCCTACGATGAGAAGATCAGGCAAGCCCCCGCATCAGTGGTGCTTCTCGAGGACTACTGCTTCTTCTCCCTCGCGGCAAGGTGCAGCACCAATAGTACAGTTCATCCCCTCCGCACCTCCGTCTGGCTTCCTGCTTCCTCTTATTCGAAGCATATGTAGGTCAGATTAGTATTCGATCTATATTTTCTAGCTATGAATTTTCTTGAAACCGTCGACCGTCGATCTGGTAATTAAGAAAGGTTGTTTTCCCTATTAAACCTACGCATCTTCTCTAGTACAAAACAAATTCATAGCTGATTGATGATATATATTTTGTACAGGATGGATCCACTATTGATTGAAGATACCTGAGACTAAGAATTGGGCTTAAAGGAGAAAGGTTTCTCATCCTCGACTCTATCTTCTTACTTGCATGTGTGGTGGTGTTTCTAGTCCTCTCTTAAGTCCTGCAGCACGTACGGCAGCCATGACCTGCTCTTCTCTGTGTGCGTGTGCAGGCTTCTGCTCGCAAACCAAAGAAGATGAACAATGCAAGCTAATATGGTGTTGCCTTCTTGTACTTGTGTATCCATTAGCTTGGAAAAATCCTAGGAAAATAAATACATTGTGATTCTTATTTTGTTCGGTTGCTGTGGATGTCTATTTTATTTCAGAAATGATAATGTGCTTGCCACTGTTGTGTGCTTTGTCCTGTGATTTATTCTTCTTAAAACATGTTAAGTGGCTTATTATAAATCATGTGGTGCTCCAAAAAATATTTAAAATACAGTTTTGTTAGCTTCCTTTCATCATGTGTGCTTCAGATCTACATACTCAATAGAGCAGAATCGCAATCCTATCTTGATTCTCAATGTATAAGCCACATACCACTGGTAGGGAGAGGGGTTTTAGTCCCGGTTGGTAAAGGGTATAGGTCTCTCAAGTCCAACCGGGACTAATGATGAGAGACAAAAGGCCCCCCTTTAGTCCCGGGTGAACCAACCTGGACTAAAGGGGGGCACGCCTGTCAAGGCCTTACCTTTTAGTCTCGGTTGGTAATACCAACCGTGACTAAAAGGTCTTGTCTCTATTTTTTTCGATTTGAGCGTATATTCTAATTGTTGTCTTACCCGTATATGTACGTATATGTATTTCCACTTAACATCTACGTATACCTGTCTATATATATACCATATACGCACTTAGACTTGTATATAAACTTATATATCTACATTAGACGCACACCCTTGAGAGGCCTTGATCACGCCAATCGAAGATGTGGTGTATGAGAATAAATTTGGCGGGGCTTAGAAAAGCATACCGACATCGACGAGGTCACACATCGAAGGCGCCCAACCAGGTTGGTAGAGCTAAAGACATACCAGGTATTGAAAGACCAAGGTATCAAGACACGCCGACCTCAAGAAGGCCGTTTTGGTGCCCAGACGACCAACATAGCTGCCAATCATCCAGCAGAGCCATGGTACCGAGGTATTGTCGACCAAGGTAGCGGGCACACCGACCTAGGGGACCCAACGGAATCTGTGAGACATGGGTACCCTTGGGTCCCCACCGACCAGGCTCACGGCCGTCCCTGACAAGTAGGTCCGGCCTACCAGAAGACCCGCCGACCTGTCATTGGGCCCAACCGACCTAGTTGGCAGCCCACACGACCTCCTGAAGACCTTCCAGAAGATTCCCCCGACGACCTAATTCAACATGACCTCAAGACTTAGCGTACCAGACAAGACATCGGTGGATTTCGACCAAAGCAGATCGACGGATATGGCAAGTGTCGTAGTCAGCTAGATTTAGGTCTCCTGGTCGTGTCCGACCTGGAGTCTGGGAACCGACCTTGTCCGCTGGCCAATATAAGTGCGGGCGGGCGACCCCTGTATCAATCGCAATCCTCAAGCAATCTACACCAACAAGCTGGGCGTCGGTTTACTCTCCGAGGCCCGAACCAGTATAAACTTGTCGTGTTCTCTGTGTTCCGTGTGCTCTTGCATAACCTTCGAGTTCTTAGCCTTAGATTCCACCTCGCCGAACAACTAAACCACGAGATTAACACCCGTGCCTAGATCTCACCATCGGCGGTTGGCGCACGGTAGGGGAATCAAGGTTCTTCGTGCAACTCGATGGCTTCGACCAACGGCGTCATCTTCCCGGAGAGCATGACGGACATCCTCGCCAATCCTGTCGACATCTGCTTCGGCTTCATGCCGGCAAAACCCACCGCTCCAGCCGCGCCATCGAGAGCAACGCGGTCACCTCACCAACAGACGGATCGGGATGATCTGATGTAATCCCACCCACCCACTCCTAGCGACCTGATCGCGGGGATCGATCGTGTTGAAGGCATGCTCTCCGACACGATCAAAATCTGCGAACACGTCAAACGCCCTCGCAGGACCTCATCATCATCCAGGATGCCTCTTGGCTTGCGGAACGCAGCTCACATAGCATCCCGCTACATGAAACGCAAGATCCAGATCGAATCTGGACCCAAGACACCAGATCGTGGAAACCCGCAGAGTCACCTCGGCGAACCCCCGCCCCTATCCACGAATCCCAAACAAACGGCTCGCCGATGTCGTGTCCTCAAGAAGCTTCGACGACCTCTTACTGCGGCCCATCGCCGCCAGATGAACCGGGAGCCGTCTCCGGACCGCCTCGCGTTCCAGATCGCCCGCACAACTATCTCCCCGAACTATCCGGGAGAAGAGCTCGAGACCCTAGATCGCGAGGTCTTGGTCGTCTCTGCGGATGTACCACCTCAAGATGGAGAAAGCAGATGAACAACGCGTGGAGCGCGAGCGCCAACGAGAGGCTGCTCGTAGGCAACAAGAACTTGCATTGCTCCGGTAGCAGTCAACACGCGCCAATGCTGGGCAAAACAGCGACAACATCGGCGCAAGCACCCGCGGCTCGATGGCTCCCCAACAACGCAACGAGCCTCGTCGGAACGCTTGCGTGCCAGAGATCTCCTCAGGGACTTTGAGCAAGATGGCCTCGACGTCTACAACTCTCCTCAAACCAACTTGGGAGCCGCTCTTGCGCATTAAACCGACTTGAGGATACTCCCACGATATGGCATCTCAAGCTAATGTCCGCGTCGCCGCCGCTCGATTGAAGAAAGAGGCCACGGATACGATGATCGGGCAAGTTCCTACTCCAGGAGTAGATCGGAACGTCCTCGCCAACGACGTCGTAGCAACGGTCCCCTTGAGCCAGTAGCTGAAGAGGGACGAGGTGAAATCAGTGATGCAACCGCCAATCCTGCCGCCAGCTGGAGCTAACCTCGCCGCCAATGCGCAGCCAACCTTCCGATCAATGCCACGCCAATGCTGCGAATGCGTCGCCAACAATGCAGCTAATGCGCCAAGCAAACGCCGCGCAAACCCAAGGCAAACGCCGAGCACAACCTCCACCGTGCAAGCTAACCCAAGGAAGTCGGTGACATATAAGAGATGAAGTGGAGATAGCATGATGTGCTAACTACGACGCGATCATGGGGTCCCGGCGCCCTTGATGCCAACAACCCCGTCCAAGCAACAGTGCGGAACATGCATGACCAAGAACTTCTACGACACACCCGGTGACCAAGACAACGGCCCTCCCGATGACCTCTACGTCATCCCGACGGCCTCGCCCGTCGGCAAGCCGGTGCGGTCAACAACTTCATTCTCACGGCGTCTCGGACGATCGGATACCCCAAAGACTTCAAGCCGACCATCGAGAAATACGACGGTCGCTCAGGACCCAAGTATATGGCTCAAAATGTGACAGCATTGCGACGCGCTTGAGGCAACGAAGACCACATGGCGGGATACTTCCCCTTGTGATGGGCAAGGCGCCACTCACTCGCTCGACAATCTGAGTGCATCACCTCTTGGGCAACATTATCTCGGCTCTTCACGACCAACTACCAGGCGACCTACAACCGACCTGGTAACACTCATCACCTCGCCAGAGTGCGGATGAGACGCGACGAAACTCTTCGGGAGTACACCAACTGCTACTTTGAGAACCGCAACACCCTCGCGGGTGTCAAAGACAAGGACGTCATCGCCTACTACAAGAAGGGAGTCACCAACATCAAGCTCTTCGAGAAGATCCATGAAGCTGACGCTCACACCATCACCGACCTTATGGCTTACGTCGACAAGCTAGTCGACACTCAAGACATGGTGATGCACGACTTCAATGGAGAGGATCACGATGATGGAGGAAACAGGTCGCGCAAGAGATCTGGCGAAGCTTACATAGCAGATCCACCAAGACCTTCCACCTTCCTCGAGGGTGACTTCAACATGGTCATGGACGACCAATGCCGGTTCCATCGCGACGCCAAACATACCATGAGGGGCGAGCACGGTGAAGCGTGCCCTTGGGGTACCCTCCGAATCCAAGAAGGCCAAGAGCGACAACAATGACGACTGAACGGTGGACCGCATTTCGACAGCGAATCACGACCGATCGGCGTGATTTACCGTGACCGAGACCCTACCGTCGCGCGGCAGCGAGGATCGGCGTGATTATCGCGCGACTACGCGCGATGATGAGCGGACGACATACCGCGATACGATCGTCACGACGACAACCGCAACGACAGCGTGACGACGGAAGGGTGATCGCCGTGATGACCAATGACCATGACCGCCGAGATGATCGGCGTGATGATCGACGTCACCAGGACGACCACAACCGCAACGACAACAACCGCAAGGAGCGCTCCACCACCACCACCTAAAGGGGCAACCCTAATGGTGCGTTTCATCGACCAACCGAGAGATCAACTTATCGTCGGTGGTCGCCAAGCGACCAAAATCAATAAGCGCCGATCGAACACTAGGGAGATCAGGCACGTCAACACTGAAACTCCACAACCTCTACGTTGGTCGGAGTTCCCAATCACTTTCTCCAGGAAAGATCATTGGGTCCACATACGACCGGGACCTACCTGATGTCGTTAACCCCATAGTCGACGGGGCGTTCCTGCCTAAGACCCTCATTGATGGGGGCAGCAGCCTGAACATCATCTTCACAGAGACGCTCAGAAAGATGGACTTCGACTTCAACAAGATGACCGCCTGCGACGAACCCTTTTATGGGGTTGTGCAGCAACTGCATACCCCATAGGTCGTGTGTATGCTTGCGGTTACCTTCTACAAAGGAGAACTTCCGCACGGAGTACTTAACGTTTGAGGTTGCGGACTTCCGCTCCTCCTACCATGCCATCCTCGGCCGACCTATGCTGGCCAAATTCATGGCCATACCTCATCACACCTACCTCATCATGAAGATGCCGGCACCAAACGGAATCCTTTCCGTCCTCGGGGACATCATGGTCTCCTACAACTGTGAGAGCGCCACCATCGAGCTCTCCAAAGACTCCGCGGTCAAAGCTGCAGCAACGGTCATGGTCGCCCAGGCAGCCAAGATCGACCAAACCACTCTGGAGGTGCCAGAGCAGAAGCGCACAAGCACAGCTTTGGACCCAAGTCCAAGAAGAAGGTTTGCCTCGGCCTGCCCGACGCATCCAAGGAAGTCGTCATCGGGGCCAACCTCGACCCCAAATAGGAACTCGCGCTCACCAGTTTCCTCAGGGACAACGCTGACATCTTCGCATGGAGCCCTTCCGACATGCCCGGTGTCCCCAGGAGGCTGGCTGAGCACGCACTTGAAGTAAACAAGACTGCACGACCTATCAAGCAAAAGCTCCGGCGATTTGCAAAAGATAGAAAGCAGGCCATAGAAGTAGAAATCAGCTCTTAGCTGCAGGATTTATCGAGAGTGTAAACACCGGTTTGGCTCAAACCCGGTCCTTGTACCAAAGAAAACCGGTGGATTAAGGATGTGTATCGATTACACCGATCTCAACAAGCACCGCCGAAAGATCCTTCCTCTTCCTCGCATTGACCAGGTCGTGGACTCCACGGCTGGTAGCGTTCTACTCTGCTTCCTCGACTGCTACTCGGGATATCACCAGATAGCCAGCACCCGACACGAAGACAAAACAGATTCATAACGCCCCATGGCATCTCTCGCTACAAGGTCATGACTTTTGGCCTAAAAACGCTAGAGCAACATATCGGTAATTCGGCGCCCGTCGCAGATCGGGAAGAACGTCGAAGCCTACATAGGCGATGTGGTCGTCAAGACTACCAAGAAGATCACTCATCGCCGACCTCACCAAAACCTTCGCCAATCTACGGGAGTTCCAACGGAAGCTCAACCCGACCAAGTGTGTCTTGGTGTACCCTTGGAATTGCTCACAGGCTTCATGGTGCACCGAGGCATTGAAGCCAACCTGCGGTCGACGCTATACTCGCAACATGGCCAAGCCATCTAGCAAGAAAGACGTCATGAAGCTTTACGGGGATGATGGCGGCTCTAGGTCGTTTCATGAGGAAGCTCGTGAGGCAGGCTTACCCTTCTTCAAGCTATTGAAGAAGGCAGATAAGTTCGTGTGGGACGGCGAGGCACAAAAGGCGTTGAAGCTCTCAAGGAATCCTTAGCGACACCACCCGATTATGACACCACCAGCCCGGAGAAACACTCCTCCTTTACATCTACGCCACCACTAATGTGGTCGGCCAGTTCTCGTCCGAACGAGAAGAAGGCGAGGCCTATCCTGTTCAACGACATGTATTACGTGGCGAGGTCTGGACGCTAAGACACGTTACTCACAACCTCGAATCGACCTTGTCCGTGGCCAATATAAGGCGGGCGGGCGACCTGTATCAATACACAATCCTCAAGCAATCTACACCAACAACTGGACGTAGGGTTTTACTCTCCGAAGGCCCGAACCAGTATAAAGTTGCGCGTGTTCTCTGTGTTCCGTGTGCTCTTGCATAACCTTCGAGTTCTTAGCCTTAGATTCCACCTCGCCGAACAACTAAACCACAGGGATTAACACCCCCGTGGGCTGTCTAGATCTCACCATCTGACAGAATCATAGACATGAAGCATCTAGACTCCAAGCGTCCAGACAGACTGGCAGGGCAGCGAGGCACGCCTACCTCGTGGAGGTCTTCAATCAAACCTACGACCATTACGCTCGAAATGAAATATAGGTTGATTGGAATAGGTCCGTTTACATGCAGATCCATAGTGGGTGCACCAGGACGCAGAGCCTAGCGGGTGCAATGAAGACGCAGAGTCGTAAAGGGTGCGTTTGATTGTCGTCGTCACCATAGATGTATCAAGACACAGGGCCATCTGACGCAAAGTCAGTCTTATCTCTCCGTGAACCGCGGTCACGGGCCATGATGGTGAGATTCCTTGCCACCCAAAAAAGGACAATTGTACCACTTGATCACAGGCGCACTGTAGCCATGTGACGCTGCCGTAGGCACCAATGATGCACAAATTTTGTCGTGTAGGTAGGGGAAAGGCGCGCAAGGACGATCACATGGGCACAGTGTCTCGCGACCACGTGGTAACAATGTTAAGGACAGAGACGAGCTCAACCAGGATTGGCCTTCGCTACAAATAGCGGCATAAGCCTAGGGCAAGACACCAAGCATTGCTGAGCTATGAAGCCACAGCGTAGAAATTTGACCATGCCATGAGCATGCGTCCGTCCACCAGTGCATAGGATGCAAGGTCGTAGAAAGTTTGGAGTTAGAAGAACAAAGTCGCTGAGGAGGTCTTCCAAACTGGCGAAGGCGACGACGGAGCCGCAGGGAGGTCTAGAGACCTGACGAAGGCGACGACGGAGGTGAAGGGAGGTCTAGAGACTTGACTGTAACATACCAGAAATTTGAATGATTTGCCATGTGTGGATTTTCGCAAAAATTTAAAACTTTTTGTTTGGACATGTGTGCTACCAAATTTTAAACCGATTTGCTAGCCTCTCACCTCAAATCCCATAGATTAAAACCAAATATAAATTATTTTCAAACTATGGTATAAATCATGAGTTGGAGTTTCTTGGATTTTATTTGGAGTTCAATTGTGTGGAGTTTGAATTTGAAAGTAATTCAAATTCAAACTATAATCAAACTTAAATTCAAAACCTTTTTAAACAGCAAACATCTAACTTGGGCTGAGTTCTAGTGCTGGAAGTCTGCTAGAGGCCCCCTACCTCTTCAACACCGGACCAACAAGCACCCCAAGCTTCCAAAGTAGCCCGCGTGACCCAGCAGGCCAGCCCAGCACTGCGGCCCAGCACCGCCCTCCGGTCTCTCTCCTCTATTTCTCTCTATGACCGGTAGACCCTGTGTGTCATCCTCTCCCACTCTTCTTTCTCCCTCACGCATTCTCCTCTGCGCCGCGACCCGCTCGACCGCCGCGCCGGCGCGCCCGATGGGACAGGGCTGCCGCGCTGGCACAGACGCCGGGGCCTGCGCGCACTCCCGTGCTCTCCGCCCAAGGGGATTTTGCCCTTATACCCCTGTGCCGCGCCCTCAACCCTAGCGCCGCACCCTCGGATGGCCGCCACACTACCCTCGGGGCACGGACACCAAGGATGGACAGCAGGCGGAGCTTTGCCCCTACCTCGCCTTGCCGCGCCTTAAAATGGGGGGTCGCCCGACCTGTCCAACCCTAGCCGCTACCCGGGGTCTCTCTCCCCTGCGCGCTGCTTCTCTGCTCCTTGCTCTGCGCCACCGCCCCTCTGCTTGCTGCTTTGCGCCGCGCCGTGGAGAAGCCGCCGCACGCCGGAGTAGCCGTGCCGCGCCGCGGTGCCTAGAGTTCGCGTCCTCGCCGCCCAGGACCTCTGTGCCCTCGCCGTCCCGGAGCCGCCGTTCACTTCGAGTCGTGGCCGTGCCACCGCCGACGTCAACGCAGCGGGACACCGTGAACCACGGCACGCTGAGGAGATGCAGCAGCGCACTGTGTCCCGAGTACGTCTTCACCACCAGCGCCGCCCAGGAGCCTTCATCCCTGCGACTCCGAGCCAAGGGAAGAGGAGCGCCATAGCGTTGAAGACCCCAACGTCACGTCGTGCCGCGCTGTCGCTCACCTCGGTCGTGCCCTCACCACCGGGTGTGACGATGCCCACGATGCCACGGAGGACGCCAACCACAAGCACCCAGAGGCCAAGCCGGAGGGGCTCAGGATGCCACCAAGAGGAGCCGCCATCACCTCAACGCTGAGCTGAAGATGTCGCCGCGGACATCGTCGTCGACACGCCGAGCCGCATCGCACCCTGACGTTGATCCAGCCACGTCTTCATCGCCGTACCGCGCCGCACCGAGGGGAAACGCTGTCGCCGCTGCGCCTTCCACCTCACCACGAGCTGCTACCGCCGTCCACCAGGGAGAACCGCGCCCCTATCGTCCACGGGCCCCCGTGGCTGCCATGGATGAAGTTGTTACCTTTGGATGCCCACAACATGTTCGATCCTATGCCCGAACCACCAACTGATGCCGTTCTGCTTCCTCTTCACCAAGCACGACACCACGACGATCTCAAGCCAAACCAAAGCTACTAGAATGAATGACGCCGACATCCTCAGGGCAGGAACACGTTGCCACAAGTTGTCGCCTTGGTCTCCCTCGACGTGTTCGTCGAAATACCTGAACCAAGACAACGAGTCCCCATTGAGCAGCTCGCACACGAACCATCTCCTTTTACCCTACCTTACCTGCCTGTGGTGACAGCCCTCGTGCTGTGATTGATCATGTATACCCGTGGAACATCAGCAACCATAGTTTCTTTGTTGAATACATACCTTTGTCATGCCCTTCATCTGTTCGACGAAATGCCTGACCGGCCTTCGAGCCGCTTGTTCCTAGTCGTGGCCAAGCCACACGTACCACCGCTGCAAATCGCCGTCGCCTTGTGTTGCCGACCTTCAAGTCGTGCTTTTTCTTGCAGGTGCCGCTCGCCGTCGCATGCCGCTTACCACCTTGGCCGCGATCGACCGAGAGGTTGTGGCCCAGTTGATGCCTTATTTCCGCACGTTGTTGCCATGCAACGCATGCTGCCTTGCTGCTCTCTACCTCGCTTTTCCCACACTACCGCATCTACCCTCTGTGCTTGCCGATCAACATGTCGCCGGCCGTTGCGCGGGCCCTGGGACGCTAGTGCCCCGCGCACGCTGTGAACACGTCGTGAACATGGGACGCTGTGGACACGCACGTGTGAGCGACCTTGTCGCCCAGACAAGCCACAGACCTTTGTCGCCTCTCCTTGCGCCTGCTTTGCTACAATCCGCATGCCCGCTCTCGCCCTACTTTGCTTTGTGCTGCGAAGCGTGTTCCGCACCATGTGCTCGTAACTAAGATGCCGCGCGTGATGGACGGCCGTGCCGTGAGCGAGGCCTCGCTTACGCCGCAGCAACCCCGCGTTGCAACCTAGCTGCCTTGCCATGGACGTTGCCGCGTCACCAGTACATGCCTCGTAGCGCTCTTAAGCACACCTTACCTCACCGCCACCCGATATCGGTCACAAGTTGATCCTTTCATCTCCTCTGAGCAGTCGTCGCATATCTTGGCATGGTAATGCCTTTTCTAGTTATCTTTGCCTCGCTCTACTATCATCATCCTTTAAGCTACCGCTTGACCATCCGGAGCTAAAACCTTGCAAGTGCTTGATCCAGCCTCTCCGCTTCGATTGCAGAGGATCACCTATGGATCTTAACCTTGAGACCTTTAACCCGACCATGAACTAGCCTTGGTTCATACCCTGTTTTCTAGTATAGAAAACTAACTTGTTTAAATTGCTTTTGTTATAAAACCAATTGCTTTATTTTCATTATTTAAACCAAAGGTCTTTGCTTGTATTTAATATGGAGTTTATTTGGATCTTCTAAATTGGTTCTTATTGATGTTTTTGCATTAGATGTATGCTTGTTATTTATTTCCGCGTCGCATCTCGTGTAGGCTTGTGTTCTTGTTTGAAGACCCGAAACTGTGACGGTGAGGAGCAACGTCTACCCGACTTTGCAGGAGGATGCTCAACCTCTACTACTCTACGACGACTACCGCGCAGGTGTCATGTCACTCCCAACCATGTAGAATCCATGCATGCTATTAGTTGCTAGTGCTATATTTATGTTACTTGATTTGATGGATTGCATAGCCATTTGATTAGCCATGCCTTGATATTTGATATAACCTGTTTCCTTGCTTTACCTACCTCAGGACTAGCTACAGACCCCTAGCTAGTCCCATATACTTACTATCCATACTTTTATTGCTTGATTATGGATGGTGTTCTGGGCTTGGACTGAGATGTGGGAGATCTCGGTGTGTTCTAGCGTGAGTTCTGGGTGTGTTCTTCCTTGACGTGTTACTGGCGGGAGCGAGCCATTTGGTTACTTGTGAATGCCTACCTCGGGGAGATGCGATCGGCCTCGCCGGCGGGCGTGTCGGACGTGATGGAGATGGGGAGTGCTTGCTCTCGGCCTTTAAGGACCGATCGTCAGTTGACCTTGCTTTAGTGGACTTTTACCATACAAACCACCCGCCTTGTATTGGGCGGGGGACGGGGTGAGACTCGTAGTGGATAGCATTCCGCCTGTAGGCGGATCGGTGTGATCGTGATGGGAGATGGCGTTCCTCCTTAGAAGTCTTCGCCTCGGCGAGGCCGGGGAAGGGTTCCACAGCTTTGAGGACCCTCATTGGCGACTGAGCTCTATAGCGGGGCTGCGGACTTCGGAGACGCAGGAGAGTGCTATCCACTTACTTGGACTCCAACCGTATGGTAGGGTTTCGGCGGTTCACTCAGTCCGGCTCTATTCGGGCGGGTACAGTTGTACAACCTCTGCAGAGTGTTTAAACCTATAGCTATAGTCCGTGTCCACTAGTTATGGACAGTCTTCTGATCTCTCACCTGACTAGACTCTTTTCTTGTGCTTCTTCTCTCCCCTGAGTGAGTGAGCCCGGCCTGAGGCTGTTGAGATGTGGGGATAGGAGCAGGTGGGCCCTACATCGCAGATGAGAGTTGGGAGCTGGATCATGGTTGTGATTCAGTGCTTTGGTGTGGACTCCCTTGTTGAGGGGTGTGGACCCCGGAGGTGTGGACCTCAGAGGTGTGGACCTCCCGGAGGTGTGGACCTCACTGCTTATTCTGGATACCTTGATTTTTGTTTCAGCGCTGCTGCATGCATAGCTTTCTACAGCCAAATGTAGGTTTATCCATGCATATTAGATTCAACCACCGCTTTTGCTCTTTGTTGGGAAGCTGACATGACCTACCCGCTTATCGGGTAGATCTTTGGCGTTCGGCTTGTAGCAGTCTCGACTACAACTTCAATGATGAAGGTGTGAAGGCTAGAGCTGGTCCTATGCTCGAGTTTGCCTGTGGAGCTGGAGTCACTTCGCTTCTATAGATCCGATGTGTAGATGTCTTACCTTTCCTGATTCAGTCCTGTTGGACTTGTACCCGGCTTGTGCCGAAGAGTTGTACTCTGATGTTGTAATAATATTATGTAATGTCTCTTTTATTCTCGTGTTGTATGGATTTGTACCACTTGAGACAGGGATTGCACGTGATAGCCTCTTCCTGGGACTATCACGGAGGTGCAGAGAGTCGGATTCCGTCTCGGGAATTTGGTTAGTTTCGGTGGTATCGAGCCGTGACTGACCAGCCTAGCAATGGCCGATAGTTTAGGACAGCCTAAACATCCTTGATTGAGTATATACTCCTTGACTTTTATATAAACCCCCTTGAAATCTACTATTACATCCTTGATTTCTCACTAACCGACTCATAACAACCCCTCTACGCGGTTGGTGACTTAAGGAGAACAATAGATGTCACATGCTTCAAGACCCTGCAACTCTACGGAACGACGTTTGAAACAAGGGAAAGACAACTACGACAGTGACAACTACGAAGATAGAGTACGGGAAAAGGAGAAGAATCTACAGGACTCACTTGGAATATCCCCGATGACTCTGCAACGTAATTTTACGCCAACATGATTGTCTCTACTTTGGATCTCAATCTATCAAAGATTGATCAAACTGCCCCTGTGATACATGAAGTCTGCATACAGATGAAGCTACAACAACAGGATGCACCTTTCCACCTCTTGCTCGAAATGGAGCCTGGATGACATAAGGTGCCTACTCCAAGGATAATGAGGAGTTAAGATTTTGATTCCAAGTGTGCGAAGCTTGCACCTACTATATGGGCGCACACATAAGTTTGGATGTAGGAGTCAGAGACTCCTGAGATGCCCGTAGCTCAGCAGTTGGATGATGACCCAAAGACTCGAAGCGATATGGATAGCCGAGTCACAGAGGATTAAGATATTATAACGAGCTGTAGCTACACGAGGCAACCAATGGATTAAACAGTTAACACTAGCTTACAAGCAAGCATCACATACTTGGAATAACCGCTTGATAATCGACCCTATGGACTTTTTCCCCTGATAAGAAGTGTGAAACTTGAATGCTTGCTATGGAACCCCTTTTTCCTACAAGGGTGTTGTTTTGGACCAAAGGTGAACATTGAGAAACATGGGGGCACAGAATGAATTGGACAGAAAGCACACACCTGCTGCAAGGATAACTCCATAAGAGCCAGCACGAAGAAGAGTCCCACCATTTTGCTTCGGGAAGATAGTTACTGAAACATCAGATGACATGTGTCCATTCAAGTGTTGTATTACTAACATTAGGAAAAGTCCCTCAAGTGCCCACAATATACTAGTATGCTTACGCTGGTGTAGCCTCGAAGGTCTTAGGAGTCAGCCTCGAGGTACACACTTGTTTGGTGCATTGCTTGAGTGATTGGATCTTTTTGATCTTATGGTTTTTTATGCCTCTTCATGTTTGTGTGAAATTGTATTGAGTACTTATGCTTGCTAGATCTTTAGATGACTCCTTTAGAGACCTTAGCTCCCCATCCTGCAAGATCAAGCTAGCGGAACAAAGATCGACGTGCTCAAGCCAACTTAACAAGGTCAAGCTTCAGACGACGCGAAGGATTTCTTGCAACCTCCACAAATCAGACCAAGACTTTGGACGAGATACCCTATGAACCCTGGACTCAAGTTCGTAAACCAGAAAATGAGTACCTCAAGAATTTGCAACTCTTGAAGCTCGGAAGTGCATGTACCTCTATGGAAGCATATATTGGTTAAGATCAATTGAGTACCCTAAAATGTCAGTGACACATTTTGGATAATTTCAGTCGGAACTCAATTATCGGATAAAGATGAAGTACTCTATATGGAACAACAATCAATACGGGAGATTTTATTCGAGTACTTTAGCTTCCGTAAGGTACCTTTTGAATGTCCACCTTTGGAATTTGCTAATGGAATACAGAGTTTGCCGATAAGGTTCTTCGCACTAAATGCGAATTGACCCGTGTGGAGACTCGAAGGAACATGGTAACCTCATATCTTGGTAATGGATTCATCGATGAGAACGACTAACATATCAGAAGACAGCCCAAGATAATGAGGGAGTGGATATAAGCGCATCAAACTCTCCACGGATGGACAATCACACATGTTTTATGGAATTGCGCCCCCGACCATGTATTCAGAAGTAACGAATCCATGCATAAGAGATCACCCCTAAGTAGATAGTACCTCGACCTGGGAGGTATTGTTGAGGTTTTGGATTTGACTCGGATGACTAAACTCAAAGGATACAAGGTTTGCACTACACGAGTAGTCATCCTAGAGTCATTTTTATTGGATTAATCCCTCTTACACCCCTACGCAGTTGTTTTGGAAACTACTGTGTAAGCAGTAAACAGCTGTGCACCACAAGTTGTGCTTCTGGAATAGGATGCCTGGAGGGTATCTAAAGGAATTACGAGGTTGATAACTGGAGTGAGATTGGAGTTCGGCCGATCCCACTTTTGGAATAAACCAATGGTAAAGAGTCTCTACTAGACACCGTAGATTGAACTAGTGGGACAGAGAATTACTCCGACAACTACTGGACTCAAGTTATTCGTTCGACCTTGCAGTTGGAACCTACCACCCTATTGGAAAATAAGTAATAAGAGTTTGTGAGCATAAGTGAGGAAAATTGCTCACTTAAACGGGTGACATTATTTGGAATTGTTGAATAAGCATGGCAACGCCATGAAGCTATAAATATTTCTAGGATACCTAAAGGTAAGAGTACCATCAAGAGGAATAAGACAAGGGAATTGCAAAGGATCATGATCCATACTAAGGTTGCACAAGTGAACCGATCCTTCCTCAAGGTTATGGTACCTACGGACTCTATGAGGAATTAATTAAGCTTTGATGGTATTCCTAAGAGTTAACATCAACTATGTATCCTGAGTTTGCTAGGCATGCATGAGTAGAACGGATGTGTCTTTCTCCAGAAGGTCCATCTGAAGAAGTTGGAATCAAAAGGACTAATGTGAGATTTCGGATGGATAGAGTCACTCACATAGTCGAGGGTGTTGCGGACGACCCCTCTTAACATGGACAATAATGAATGGGAAGTAGCCATTCATAGTGTTCATGACCAGAAGTTAATCGGACATGTCAGATATCGCCAGCACCCTAACGAGAATAGTAGCAGATGTGCTAAGCCAGCAAATGGATTACAACATGAGGGACGTACGAAGTCGGTAAGGATTACTGAACCCTCAGAGGAAGGGAGTGGGAAGAAAGTTATGTTCACTCAGATTCAGCTAGTTGCTGAGAGTGCATGCCATAAGAGGTGTGATTGCACTAATTCTTTGGAAAACTAGGATATCTACCTATGGATTAAGAGATAATTTTGGAATGAGCTAAATTAATAAGAAGTATGTAACCTCGAACGCGAGGATTGGATTAACATGAGAAGGCCATATTCTACCACCGGAGGTATTAGTACTAAGCTGACCAAGCTTAGGTAACACGGCTAGATAAGATGGATTGTGTAAAGGGAAATCTAGCCCGTAGTTGGAATTACTCACGTGCTTGAACCAGAGTATAATCGTGAGATATATGTGGATGATATTACGATAGTCTTATGGATGCTACCGACAGAGGACACATAATAGCACTTGGCTTCGGAAGCCCCCACATGGAAACAAGACAGTTTGAAATTAAACACAAGTGGAACCATTTGGAAGAAAGACATTACCCATGAAGACATATGTCGTCAAGGGCATCAATAACTTGAAGCTAAAGCTGAAGAAAAGAAGTGATGCCACACTGAAGTGAAGACCCTCACCACACCTGGTATGAGCTTAATCTCGAGGATGAGATTCTCGTGAGGGGGGTAGAATGTAACATACCAGAAATTTGAATGATTTGCCATGTGTGAATTTTCACAAAAATTTAAAACTTTTTGTTTGGACATGTGTGCTACCAAATTTTAAACCGATTTGCTAGCCTCTCATCTCAAATCCCATAGATTAAAACCAAATATAAATTATTTTCAAACTATGGTATAAATCATGAGTTGGAGTTTCTTGGATTTTATTTGGAGTTCAATTGTGTGGAGTTTGAATTTGAAAGTAATTCAAATTCAAACTATAATCAAACTTAAATTCAAAACCTTTTTAAACAGCAAACATCTAACTTGGGCTGAGTTCTAGTGCAGGAAGTCTGCTAGAGGCCCCCTACCTCTTCAACACCGGACCAACAAGCACCCCGAGCTTCCAAAGTAGCCCGCGTGACCCAGCAGGCCGGCCCAGCACTACGGCCCAGCACCGCCCGCCGGTCTCTCTCCTCTCTTTCTCTCTATGACCGATGGACCCTGTGTGTCATCCTCTCCCACTCTTCTTTCTCCCTCACGCATTCTCCTCTGCGCCGCGACCCGCTCGACCGCTAGGCCGGCGTGCCTGATGGGACAAGGCTGCCGCGCTGGCACAGACGCCGGGGCCCGTTCGCACTCCCGTGCTCTCCGCCCAAGGGGATTTTCCCCTTATAACCCTACGCCGCGCCTTCAACCCTAGCACCGCACCCGCGGATGGCCGCCATGCCACCCTCGGGGCACGGATGCCAAGGATGGACAGCGGGCAGAGCTTTGCCCCTACCTCGCCTTGCCGCGCCTTAAAAAGGGGGGGTCGCCCGACCTGTCCAACCCTAGCCGCCACCCGGGGTCTCTCTCCCCTGCGCGCTGCTTCTCTGCTCCTTGCTCTGCGCTGCCGCCCCTCTGCTTGCTGCTTTGCGCCGCGCCGTGGAGAAGCCGCCGCACGCCAGAGTAGCCGTGCCGCGCCGCAGTGCCTAGAGTTCGCGTCCTCGCCGCCCAGGACCTCCGTGCCCTCGCCGTCCCGTAGCCGCTGTTCACTTCGAGCCGTGGCCGTGCCACCGCTGACGTCGACGCAGCGGGACGCCGTGAACCACGGCACGCTGAGGAGATGCAGTGGCGCACCGCGACCCGAGTACGTCTTCACCACCAGCGCCGCCCAGGAGCCTTCATCCACGCAACGCCGAGCCAGAGGAGCGCCATGGCATTGAAGACCCCGACGTCACGTCGTGCCGCGCCGTCGCTCACCTCGGTCGTGCCCTCACCGCCGGGTGTGACGACGCCCACGATGCCACGGAGGACGCCATCCACAAGAACCCAGAGGCCAAGCTGGAGGGGCTCAGGACGCCACCAGGAGGAGCCGCCATCGCCTCGACGCTGAGCTGAAGATGTCGCCGCGGACACCGTCGTCGACAAGCCGAGCCGCACCGCACCCTGACGTTGATCCAGCCACGTCTTCATCGCCGTACCGCGCCGCACCGAGGGGAAACGCCGTGGCCGCTGCGCCTTCAACCTCGCCATGAGCTGCTACCACCGTCCACCAGGGAGAACCGCGCCCCTGTCGTCCACGGGCCCCCGTGGCTGCCATGGATGAAGCTGTTACCTTTGGACGCCCACAACGTGTTCGATTCTATGCCCGAACCACCAACTGATGTCGTTCTGCTTCCTCTTCACCAAGCACGACACCACGACGATCTCAAGCCGAACCAAAGCTGCTACCATGAATGACGCCGACATCCTCAGGGTAGGAACATGTTGCCATAAGCTGTCGCCTTGGTCTCCCTCGACGTGTTCGTCGAAATACCTGAACCATGACAACGAGTCCCCGGTGAGCAGCTCACACACGAACCATCTCCTTTTACCCTACCTTACCTGCCTGTGGTGACAACCCTCATGCTGTGATTGATCATGTATACCCCTGGAACATCAGCAACCATAGTTTCTTTGTTGAATACATTCCTTTGTCATGCCCTCCATCTGTTCAACGAAATGCCTGACCGGCCTTCGAGCCGCTTGTTCCTAGTCGTGGACATTCCACACGCACCACCACCGCAAATCGCCGTTGCCTTGTGTTGCCGACCTTCGAGTCGTGCTTTTTCTTGCAGGTGCCGCTCGCCGTCGCATGCCGCTTACCACCTTGGTCGCGATCGACCGAGAGGTTGTGGCCCAGTCGATGCCTTATTTCCGCACGTTGTTGCCATGCAACACGTGCCGCCTTGCTGCTCTCTACCTCGCTTTTCCCACACTACCGCATCTACCCTCTGTGCTTGCCAGTCAACAAGTCACCGGCCATTGCGCGGGCCCTGGGATGCTAGTGCCCCACGCACGCTGTGAACACGTCGTGAACATGGGATGCTGTGGACATGCACGTGTGAGCGACCTTGTCACCCAGACAAGCCACGGACCATTGTCGCCTCTCCATGCGCCTACTTTGCTACAATCCACATGCCCGTTCTCGCCCTACTTTGCTTTGTGCTGCGAAGCGTGTTCCGCACCATGTGCTCATAACTAAGATGCCGCGCGTGATGGACGGCCGTGCCGTGAGTAGAGGCCTCTGCTTCACGCACGGCAACCCCGCGTTGCAACCTAGCTGCCTTGCCATGGACGTTGCCGCATCACCAGTACATGCCTCGTAGCGCTCTTAAGCACACCTTACCTCACCGCCACCCGATATCGGTCACAAGTTGATCCTTTCATCTCCTCTGAGCAGTCGTCGCATATCTTGGCGTGGTAATGCCTTTTCTAGTTATCTTTGCCTCGCTCTGCTATCATCATCCTTTGTGCTACCGCTTCGACCATCCGGGAGCTAAAACCTTGCAAGTGCTTGATCCCAGCCTCTCCGCTTCCCGATTACGGACAGGATCACCTATGGATCTTAACCTTGAGACCTTTAACCCGACCATGAACTAACCTTGGTTCATACCCTATTTTCTAGTATAGAAAACTAACTTGTTTAAATTTCTTTTGTTATAAAACCAATTGCTTTATTTTCATTATTTAAACTAGTGCTGCTTGTATTTAATATGGAGTTTATTTGGATCTTCTAAATTGGTTCTTATTGATGTTTTTGCATTAGATGTATGCTTGTTATTTATTTCCGCGTCGCATCTCGTGTAGGCTTGTGTTCTTGTTTGAAGACCCGAGCTGTGACGACTGAGGAGACGCATCTACCCCAACTTTGCCCGAGAGGATGCTCAACCTCTACTACTCTCTGACGACTCACGCAGTGTCATGTCACTCCCAACCATGTAGAATCCATGCATGCTATTAGTTGCTAGTGCTATATTTATGTTACTTGATTTGATGGATTGCATAGCCATTTGATTAGCCATGCCTTGATATTTGATATAACCTGTTTCCTTGCTTTACCAACCTCGGGACTAGCTACAGACCCCTAGCTAGTCCCATATACTTACTATCCATACTTTTATTGCTTGATTATGGATGGTGTTCTGGGCTTGGACTGAGATATGGGAGATCTCGGTGTGTTCTAGCGTGAGTTCTGGGTGTGTTCTTCCTTGACGTGTTACAGGCGGGAGCGAGCCATTTGGTTACTTGTGAACGCCTACCTCGGGGAGATGCGATCTGGCCTCTCACCCAAGCGGCGTGTCGGACGTGATGGAGATGGGGAGTGCTTGCTCTCGGCCCTTAAGGACCGATCGTCAGTTGACCTTGCTTCAGTGGACTTTTACCATACAAACCGCCCGCCTTGTATTGGGCGGGGGACGGGGTGAGACTCGTCGTGGATAGCATTCCACCTGTAGGCGGATCGGTATGATCGTGATGGGAGACGGCGTTCCTCCTTAGAAGACTTCGCCCCGGCGAGGCCAGGGAAGGGTTCCACAGCTTCGAGGGACACCTCGGCTGGCGATCTGAGCTCTGTGAGGGCTGCGCGGACTTCGGAGGCAGGAGAGTGCTATCCACTTACTTGGATTCCAGCCGTATGGTAGGGTTTCGGGCGGTTCGCTACCGTCTGGGCTCTATTCGGGCGGGTACAGTTGTACAACCTCTGTAGAGTGTTTAAACCTATAGCTATAGTCTGTGTCCACTGGTTATGGACAGTCTTCTGATCTCTCACCTGACTAGACTCTTTTCTTGTGCTTCTTCACTCCCCTGAGTGAGTGAGCCCGGCCTGAGGCCGTTGAGATGTGGGGATAGGAGCAGGTGGGCCCTACATCACAGATGAGAGTTAGGAGCTGGATCATGGTTGTGATTCAGTGCTTTGGTGTGGACTCCCTTGTTGAGGGGTGTGGACCCCGGAGGTGTGGACCTCGCTGCTTATTCTGCATACCTTGATTGTTGCTTCAGCGCTGCTACATGCATAGCTTTCTACAGCCAAATGTAGGTTTATCCATGCATATTAGATTCAACCACCACTTTTGCTCTTTGTTGGGAAGCTACCATGACCTACCCGCTTATTGGGTAGATGCTGGCGTTTCAGACTTGGTAACCGTCTACGACTACAACTTCAACGACGAAGGTGTGAAGGCTAGAGCTGGTCCTATGCTCGAGTTTGCTTGTGGAGCTGGAGTCGCTTCGCTTCTATAGATCCGCTGCATAGAAGTTTTGCCTTTCCTGATTCAGTCCTGTTGGACTTGTACCCGGCTTGTGCCGAAGAGTTGTACTCTGATGTTGTAATAATATTATGTAATGTCTCTTTTATTCTCGTGTTGTATGGATTTGTACCACTTGAGATAGGGATTGCACGTGATAGCCTCTTCCTGGGACTATCACGAAGGTGCAGAGAGTCGGATTCCCGTCCGCGGGAATTCGGTTCGTTTCATTGACGAAGGTGACGACAGAGCTGAAGGGAGGTCTAGCGACCTGACGAAGGCGACGGTGGAGCCGTAAGGAGGTCTACACTATGTAAAAACCAAAGAAATAAGACACCATCATTGGAGACACGTCTCTGGGAACACTACCAAAAGCGTCGGTGGTTAACGCGCGTCTCCTATCTTCGCACAAAGGAGAGGCGTGTTTTCCTACACGTCTCCTTTCGCTTTGACCTCTATAGGAGACGCGATTTGAGAAACACGCGTCTCCTATGTTGTTAGACAAAGGAGACGCGTTGCTAAATAAAAGTGTCTCCAATGTAGTAGAGAGCATCGGAGACCCGTGATTCGCAAAACGCGTCTCTAGTTTGCTAGGCAAAGGAGACGCGTGTTCCTGAAAACGCGTCTCCAATAAACTAGAAACGCATCGGAGCGCGTCGTATGAAACACGTCTCGCTTTACGAAGTCGACATAGGAGACGCGTACTTATAAAACGCGTCTCGTTTGAAGGAGACATCATCGGAGATGCTTTTCTTTAACACGCGTCTCCTTTATCTTACCACAAAGGAGACGCGTCTCCTTTTATGGAAAATACAACACTTGGCCAACAGCTTGCCATGTTGACCATCACACACACACACTACGATGCTACTGCTCTGATTAGCTCCGATCGCGCGCGCGTGCCATCGCCGTCGTCCTCGCCGCATGCAGAGCTGCGCGCGGTGGCGGCGCGTGCCGGCGGCGTGGAGGAGCTCCGGCGGCGGCCGGACTCCATGGCGCGTGGAGGAGCTAAGGCGGCGAGCTCATTGCCGGCGGCGTCGAGAGCTCCGCCGCGGCGTGCTGCTGACATCTCTCCGGTGCATGCTCACCGCAGGTAGCGGCAGCGTGTAGGTGTAAACGCGCCTTGGCGCGCGGCGCAGCGATGAAACCCACCGGCTTCATCATCGCCGGGCGGGTCATCCGGCGGTAAGCGGCGCCGGCGATCCGAGGCAGCGCGGAATCTGACAGCGGCTTCGGCGGCGGTGGAGGAGCTCCCGGAGGATCGGGCGGCGCAGCCGTGGCGGCAAGCAGCGTGCCTACTTCCCCTTGCATAAAAGCAGCTCGGCGGCAGGAGGTCTGCTGCTTCTCTGGAAGGAGAATTCTTGAGTTTGGTGCTACTTCGCACGCTATTTACGAGAGGCTTGTGTCTACACTCGCCTTCTGCCTGGACGAGGTGGAACAAGAGAGGAAGAAGCTAAGGATGAAGAAGAAAGGAGGAGCTAGAGGTGGAAGAAGAGGAAGAAGCTAATTAAGCCCCTCCGTCGGCCATATTCCTTGGTAATTTTCTATCTTGATGAGATCATGTGTGTGGCATTTAGGATTATAAGCTTGGATTTTTACCATTTTATTGCATGTAGATTGTTAATTTGTTGAAGGTCACTCTTGCATTGCACGACAATTCCATCCAAGGTCTGATTGTTGAAGGTCCCTCTTGCATTGCAGACGACAATTCGATCAAGGTGCGGTGAAGGTGAGGCCGACAATGCAAATTGGATCCATTTTCTTTCATGTGATCATGTGATAAGTGTTTGCTTAGATATTTATCATTTTCTTATATGATTGTGTAGATGGAGGATCGAGGTTGGATGTACCTCAAGAACCAGAATTACAACGAATATTTGGATAATCTGAAGTTATTCATCAAGGCAGCCGAAGCGGACAAGCTGGACAAGAGCAAGTCTGCTATTTGTTGTCCATGTGTGGATTGCAAGAACACTAGATGGGCTAACTCAATGGATGTTTATGCTCATCTTATCATCCAGGGGTTCATGAGTGACTACAGATGCTGGAACATGCATGGAGAGGGTGGACTTAATGACCAGACCACAGTAGGGCATTTGGATCAACATAGCTCAAGACCTCATCTTTGAGCATGAGCAGAACCTTTGGAGAGGATGGTGATAGTGGGGTTGGTGATGAAGGACGTCGACTCTCGGGGCGTGAAGCAAACTTGGACAGTCAGACTGCAGGCCCTGATGATCTCTCTGAAGAGGAGCTGGCTGATCTTGGTGACAATTATGACAAAGATTGCGACAAAATTGAATAGATGGTGCGTGATGCACTAGGTTATCTTTGGGTATGATAGTGAAGAATTGGAGAAACTAAGGAAGCTAGTGGCGGATATGAGGACCCTGCTCTATCCAGTGCAAGGAAAATGGACAAAGTTATTTGCATCACTCAAGCTCCTCCTAAAGGCCACTCATCATATGGTGATCGCGGCTTCAAAGCAATCTTGGATCTTATAAAGACATGCTTCCGAGAGGGCAACGAGATACCCATGACCACCCTCGAGGCGGCGAGAATGCCGCCCTTTGGGACTAGAGGTAGAAAGAATCCATGCATGTAAGAATGATTGTGTCCTGTGTGGCGATGATTATGAAGATTTGATAGAATGCCCAGTGTGGCTTTCCTCGGTACAACGAAGGTTTGATGGTGGTGATGACAAGAGGAAACATGGAGCTCCTACAAGGTGGCTTGGTATTTCCCAATATATCAACGCCTCGAGGCGTCTGCTTGCCACGAGAAAAGATGCGAACTATTGTGCCGTACGGCAAGGAGCGCAAGAAGGATGATTTCATAAGGCACCAGATGGGACCCAATGGCACGTCATTGATCACAAGTATGAAGAAATGCAAGATCCAAGACACCTTGGTTTGCGAGTACGATGGGATGAACCCATTTGGTCACATGAGTAACTCCCACAACATCGGCGGTGTTGTTATCAATATACAATCTTCCACCATGGCTTTGCAATAGAGAAAATACATGATGATGCCAGTGCTTATCTTAGGTCCACAACAGCCCGGGATAAACATCGATGTCTACCTACGACCATTGATAGATGATATAAAAAGCGTGGTCCCGGTATTCGTGTCTATGATGCGATCGAGAAGAAACCATTCACACCGCATGGCATGATCTTATGCATCAACGACATACACACGGTGGTTGTTCGGTGTCCGGACAATGTAAAGGGGAAAAAGACTGCATGCACTGCTTAGATGACACCGAGACCATTTGGCTTAACCACTCCAAGAAGTGAGTGTACGTCAGGCATCAGCATTTCCTTCCAAAGTCCCATCCTTACCGACACATGAAACGGCAATTTGATGGGACAAGGGAGACAGGAGACCCCGAGGCATTTTGATGGGGAACATGTCTACCAGTGAAGGATCTCCCACCGCCCATGGGAAGAATGTTGGGAAGAAAAAGGGAACAACAAGCAAAAAAGAGATCTAGAACATCAAGAAGATGAACCAGCTCCTCCAGATCTAAAGTACTGGAAAAAACTATCAAACCTTTGGTAACTGCCTTACTGGATAGATTTGGATGTTCGCCACATGCATGTGAAGAAGAATTTTTGCGGTAGTTTACTCGGTACACTCATGAGCGAGAAGAACAAAAACAAGGACCATGTGAATGCTCGAGCAGACCTAGGAGATTTGGGCATAAGACCTGAGCTTCGTCCCACTGCCACAAGTACAAAGCTTACTGCATCTGCCATAAAACTAAACAAGAAAGAGAAGCGTGAACTATGCAAGTTCTTTCGTAGTGTGAAAGTTCCTTTATTCATCAAATATCGTAAAACTTATCCATGCCACGGAGCAGAAATTTTTCCCAATGAAGGCTCATGATTGTGATGTCATACTCACAACTATGCTTGCTGTTGGTATACGGAACATATTGCCAGAGAAAGTACGCATGGCTATCATGGGCATGTGCTTCTTCTTCAATGCGACCTCTCAAAAGGTGATTGATGAGACAAAACTTGATGTTATGGAACAAAAATTGTTCGAGACAATGTGCCTCTTTGAGGCATATTTCCCACCATCATTTTTCGATGTGTCAGTGCATTTGGTTGCTCACCTGATTAAGGAGATCAGGTACCTCAGCCATTGTTCCTCCATCACATGTACCCTTATGAGACATTCATGAGCACCTTAAACAAGTATTCAAAGAGTCACATTCATCCCGAGGAAGCATGGTGAGGGTACTCTTGTGAGGAGGTTGTCGATTGGTGCCTCGACTTCATTGACCACGAAAATCCAATTGAGTTGCAAGGTCTCGCCATGACGAAGGTTAGCGGTCGGTGGTTTCTTGGAGAAAACATTCAACCACGATGCGAATTCATATCGACAGGCTCATTTCCTTGTGTTGCAACACACATCGAAAGTGTCCCCATACATTGAAGAGCATAAAGAGTACTGCGCCAAGGTAACCACGATCGGGGTGAAGATTGGATAGATAGGGCACATATGAATGGATTCAACGTCTGGTTTAGAAACCGAGTACGATCTTCTGCTAATCTCACAGATTATGATGATATTAGATGTTTGGCTGATGGTCCTCTGTACATAGTTACTACCTATCAAGGGTATGACATAAATGGGTACACATTCTATACGAATGCCCAAGACAAGAAAAGCACATACCAAAATAGTGGTGTTCGGATTATTGCCCTCAACAACAGGGTGAGGAAGGCATACTATGGACAAATAGAGGAAATTTGGGAGCTGAACTATGTAGACTTCCCTGTGCCAATTTTTAAGTGTCGGTGGGTCCAGGAGGCAAATGGTATCGTAAAGGACAAGTATGGATTTACCACGGTTGACCTTGAAAAGATTGGGCACAAGGAAGAGCCATTTGTCTTGGCAGATAAAGTTACACAAGTTTTCTATGTGCGACCAGTAACAAGAAGAGGCGGTGGTTCTACCGGAAAAACGTGTTTTGGAGTTGAAAATATCATGGCGGAACAAGACTACGACAAATTTGATGAAATCCCGACTTTCGACATTCACTCTTCCAAAGATACTTGTGAGAGACCACTCCCTACCTAAGAAGCCATAAAGATGTCACCCTGAAAAGGCAAAAAGGAAAAAGGAAATAAAGGGAAAAAAGGCAAAAAAAAGGCAACAAAGGAAATAATGGATGATAATTTATTTATGTTTTTTGTTTTTGAGGAAAATTTGTAATATATCCATGTTGCAAAAGGGGACATTGTCCTTTGTGGTGTTCTCAGGAGCAATTGGCGGATATATTCACTAAGCCTCTTGATGAAAACACCTTTGTAGGCTTGAGTGAATTAAATGTGCTTGATGCGTCCAACATCATGTAATGCTTGTCATATAGTCCGAAAATGTGCTTAAGGGGTGAGGTTGTCACTCAGAATTGGTCCAAAAATGTGCTTGTGTTGGCTTGTGTGTGACATTTTTTGGATCAAAGATGAGAACTAGATCGACAAACCAAAAACCTCACCGTCGGATGAACCGCTGCCCAGGAGGTTCAGGCGTCGGTGCATCCGCATGGCAGGGCCTGTTCCTCTGTTGCTATTTTCCGTCGGATGAACCGGCGCCACACCGCAGTTCATCCGGTGGCATGTCTGGCACGTCTGTTAGGTATTTTCGGCGTCGGATGAAGCGACCGACGCGTTCATCCGGTCTTGAAGAGCGGCCTCTTCCAGACCTGCGGCCTCCGACGCATCTAGGAAAAGCCATCGGTTCATCCGTGCACCCTTTCAATGCGGATCGTTGTTCATCCTGCGCCGACCACGCTTCCTTTTGCCCGGCGGTTCATCCGGTGCTTGGCAGCTCGGTCCCACCTAACGGTTGCTGGCGTCTTCGTCTCAGTCGGACTCCATTTATCCATTACGAACCACGCGCCGCCACGCGCCGCCCGCCCGTCGCCGCCTCCCGCCTCCGGCCACCTCGCGCTCGAGCTCCGGCCATCGCCCGGCCATCACCTCGCCCGGCCATCTCCGCCGCCCGTCCGCGTGAATTTCACGTGCGCGCCGCCTCCCCCCTTTGCTAGGGTTTGGCCGCGGCGATTCGGCGGCGCGCCGCTCGGTGGCGCTCTAGGTGTCTTGTGGACGCATCCTCCACCACAACTGCTCATCGTGCTCCACATCACACTGTGGTGAGCATTTCACCTCAATTTTCCCCACGATTCACTGTTTCAGTTCAATTTGTGGGCAAATTAGTGAGATGCTATGTGGATTCTCTTTGTGATTATGTATATTTTCATCTGACATCTTCTTGCTCATAGTCATAGAGTTCTTGCTCAAATTCATATAGTCATTGCTATATTTCCATGAAATTGAGCATGTTGGTTCGGTTTGTGATTGCTTCTCCATAAAGTGCCATGGTTCACACACACACATCTATGCACCTAAGGACAATGCTTAGCTTTCATATCTTTATCTTGTGGCAGTACTTCATCTTCTAGATTTCCATGCTTAGGCTCAACATCTACTCTTTTGCTTTGCTTAAGGACCCCTTATCCTTAGTTAATTATCATGTTTACTTTCTCATCTCCATTCTATAATCTTCTACCATTTCTTTTGAGATGGCGGGCGACAAGAGGAAGGGTAAGGCGGAGTGAAGAAGAAGAAGCGAGCAGACAGAGAGACACCCGCCACACGTTCGGTCCTCGGACTCGTGGTGGACACACTCGGACACCGAGGCGAGAGAGCAGATTGAGCGGATGGTTGAGCTCGAGCAGCAAACAGCCGATCTGAGGCGAGCTTCCTAGTGGTCCGGCGAGGCTTTCGTCTTCATCCGATCTGCGGGTTGGGCCGAGGAGAGGTTGAGGCGTGCCGAGGCAGTGGTTCCCTCGTGGGCGGAGGGCCCCGGGCGATCCTCCGAGAGCTTCTCGCCTCCCGTTCGTCGGGGTTCACAGTTGAGCCAGCAGATGCTCCAATTCTGACTCGAGTAGCGGAGGGGCATCCTCCGACTCCCGGTTCTCTCTTGAGATGGGGGCGTCCGAGTCGATCCGGTGTTCGTGTGGCTCCTTATGCATATCATGGCCAAGTGCCGTTTGATATTGTTGATATTGATGGTGGGGTTGAGGATGCCATTATGGATGGTATGGGGATGACTCGGCGGCACCGTTTGCTCACGGATCGAGGATCACGTCTCGAGGCTCACACGAGTATGTTGGAGCAATCTAAGTCGTTTTTTCCGGCCTCCGTGCGGTGTGAGGCGGGTCAAGGTTTGAGGTGGGCGAGGGGCGATCGACTCGTGCGGCGGATGCTATGGATGAGCGTGACGGGCGCGACGCACAACAGAGTATTGCCTCGGCCTAGCCAGATCGAGGACTCCAGGAGGACAACGACTATGCCTGACCAGCCTATGTTCGGTCGGCCACGGCAGCGGGCGGGGGTTCGGCCGGGCAGGAGCGAGTCACGATCCCTCCGGTCACCATTGCTCGGGTGACTCGGTAGGACCAGCTCACCTCACTCGGTCACTGTCGGCTCGAGACTGGGCCACACTCAGGTCAGCGGATGCGAGGCCCGGATCCGGCAGCGGGAGACCCAGCGGGTTATCCTTGAGGGATCGAGTAGCGGGCACGAGCGGCGGTGATCCATCACCGATGATGACCACTCGATGTTCACCTTCATGCGTGCCTTGGTCGGCTCTACTAGTTGGGGTTGCAGCTCCTCGCTTCCTACTCGGCGGTGCCGGGCGATCAGTGCCCCTTTACTAGCGATGTGGATTCATGAACATCCCGATAGCGTCGTTTCCGGTTTCTCCGCTACTTGAGAGGATGTTCGCGGCACCTCGGAACCACACCGCGGGTGGCAGCCACCACCTTTCTTGAGACAGCGAGCTCGCTACCTAGTCGCGGTGTCTTCCTCTTGGATCTTGAGCACTCCGTGAGGGTTTGGATCAGATCGGACCTCACACCGTCACCGGCGGATCTCCACGTGATCGCCGATCCATGGTTCGGTCAGGTCGCTCGAGCTTCTACCCGAGGAGTCCTTCTCCACCTCCTCCACCACAGATCCGGCCTACCTCTCTTGGTCGGGATCGAGTCAGAGGACACTTCGCCGTGGTCGAGGCTTGAAGGCTCTCTACCTCTCGGATCCTCCACCTCAGGATTAGACCCTTTTGGTGCTTGTTGCCAAAGGGAGATAGATAGTGGGAGTAGAGATAGGGGAGCTAGGGAGAGTGCTAGGAGTTCAGTTTTGTTGCCTCTCTCGCTTTTGTGGAGTTTCATGATGAGACATGTATTTGGATCTTGTATGATGTTGGTTTACATGTCTAATCATGTTTGTGGTGCTCGTTTACCTTAATGCATGTGTGTTGTTAATATCCTGTTTCATGCATTAGTTGTAGAGTTTATATACTTTAATTTCAAATTCTCGTATATCTCTACTCGTGTTGTCATATACTTGTGACTAACCTTTGTTTTGTAGTGGATTATATCTTGGGTTATTGTCATCAGTAATGAATGAAAACAGACCCCTCAATTTGAAATTATGGATGATCAATGGACAAATACTACAAGGCTAAGGACTTTGTTAGTTCCAAGTGTCACAAGGAGATGAAGGACACTTGGATTGCTAGTTTGTAGTGTTTGACCATAGTATTAAGAGGGGTTCATGCACTAGTAGCTTGACCATGCACCAAAAGCCATGAAATTATGCACACTCAAGTTCCTTGGATTCTAAACAGCTCAAAGTACTCATGGAAACACATTGGAAGGAAAAGAATTGATGGAAAACTCAAAAGCACTTGAATTGGATGAGTTAAAATAAAAATCATAGCAACGGATCATCCGACGCCATTATTTCTAGTTGCGTCGAATGAGTTATGCGATTGAGATATTAAAAGTGACCTCCGGATGAACCGACGGTACTTGCATCGGTTCATCCGATGCCTTAAGGTTTGGTGGTTTGGACTTCAGATGCTTCAGCACCAGATGATATGGCGCTCAAGTCAGCGGTTCATCCGACGCCTTCCTTCAGATAAGACAGAGACGCTTCAGGAACTCATTTCTAGTTGCGTCGGATGATCCGACGTCCTCATTTTTAGTTGCGTCGGATGAGTCCTACGACTTAGATATTAAAAGTGACCGCCGGATGAACCGACAGTACTTGCATCGGTTCATCCGATGCCTTAAGGTTTGGTAACAGTATGGTTTGGACTTCAGATGCTTCAGCACCGGATGATCTGACGCTCAAGTCAGCGTTCATCCGACGCCTTCATTCGAATCACAGGAGACGCGATTTTCTTAAAACACGTCTCTAAATCATCTTAGACACAATAGATATCATACACAGAGATATCAAACAGAGATATAAGTCATCTCTAACAATAGATATCATACAGAAATACCAAACAGAGATACAAGTCATCTCAAACACAACAGATATCATACACAATACAAATCATGTAGCCAAACTGCTGCATAATAGATATATATTGTGCAAACTGGTGCATTGATCATGTTCCTAGCAAGTTTAATTCCACAGACGACACACATTGCTGCTAAAAGATCATGTTCGTCCTGACAAACTGCAGCCAGAGACATGCACTGCTGCTGCTAACAAAAGAACATTTTCTTCACATACTGCTGCCAGAGACCTACTTAGCTGCCAGAGACCATATTCACACACTTCCTAACTTAGCGCTGCCAGAGACCTACTTAGCGCTGCTAGAGACCTACTTAGCGCCACGGATCTTGTTCGTGGTGTTGCCATCCTTGAACGCTCGTTTGAGGCTAGCCCGAAGCGGGTCCACCCTATCATAGATCTGTCAAAAATATTTTGAAATTAATTATAGGACACAATTCAAATTAAAAATTGACAAACATTTAAAATTAATAGGAAACAGGGACACACCTCCTCAGCAGCCCAGATCTCTCCATTATACTCATCATCGCTCTCCTCAGTGTATTGCATTTTTATTTTCATATTTGGGAAAACAACCCTCTTCTTCACAATCTCCCTGTTCGCCTTCACCTCCTTCTTATCCTCCTCCTAAATTCCACAAACAGTAAAAAACATTACTGCAACTTCAGTAAACTAGCAAGTTCAGTAAACCAACAAGTTCGGTAAACTAGCAAGTTCAGTGCCCCGGTCTATATTGAACAAGACCAGATGAACATTTACAACGCCAGTTTGAAACTCAAAGAAGGGAAACAAGCAGATGACTAAAAAGGAGGACATGCTCCTCTGGAATATAGCAGCCTATTACAGGAAACTACTTTAAAAGAAAAAGCAGAAAAAGCACTCACTGAACTTAATCAGTTGCAAAATATAAAATTACTGAATTTATGACCGAATTTCAATAGAATTACTCACTGAACTCTACCAAATGAGCTAGACTAGATAATCATTATCACTCAATGATCTACCAATGAACTACAGCAAGAATCAAACAATTGGGCAGATGGCAAAAAACCCCCAAATTTTGCAGGTTGTAAAAAACCACAGAATTGGGCAACAAAACCCCAAATTTTGCAAACTGGCATTTAGAGATTCACCTCCGATTCAGCAATCCCTTTTGTCATCGCCACCTGCAGCAGGGGGCTCCTCCTTTGTCATCGTCGCAGCCTCCGCCTTCTCCTTCCCTTTCCCCTTCCCCATCACCTCCGCCTCGCATCGCCGCCCGCCCACGCCGCCCGGCCGCCTTCCGCCGTCGCCTTCCTCTCCGCCACGGCTCTGTCGACTGTGGTGGGGTCATCCTCCTCCATCGGGTCCGCCTTCACTGCGCTGATGGGCAAGAATCCGGGCGGCGGCTCGGAGCACTCTTGGATCATCCGCGACACCGACCGCGTGATGATGCGAGACCTGCTGGTCCTCGTTGCGCCTCGAGTTGGCGCAACATCTTGCCGGCGTCTGGCCGGCGGTGGCGGAGTCGTCGACGGCATCGCCGAGGTGGTGCTCTCCTTCGCGAAGTGGCTGCGCTTGTCCCTCTGCTGCTTCCGCGCAGCGACCATCCATGCAGAGAGATCCATCTTCACTCGATCGGCAGCCGCAAGAGGAAGAGGGAGAGGAAGGGCGTCTTGTGCAATGAGAAGAGGAAGATGAAGGAAGAAGCGAAAAGGAAGAGGCAGCGGTTAGAGGAAGAGGAAGAGGAATAAAAGGGGCAGCGGTTAGAGGCCCAACGATTTTTTTATTGGAATAAAAGGGGCCGAAATTCATTTTTTTTATTTCGGGGATGAAGGGGCATCGTGTTTTTGTGATGGGCCAAAACAGACCACAGAAGCCCAAGACAGACCACTAAAGCCCACACAAGGCCTAGATGAAATACGCCTTCCCACTCCCACTCACGTGTTTAGGGTCACAAGCTATGTTACACGGATAGTGCGGTATTTCGGATACGATCGTGTCGATACACGGATACACACTTTTCCAAAAAACACTGATACGGGGATACAGTTAGGATAATTAATTATTATATATATAATATTACATATATATCCGAAGCAAGAGAGATTTTACTCTCGAGTAACTTTCCTTATGCTCTAACGTGCAATAATTGTATCGCCACACAACATTACCTTTGGAACTAGCCTTCTCTAAAAGTAGAATGTTATTTCATAAGAGATTCTTCTTCAGTTTCTGCTCGTTAGTTCTACCGGTGTCGTCTCATACTACCAAAACATCAAAAGAAAGAATAAAATGGAGCTTCAGTGTAGAGCACTAGAGCAGAAGGTGCAAAACATGACAAGGAGTAGCTATCCACGAAAAAACTTGCTTGTTTTGAAGAGAAAATCATTGTCGTGGCTGCTGCTAGGTCACGTAGGAGGGGTGTGGTGTAGTTGGTATGGACTAATTAGGCTGACTAAATGTATCGGATACGTGTATCCAAGTCAATACGTATCTGCTTTTTTGGGATACGGCTGGAAAAGTATCCAAAGCGTATCCGAGGCGTATTGGTATTAAGAGGGGTTCATGCACTAGTAGCTTGACCATGCACCAAAAGCCATCAAAGTATGCACACTCAAGTTCCTTGGATGCTAAACAGCTCAAAGTACTCATGGAAACACATTGGAAGGAAAATAATTGATGAAAAACTCAAAGCGCTTGAATTGGATGAGTTAAAATCAAAATCATATCGCCGGATGATCCGACGCCATTAGTTCTAGTTGCGTCGGATGAGTTCTGCGATTGAGATATTAAAAGTGACCACCGGATGAACCGACGGTACTTGCATCGGTTCATCCGATGCTTTAAGGTTTGGTAACAGTAAGGTTTGGACTTCAAATGCTTCAGCACCAGATGATATGGCGCTCAAGTCAGCGGTTCATCCGATGCCTTCCTTCAGATAAGACAGAGATGCGCCTAGATTTCTTCTTCAGTACCGGATGAACCGACGCTTCAGGAACTCGTTAGTGGTTAGACCTAGTCAAAACGAGCACCAAGAGAAGCGCCGGCTGGTCCGACGGCTTAAGAAGGCAGCGTCGGTCGATTCGTCGGATGAATAGTTGCATGGATTTGACTTGCGCTGACCGAGAGCGACAGATGAACCGATGGCCTGATTTTTAGATGCGCCGGATGAATCTTTCAGGTGTTCGAAAACTTCCGAGTTTTTCTTCTGCACCGGATCAACTGATGATACCTAGCACCGACCGTCGGTGCATACTCCTGATATAGATTGGTCCTACCTACTATGAGCAATCTAAATGAGGGAAAAAGTCCTTTAATTTCCGTACACACACACACACACAGAGGACGCCAGATGTAAGGAAAAAATTGGTGTTGAACAAACACTTTATGATAGGATAATAAAACGAGAAAGTGACAATACATCACATGCCACTGATTAAACTTGAAATTTATTATATACCATTGTTAGTGAATGTGGAGAGCCCCACGTGTCATAGACACAACGATAGCATATGAGAAGTTTCTGTAGAAAATAAGGAAACTCTCACATATGAACAATGGTTTGTAGTGTTTTTCATACTTTTTGTTTTTCCTCATACGTGAATTAGTTACAACTCAAATTTCGCATGATGACAGATGTTTTTTGTTTTTTTTTCATTCATTTTTTGTTGCAAATTCTTCAATGAAAGCACGAGAACACAGGAGTATATAGTGTTATGTTTCCTACAAGAACCCAACGAGAACCCGTGGCCAACACAAGTACATTAGATATAGCTTCTCAGAAGTGGATATCAAGTTCCTCCAACATATTTAGAGAATTAGATAGAGCCACTACAAGTTCCTAGCAAGTTCAATTACATACATCATTCACGCTCTGCGCTAACAAAATACTCGCCGAGCTGGTTAGCAAAATCTTTGCTCTGCGCTAACAAAAAGCGCACAGCTTTCTTGCCGCTAGCCTAACAAACTACATGATGCGAGAGCTTAATCGACATATTTGGTGCACTTGCCTTCCCGATCGATCACTTGATGTTAGCCCGCAATTTCGCTTAGCCCACATCTGCCAAGAATTGCCAAAAATTAATTATAGGAGACAATCCAAAGTAAAATTGCCAAACACTGAAAAATGGTAATAGGGGCACACCTCATCAACAGACCAAGATTTCCTTGTACTCGTCATCACTCTCATGACTCATGTCAATGACACACTTCATCTTTGGGAAGCCAATCCTAATCCTCCTCCCTTCATCTTCTCGCCTCCTAAATTCCACAAAATCATGGCTTTAGTTGGTATGAAGATGCAAATCATATATACTTCTTCTCTAACAGAATATTCATATATGCAAATCATGGAAGCATGCAACACTAATCTGCCAAAAAAACACTAATCTGAAAATTCTAACACTAATCTGAAAATTCTAAAAAACCAACTAATCCTACTGCAGTACATCTACATCCATGATACACATTGTGTCTATTGGCAGCACATGAAGCCTATTTTCTCCTATATATACCACTTTTGTTTTGTACAAGAGATAATAATAATCATGACTTCATGAGAACCTTCTGTTATACTAAGTAATTTTTTTTACGATTTCTATCCTTTTGTACAGAACCCTAGATCAGAACCTAAATCAATTTGGGGGGAAATAAAACAATCTGGGGGAAAGCACTAAACCAAGCATGACAAGCAATTTGGGGGAAAAGTGAAGGATGACAAGCACTAAACCATCACCGCCGCCTCCTCCGCTGTCAACGCCGCCTTCTCCTTCCTCTTCGCCTTTGCCGCCGCCTTCTCCTTCCCTTCACACCGCCCGCCTCGCCTTCGCCAATCAACAGGATGTTAATTGAAAGAAGGATGTTCACCTTCTTGTGTAAATAGAAGAGGAGTTGAAGAGGATGTTCACCTTTTCTGTCGCCGCCGCCGCCGCCTCCGCCTTCCGCTTAACCGGGCTCGCTGGTCGCCGACGATCGCGGGTCATCCTCCTCCTCTTACTACACCTTGATCATCTGCGACACTGAGCGCATGATGATGGGAGCCCTTGCCAGCGTCGACGCGCTTCGAGGAGTCCGGACGCGCCTCGAGGTTGAGGGCGCATCTTGCCGGCGTTCGGCCAGCGGTGGCGTCTGGTCGGCGATGGCGGCGAGGCGTGTTTCCTTCGCTTCGGCGGCGCGATTGTCCCTTTCACCTTCCGCGCAAAGACCGCGCAGAGCTCGTCCTCCATGGTCTCCTTGGCGGCGGCGGCGGCGGCAGTGCGGGAGAAGCGGCGGCGACGACGACGACGACGAGGAAGTGCGGGAGGAAGTGTGGTTTTCGTTTTTTTGAGGAAGTGTGAATGGGAGTTCTAGATGTGAATGGGAGTTGTAGATGTGAATGGGAGAAGCGGCCTCTCACTGACGAGTGGGGCCAGGAAGATGAAGGGGCAACCCCGCTACCACTCGCTCACTGACGAGTGGGCCTGCCATCCGCTCTCGCCGTCGCATTTTTTGGGCAGCGCACTGACGAGTGGGCCCATACAAGTTAGGGTTTGACGACTCCCACAACCCCCACTGCAGCCTCCCACTGTGAAGCCTCCTCCCTTCGTCACCCTTGCCTCGGCCTCGGCCCTCGACCTCGCCGTCACCCTCCTCTTCCCCCTACCCTTCGTCACCTCCCCTCGACCTCGTCCTCCCCGCCCGCCTCCACACCCCAAGGAGTGGATCTGCGGACGACGGCGAGGAGTAGATCCCGACCTCGACACCGCCGGGTGGATCCGACGGCGGGCGAGGAGTAGGAGGAGTGATTCGGCGATGACCTCCAAGAATCCACGTCCGGTGCGTCCTCCTCCCCTTCTCGCCATCTCATCTTAATCACCCCTTCCCTTCTCCATTTCCTTGCTAGGTTTCTCCATCCGAGGCGGCAATCGGAAGAAGTGGAGCAAGGGGAGCGAAGGAGAAGGTCAACAACTCGGTGCTCTTCAAGGCGTCCCCGCTCGGATCTGTAAAGCTCCTTCCCCTCTGCTCCCTCTGTGGATTTGATGCATGATTGTAGATTTGATGTGATTTCTCGTGGATTTGGCGCTAGAATGATAGATTAGTGCTTGCAGATTTGATGTGCTAGGGGGTATTAGCAAATTAGTTGAGTTCTGCATGGTTACAAGCGTACTCCTGATGTAGATTGAGTGGCAGTATACCTTATACTAGATAAAACCATGAATAAATGGTACTTTTTGTATGTGCAGTGGCTGTATTCTTTATCGCTTTGTTTGATTTATTCAAGGTTGAGCTAAGATTGTAGCTGGAGCCTTGAATAATTTATAAATGGTACTATTTGTCTTGTAGCCTATGCATGAGGTTGCAGTGGGTCTTGCAGCTTTTGTTTCTCATTTGACTTTTACTCATGTGTTTCTGAATGCATGTGTTGGCTCGTATATCAGCTAATTAGTTTGAGGCTTTTGCATGGAAATACTTTGAGTGGTTTGTAGCTTGCTCTATCTGAACTGAAAGCGCTCTGTCCAAGTTATTAGCTGAAGTTCTATATTGAATTAGCTCCTATCTAAACTGAAAAAGATGCCCTCTTCTCTGTAATAGCCTGATGTATACCCATCGTTTTAGTGTGCATTTTGATATCTGGATCTAATTATCTTGCTACTATAATTTGTCTGTGCTTCTGCTTTATTTTAGTGTGTCTTTGCCTATGCTTTACAATGTTTCTCAGTTCCATACAACTTTGTTAGAGTTTAGATCAGTGACTTCATTAATTCTGGTGTCCAGGAGCTCAAGGAAGTTTTGAGGAAACATAACCCGAGGCTCAAGATTTAGTTGGCAAAGAAGAATCTAGGAAGCATTTGGGTGTCAAAGAGCAAGATGGGGGGATTGGAGTAAGGTAATTATAATTTTCTATATAAGTCTCGACAAAGGAAGTTTCTGCAAAGTGTATGAGAAAAATTGTTGTCTGTTCAACACCATTGGTCGGATTTTCATGATTTGGTGTTAGTTTGTACATTAAGGTTCATTGCTAGCCTTTGATTGTGTGCTTGATCCATTTTGATATATGAAATTTGTGCATTTTGATGGCATAGGTGAATAATGTGGGCACAATAAGGTGGATAGCTATGAAAAATTCTGTTTAACTAATTATCTTGCTACTATAATGTGTCTTTCCTTGTGCTTTATTTTAGTCGACTAAGAACTTCTAGTGATAATAATTCAGTATCATAAAATTCCCCTTTTCTTGTGACAACTTGTGCTAGTACTTATGTAATTGTTACTACTTTTACTAAATGTTGACAATGTGAGTTAATTTTCCATATCATCTTAATCGTCCCTTCGCCTTTCGATCTCAATTTCGTTGCTAGGGTTCTCGATGCGAGGCGGCAAATGTAAGAAGTGGAGCAAGGAAGCGGCAGGAGAAGGTCAACAACTCGGTGCTCCGGTGTCCAAGTTCAAGCAGTCTGTTCTTCCTCTCTCGTGGTCCTCCTTCCTCTGTTTGATGCTCTGCAATTGGTCATATTCTGTTTCAAGCAGGTCTGTTTGATGTTTACTCATGTGTTTCTGAATGCATGTGTTGGCCCGTAAGTTAATTGCATCTGTTACCCTTTTTTTTGTGCTGTTTTCCCACAAGCCTATGATATAGAACATGCACAAAACTACATGTTGCCTTAGGAGCTATTTTGCATCTATTTTTATGGTTGCCCTGATATAAAATGGCCCAACTGATATTAGTCTGTTGACTGAAATGAAAGTTATCCTAGTGCTTTTGTTCCATCTTGTCTTTAGTTCATGTAGTTATTGGGTAGTTTGCTGACTTGATTCAGCCTATTTGGCCTAATGATAGTTCCAACCATGTAAGCATAGTTGACAAAATCCACCGAGTGGATTGGGCGGGCGATCTTTTCCATATCGCTTGTGCGCTGTAACCCCGGTGTGGTGGCACTACATGGTTGACTCTATCATCAGGCCAAGGGTTATTTTGTAGCTTTTTTTTATTGCATAGTTTTTTTACTATTATAATCTTATACTAACTGATTGTGTCACATGTACACATGGACTCAAGGAGGAGCTTGGCATAGGAGGTCAGAGGTTGATTCACTTCCGCAACTGTCCTGCTAGCCAACCTCTGCCTCTTTAAAATGGTAAGGTTGCATGGTTTATTTTTTGTTTCTGAATTTTGTAATAATTTATGTCCATCACATGGCTTATTTGGCTAAGATCTGAACTACGTGCATCATCTGAACTATATGCTTGTCAATTGTGTGTGTCATCCAGGGCGAGGGACTGGATGGAAATGGAGCCTCTGGCCAAGAGGAAGGTGATTATGACACCAATCCTGATACAGATCAAGAAGAAGAGCTGCAGCAGGATGGTTCTGCACGCCGAGTCAAAAGCCCAAGGACATTCACAAAGTGGCCAAGGGACAAGATGGTAGTGACTGAGGTTGAGGATGGGGGATGCCCGCACCTAGGAAACAAAAGTGCAGCTTCAGGATGCTCTGTGGTCTCATTGCAAGACAAAAGCTCTCTTTAGTCATGCCAGGAATCAAGTCTCTAAGCCGTCAGCAGAAATGGACCTTGTTCGATGACCACGTGCAGAAACATTTGGAGTTTCAGCCAGAGATGAAGCCGAAAGCGTTCAAGCTTTTCGTGAAGATGACAGCCAAGGCACGAAGAACATTCAAAAGTAGTCTGAAACGAGATTTTGTCAAGAAGGATCGAGCCATTTGCAAGGCACCCATATCTCGAGGAAGACCTGGAATGAGTTTTGATGCTGGAAAGTGAAGAGGCTAAAGCGGACAATAGCGATACACGGAGTCAAGTCCGATGACACACTTGACCGCTTAGGTCCGGTGGTTATCTTTGGGAAAGAAGAACAATGGGAGCAAGAGGATGTACGATTAGCAAGCCGGAATACCCAACCCATGGGATGAATACCCTGATGATCGGTCCAGGACATGGCTACGAGCAAGGAGTAGGCTACAGGTGAAAGACGGTGTTGCCGAGATCCTGTGGGCCAAAGATTCAGCTAAGCAAGTGGCTGAAGATGTCAAAGCAAAGCAAGAAGAAGATTCGGGAGTAGAGTGGAGAGGGAGAGCGATTTGCTAAGTCGGTGCTTGGGCACTGCGAACAGCCGAGGCGTGTCCATGGTGTCTCCTACAATGGCTGGAAGCATGCATGGCTTTACCACCTAGGCATGTATGTGAAGAGGAAGAGAACACCGTAAATATACAACAGCTGAAGGATGACCTCAGAGCTGAGGTGACAAGGGATGTAATGTCCATGCTAGCATCCCAAGGAGTCATTGTGCCAAGTTGTAGGAACCCAAGCTCTGCACCCGGACAGGAGTAGTGTAGCTTCCGCCTCACTGGAGGTCGTGAGGAGGATGATGCCGTAGTTTGTGAGGATCAACTAAATTCTGAGCCAATCGCCTCACATGAAGACCCACTGACGAGGGATGATACTATAGACCGATTGACCGAGCCCACACAGTGTGGCCTACTAGTCAGGATCGGTGGCCACTAAGTTGAGGGCACATGGGGTCGGGGTTTATCGAGCAAAGCGAGCTACATACAGTCCCTATCCGTGCAGACTGTGCAGTGGTCAAAGTGGAGCTAGTACATCCTGCCTATAAGACCCTGATGCTTGAATTGGCTCCTAATGAGGAGATTACTACTCTTGGGCAAGTTGTGAACCAGAGGATACAGTGGAAGAGGGCTGACCTTGCTGTCAAGTTTGCACCAAAGGTGAGATCTCCTACACAAAAGGCACAGATTATTCCATCCCAAACAAGGGCAAGTGACAGCCAAAATGTTACATCTGGTTCGATGAGGTCCCCCATTATGTCTTCAAGGGATAGTCAACTTGCAGCTGCAGCACACAAGAGTCCTTCCAAGAGTCCTACTTCCAAGAAACAAGGAACAAAAGCAGCAGCCAATAGTGCTCCTTCCAAACAGCAAGCATCATCAGCCAAGGGTGCTCCTTCCAAGCAAAGCAAGGAACAGAAGCCGTAACCAAGAGTGGTGACAAGTGTCCATTCAAAGCGTGGCTCTTCATCACCAGCAGCAACAAAGAGTGCAAGAAAGGAAATACCATTCCAGAAGAACTTGCAAAGGTGTTCAAGAGTGTTTTGAGGGAAAACTGCTGCAGCAACCTCGAAGAAGCACATGAAGAAGGCTGCCAGTAAGAAGCAACCTACCATGAGCTCCAAGGAGAAGCCCATAGAAGTGTCTAGAGGGAATAAGTCAAATCCAAAATTCAAATTTGGACAGCCAATGCTCAGTGCTTCTGAACTCAAGAGTGTTCGACCTGCAACCAGGGCTCTCCATGCGCATTACATGAAATGTTGCAAGGAAAACAACAAGAATGAGGTAATAGTCATGTTCAAGCGTTCCCATTTTTTGACAAAAGAGGAGAAAATAGTTTCTCTGTGGGTTTGAATGACTTGTATGACCTCTTCAAGATGGATGGTTTAAGCACCCACTTGTCCGCCGCTTCACCTTGGAAGTTTCTTTTGCTCTGAACTACTTTGAGTGCTTTGTAGCTTCACCTTGTGATTATGAGCTGCAACCAATAATTTCTATTGTTTCTCAGGTCCATGGTTGTAGAAGCTAAGGGGAAGGCCTCTGTGGGCTTCCTTGATCCTGAAGTGATGACCATTTCCTCAATATCTTCTTCTGCTTCTTTTGTGGTGGAATATCTTACAAATGCCTTCCAACAAGATGCTAAGCGAGACTGTCGTGTTGCATGATGTTGGTGGACACTTTATTACGGCAATCATTCCAAAGTCTAACAAAGTCTTGTATTTTAACTCCTTGAGGTCCAGAGGGTGTGATCATACCAAGTTGAAAGCTGTGATAAATGAGTAAGTTACTTCTACAAACTCCCGGGAGTAACTACTCCAAACGCGCCAATTTGCAGCTTAGTTTGTCGAACAGTTGTTGCATCCTCATTTGAGGGCATTTATTTGTTTGCAAGAACAAGAGGATAGCCACCGACCGACCGCACACGTGGTCCGCTTTTCGGTATGGTACCCCGTAAGCTTCCGCTCAGCTTTTTATTTATTTTGCAGCTTAGTTTGTCTTCTCAATTTTTTTATGTATTTTGCGTGCCACCAAAGAACTAGGAAGCACTTGTGTCTTCTATACCTGCTATCACATGGAGGTAGCAACGGGTTTACTGGATTGGAAAGCTGATCCTGAGGTACTTCCATCATCCTTCTTCCGTGAACTTGTTGGCCCTCCACCTGATTTTTGTGCTTTCCATGTCGATTTGTGTTCATGTGAGAATTAGGCACTAGGAGTTCATGCGATGGAGAATGTTTTGATCAGGTTTCAAAATGAGGCTAGAAATGGTACTATGTGCATTTATGTGCTCAGCTTGATGCTTTGTTCCATTACATTTTTCTGCTATGTCATTAGTTTTGACTGTCATGTTTGTGTATATATATATATATATCTGTATGTGTGTTCAGTTCAACTCTAGTGGTAATCTGGGCTGGTTTCATCGATTTAGCTAAGGGCTGTCCTCCTATTGTGCTTTTGTGTTTGATCAACAGCTGCTTGCTGTCTGATTGTGTTTTGCTTCAGATCAGCCTACTTATTGCTTGTTGTAGTATCTAGAGCAGGTTGCAGGTTGCAGTAGCAAATACCATTTGGTTTCCATTCTTTTCAGTGATCATTTTTGTGGCCTTCTCTGAATTTATATCAGATAAAAATTGCTGCAGCTTGTTTTCTGACTCTTGTATTGTCCTTCAGGATTTTGAGGTGCCTTCGACCTACGGACGCTTGCGAGTTGAACCACATTCAAAACAAGATAGTATCTTTCATCATGAGTCAGGTGATCCCTAAGAAGGCAGAATTCCACTGTGATGTTACTGTGTGATGTTGTCTGGAAGTAGTGGATGTGATGAACTTGTTGGTGTGCCCATGAACTTGGTGTACTGGTGATGAACTTGTTGGTGTAGTGCAGATGATTAACTTGTTGATTTTCCTGTGATTTTGCGAGATTTATGCACGTGATATATATTCTCTCTGTTTTGCGATGATGTGAATTTTACGTGATTTTGTGAGATTTATGCTGTGATATATATCCTATGATTTTGTGATGGGGGCGGGCTAAATATTGGATGGTGCCAAATATTGGCTCACAGAATTTACATAGGAGACGCGTGTTAATACAACGCGTCGCCTTTCGTTTTCCTAATAGGAGACGCGTCTTGGTGAGGAGCGTCTCCTATGCTTGTAACAAACAAGACGTGTTTCTGCGTGACGCGTCTCCTATGCTTACAACAAAGGAGCCGCGTCTCCTGTGCTTACAACAAACAAGATGCGTCTCGTATGCTTACAACAAAGGAGACGCGTCTCTGTGAAACACGTCTCCTATGCTTACAACAAAGGAGACGCGTCTTTGCGAGATGCGTCTTCTATGTTTACACCAACGGAGACGCGCCTCACTAAGACGCGTCTCCTATGCTTCTAACAAAGGAGACACGTCACGAATAGAAGCGTCTCCGATGCTTACAACAAAGGAGACGCTTCTGCACAAACGCGTCTGTGGATTCATTGAAAGAAGACGCTGGAGGAACAGGACGCGTCTCGCTTCTCCTCAGCAAAGGAGACGCGTATTATGCGCGTCTCCTTTTATTTGGTCAAAGGAGACGCGTAAAAAATGTGTCTCCCTTATTTCGTCATTAGAGACGCGTAAAAAACGCGTCTCTAATCTGGAGTCATTAGAGACGCGAGGCCGGAGACACGTTTTTTACGCGTCTCTAATGAGCCTTAAAACGCGTCTCCGATCTGGGTGCCTTACATAGTGCTAGCGACCCGACAAAGGCGACGACGGAGCCGTAGGGAGGTCTAGTGACATGACGAAGGTGACGACAGAGACGTAAGGAGGTCTAGCGACATGACGAAGGTAATGACGGAGTCGTAGGAAGGTCTAGCGACCTGAGGAAGGTGACGACAGAGCCGTAGAGAGGTCTAGCGACCTGACGAAGGCAATGACAGAGTCGTAGGGAGGTCTAGCGACCTGACGAAGGCGACGACAGAGCCGTAGGGAGGTCTAGCGACCTGACACCGGCGATGATGGAGCCGCAGGGAGGTCTAGCGATCGGACGCCGGCGACGACGGAGCCGCAGGGAGGTCTAGCGGCCGGACGCCAGAGATGACGAAGCTGCAGGGAGGCCTGCTGACCTTTAGCAGGCGACGACGGAGCCGCGGGAAGGTCTAGCAACCGACGCGTCGGCGAGCGGAGCCGAGGAGGTCTAGCGACCGGGGCGCGGTGATAACGGCCGTGGGAGACCTGCTGACCAGCGGCGTCGGCAGCAGCGAGGAGGTCTAGCGACATGACGCCGGCGACGACGGAGCTGCAGGGAGGTCTAGCGACCGGACGCCGGTGACGACGGAGCCGTAGGGAGGTCTAGCGACCTGACGCCGGTGACGACAGAGCCGCAGGGAGGTCTAGCAACATGATGCCGGCGATGACGGAGCCACGGGAAGGTCCGTCGACCTGAAGCCGGCGACGACGAAGACGTTGGGTGGTCCGCCGACGTGACGAAGGCGATGATGGAGCTGCAGGGAGGTCCGCTCACCTGACGAAGACGTCGGATCGAAGAGCTGGTCCTGTAAAATAAAATAAACACTAGGTCGGTGTATCAATGTGTCGAATATAATGAAAGCTTTATCCTGCGATAAGTATGCAGATGTCGAGTAATGTTAGCTGGAGCAGAACATTCTTGTGCTATGTTTTGTTTAAAAAGGCATTCCTCTTATCGTGCAAGGCACACATTATGCGGACTCGAAAGCTCTGAAGCTGCAAAGTGTTTCACTCCTCTTCAATGCTCAGCAGGGAGGCTTAGATGTAGTTGACGTATGGTGAGGAGTCAGGGACTCAGGTTTTGCAACCACACAATAACGAATACTCATAACGAGAGTCAAGCAGTTAAAGAAAGAACATACAGGAGGGATAGACCCCTCAGGTCTTGCGACCCTTACATTGGCATGGCCAAGCCCCATAGACCCCTCAGGTCTTGCGACCCTTAGATTGGCATGACCAAGCCCCCGAGCGTGTCGATGGGGAGGGAAACATAGCACAAGATAAAAAATTTGAACCCTCAGGTCTGGCGACCTACGTGTTGCCATTGCCAAGCCCCCGAGCATGTCGAGGGGGAGGGGTCGAAAAAGCAGACTAAACATGTAGAATAGGTCTACGAAAGAAATTGAAGTCGTAAAATATTTAATGGAAACTGGCACTTAGCTTGTGCGTGTAGCCAAAGTCGAAAGATCGTTGTCGTCGACACGAGCTGAAGTCATGCCAAACTCGAGATGCTGACGAGGTCGGTGAGCTGTCGAACGTCGACGAGCAGCCGTGGGAGGTCGGCGACGAGCTGTTGAAGGTCCGCGATGAGAGGCCGAACTCAAGGCATGGAAGAGGGCGACAGTGTGTTGCAGTAGGTCGGCAACGCTTGGTGCGATCCGTCATCATCCGATGTTGTTCCGTCTAGTCGTCGTGCTTGCAGCAAGCCACGTACGCATGAGCTCCGAGCTCTGAGGCACACCGTGCGGGGCAGGCGGGCAGCTCCATATTGACATGGCCACGCATGCATCACGTAAACAACAATAGATTAGTTTAACCTTCCGGCCAAATAAACTAGAGATTTGATAATAAAGGAATAAATTAAATAGAGTATTCCCTGTTGACGTATATGTCTTGTAGATTGATCTTGTTAGCCGCATGCAAGCACGCGTGGATGTCGGAATCCGCCCGCAGTATGCTCCTGTCGAGTCCTTCGACTTGTAGTCTGTTCACGTATTGTAGGTGTGTTTGATTTTGCCGGCCGTGCATGGAACTGACATGGAGTCGGCGCCGTCTGCAGGCTAGAGTAGATGGATTTTTTGGCCGTACGGCGTACGCTGAGAACCGTGAAGTTCACGCCAGGAAGCAAGGGACGCGGAATCCGGCTGCATGGTCGCATGCACTCGTGGAGCCGGCGCAAGACGGAGGCTCGGTGCCCTGCGCTTGGTGGCCGTCACTGATGACGAGCACACGACGTCTGGCGGGTCCCAGCACGCCATCTCGCAATTAGATCGGTGAGTGGCGGTGAGTAGGTCCCCGCAGAGATATCCTTCTTGTCGTCGCCGAAGATGATCGCCGGAGCGAGCTGCTATCGCGCTACACGAAGAGCTCCCAATCCGCCCCTACCTGGCATGCCAAGTGTCAGAGGTTCAGGTCTGAGCAGTCCAAGGGGGATCAACCCCAGTGGTTTAGTTGTTCAGTAGAGGAGATCGAGAGCTAAGAATGTGATAGTTATGCTAGCGTAGCACACGGAAATCACAGCGAGACACAAGGGACAAGGCAATTTTATACTGATTCGGGCCTCTTGAGAGTAAAACCCTATGTCTGGTTCTTGATTTGTATTGTTGGCGTGGTGAAGTACCTGTCCCCGGGAGGACGCCCTTGGCCGCCTTATATTGGCCGCCGGACAAGATCGGTGGACCGGAGTCCAAGTCGGTTACAACAGGGAAACCTATCTCTAGTCAGTTACAATATGGAAGGCTTATCCGAGCTGCCTTAATCTGTCTGGTCTGTATTGGCTTGCACGTCAAACTGTCTTCTCGTCTTTGGACCCACATGTCAGGTCGGGCAGGCCTACTAACAAGTCGGCGGGTCTTCTGGTGGGCTGGACCCACTTGTCGGGGACGGCTATGAGCCTAATTGGTGGGGACCCAGGGGTACCCATGTCTCACACGACCCTTAATGGAAGCACTTTGATTCGGCGAAATGAAGAGCGGTAGAGCCGACGCGAAACGGTTATCCAAGACTTTAGCAAAGATCTTCCCAAAACTGTGGATAAGGCTGATAGGGCGGTAGTCACCTAAGCCCTCCGAGTTATCCACCTTTGGGAGTAGCGTGAGCAGTGCTTCATTCAGGTGATGAAAGCTCCGGCAGTCCATCACGGAGATGGCATGGAAAGCTCGCATCACCTCAGCTCAGATGACCGACCAAGACGACCTATAGAAACGACCAGTGAACCCATCTGGGCCCGGTGCCTTATCGAGGGGAAGGTCCCGGATAGCAGCCCACACCTGCTCCTCAGTCATCAGATGACCAAGTTCCGAGAGATCCAGATGCGGAAGCCCCAGCTCACTAAAATCCAAGGCGGCAGTCCTTGGCAACTCCAAGCCGAGGATGGCTTCACAGTATTTAAAGGCTGCTTCGGCCTTGTCAGCCTGAGCAATCAGGGTGACACCGTCGACCAAAAGGGAAGGAACGTGTTTCTTCCTCCTTCGATGATTCGCATGAAGGTGAAAAAACTCAGTGCAAGCATCCCCCTCCTTTAGCCACCGCATGCTGGACCTCTCTCATGCACGCTGAAGAGATGTTAACCCCAGGTAATGCAACTTTAGGAACTTGCATAGCACAAATTCTGCTAGGGACAACGACCGATGGTCCTAAGCCGCATCCAAGCGGAAAACAACCTCCTAAGCGACCAGTACCTGAGTACGAATACTGCTAATAGATTTGGCACTCCAAGCCTTCAGCCCTTTCGCCGTTTCGCGGAGCCGTTGGTCGATGGTATGCAACGGATCAGTGAGAGGCATAGGAGACAACCATGCAGCCTTCACGGTGTCAAGATTGCCTTGCACCTGTGGCCAGAAAGCCTGGAAGCGAAAGCGCCGCTTAGGGTTAAACCTGTCATCAAACTGTAGGAGCAGGGGAGCATGATCCAAGCAATGGGAAGAAAGGGCTTGGAGGTATGATCGGGGGTAGAGGGACTCCCAACCCTTAGAAACAAACAACCTATCAATACGCTCCAAAGTCAGGTGCAACCGCTCGTTGCTCCAAGTGAAAAGACGACCACTAAGATGTAGCTCGGACAGCTCAAGGTCATTGAGCAGCCTTCTGAAGTGACCCATCATCCTTCTAGAAAGACGACCATTGCTCTTATCAGCCGCTTGGTAGATTAAGTTGAAATCCCCACAAATTGCCCAAGGGGGAGGTCACGCAATGTGCAGCCGACCATTGCAGAAAGGATGGCTAGGGGCGCACTGTTTAAATGCGCCCGCCGCAGCCGAGTTGCCGCCTATTGAGGTCGTCTTTCCCGCTTAGGACGCTTGAGCTGCCAGGCGTCCGCGGTGACTGGGTTACTGCAGAGGCACCGGTCGTGGCTCTGCCTTTGGTCGTTGCTTCGGCACTAGGCCCCTGCTCTGCCTCGCCCTTGGCCCCGGGCTCTACCTCTGCCGCCCTACCAGGCTGGTAAAGTGAACTGGAGGCGGGGGAACCCTGGAGGGCGACCCACGACCTCGACGATGTCGATGACTACCTTGTAGCGGAACCCCGGCTGCGGGTGCCGAGCGTCGAAGGGGATGGGACTCCACATCACCGTCTCGTTGGGGACAAGATCCGGGTGCAGACAAGCGACAGTGACGAAGAACTTCTTCAAACTGGCCTTGGACTCAATCTCCGGCGCCATTGAGAGCAGCACACAAGAGGAGCCAAGGATCTCCTGGACAGTGCTATGCAGCCAGAGGTGAGCTGGCACACCCTGAATTCCAAGCCGCAACCTGTAGTACATGGGTGACCACTCTGCCCCGCACTCCATCCTCCAACGTTTGAAGACCAGTCGGACCGAGGAGGGGAGGGGGGCATCCAAGATCCGCTGCAGGACATCGAAATCCCAAAAGAGCACAAGGAAATCCACAGGGTGGCGCACATGCACCGTGAACGACCGCAAAGGCAAGCCGAAGTGACCCATGATGTATGCCTAGACATCAGAAGGTGTTAACTTCGGCCAAGTACCATCGACCATAACGACCAAAGCGCGTTCTAGCGCGATCTCATTCTCCACAACCTCCATTGTGCGAGCAATGATGCACGTCTCTGACCACGGCCGCCTGGAGGGGAGGCGGCGTCTGAGGACGGACGACCATCGGAGCCGCGACCTGCACCGGCACCGGAGGCCATAGAAGAAGGCTGCGCGCCGCCGACTGCCGCGACCGGTCCCCAGCCCTCACGACCTGACCTAGGCGGCAGGTCCCTTGCAGCGCCTGCCGCATGCCGCTCCCGCCTGGCGAGTGCGCCCGATGCTGCCGCGATGTGCCCCGTCCCGTCGAGGAGGTGGGTGAGCCGCGGGTCTGGCGGTGGCCGGTGGCGGGAGAAGCTTCGATGTTGTGGGCGGCCGGTGGGGGTCCCGGCAGCGGAGGCGGAGGGAATCCGCGCTGCGTGTCCCAACGAAACGGATGCGAGGGCGGTGGCTGGGTGGCCTGGCGCGGTGGAGGCGAACCATCCCCCCGCGGGCGAGAAGGGACGGGCATGTATCCCGGCAGCCGCCATCGAAGAACCCTCGGGAGTGTGCAGCCCTCCTCACGGTGACCAAGTCGGTGGCACTGAAAGCACGGAGCAGGGTGGGGGCATCTCGCGGCAAAGTGCAAATCACTGAAGAAGTTGAAACACAGGCCGTTGAGATCCGCAGGGACCGGCGGGGGTGGGGCGGTGGCGGCGAACGAGAAGCCTGCCGCTTGCGGGAGATCACCTCCTGTGGGACCCCACCATCCCCAGCCCGTCCTCCATCGCTGCCACCGCAGATATGACAACGACCAAACCCACACGGACCGGAGCGGTCGGGAGCTCCTGCTCCAGAGGAAGCAGGTCCGGTGGTAGAAGTACACGACCGGATGGCGAACAACGAATGACCAGTGGCGGTTGCAAGCAGGAAGCAGCCGCCTTGGAGCACTCCGGGCGGTCACCTCGACCATCACGACCGGCGACCAGAGGCGGCGGCGAGGAGGCAAGGCAAGGAGGCCGCTGCTGCCCCCGGCCGGCGGCTGGACAGCGCCGCCCCGGCATCCCCGCATGACCGGCAGCGGGGCCCGGCCCAGGCGGAGGCGGTGGAGAGGAGCGGCGGAAAGGCCTTTGCTGGCTCGGCGGAGGCGGCGACGGTGGAGGAGAACAATAGAGAAGCGAAGGAGATGGCGCCAGCGCCACCGCAGGGGAGGCCCAACCGGCGGCACGTCGAACCCCAGGCAACGCACCTCCGCGCTGAAGGAGGGCGAGGGCGACTGCTCGGACCGCGGCGATGAGGAGCCGGACACCGGGTAGTGCCAGAGGTCGAGGCCGGAGGGGATGGAAACCCCCGCTACCGCGGAGCCCAGCTCACGGGCAGAGGCACCAGGGGACGCAGGGGAGCCGGCTGCCGGGGAAGCGGGGCAGCCGGTGTCCGGGGACGCGGCGGCCTCGCTGTGGCCCACATCCTCCTCGAGCACGAGGACGACCATGGTGGCAGTGGCAAGGATGGGAGCGGCCTGGCGTCGATCTCCTTCACCTGGGCACTAGGAGGGTCAAGAGAGGGAGGAATGGAGAGAGGACGGCGCGAGGGCCGCGGATCCGACGGCGGCCTGGGCAGGGACGGCCGGGGTAGGGAGATCCTACTCCGGCAAGGCCCGCCGGCAGTGCGGTCGCCTGGGAGGGTCGGGGTCGGGAGCGCACGCGGGCTGACGTGACCTGGTGCTCGGGCCTAAAGGAAGAAACTACTGCAGTGCTCAATAATGATGCATAATACTGCCTTTTGTCGTGAGCACTATCATAGTAGTAGCAGTAAACCGTAGCAGTAACCAGTAGCATAATACTGCCTTTTGTTGTGAGCACTGCCATATCTTTTTGTCTCAATATAAAGAAGGCAATCTCAACTGATTTTTTTTTTGAAAAAACTGACAACTGAAATTTTGGCTGCAGGTTACAAAAAATGGACGGGCCACATAAGAGCTAGAAGACCTCATTTTCATCTTATGGTTTAGGAGCAAGAAATGAACCTATGAACATTGTGTGTGTTCTATGGACTAATCAGGGTCTGTAATGAGTTAGAGTCTGTAATGAGTAATTAGCAGTCTCCATTGTATGATTTAGTTGAATTCAGAATTAAAATAAAAATAATTCATTTGTTGGGCTGCAATCCTAGAATGGGCCAAATTCAATACATTTTCGTAGCCATTCTTCTTTGCCTTGAATGGGCTTGGCCCACATTGGACCCAAAATAATTATGTTGTATTGGGATAGGTGTAGCCAAATATACGTTAAATGTGCTGTGTTAAAAATTATTTTGAGCCACGAAAGGCCCAACAAAAAATTGGGCTCAAACTATTTTTAGTTGGGCTGGGTTTTAATTTATGACAAATCATTTCGTCACAAATGTGTTACCATGTAGGATGTCATGTCAGATTTTTGTCCAATGCGGTAATCAATTTATGATGACATGTGTTACGAAATTTTATGCATCATTATATTAGTGACGCTACGAAGTAAGGGTTCGTCACTAATCAGGTTTGTAACGCTCGATTAATGACAGATGTTTTTCGTAACAACAGGCATCATAAATCACGATTTATGACGAAAAATGCTCTTTTTGCGTCACTAGTTAGCGTTTTTCTTGTAGTGATCTCAGGGTTAAACTCAATAATAGTTGTTAAAGGATCAGGGTCACACCATATCTCAGTGGCATGGGTTACACAGCGTAGTGTGGTTTCTCCTATAGACTGGGCAACCACAGATCCAATCATTTCTCCAATAGTGGTGAAGTTTTTCATTTGAGGTCATTTTATAGCCCAAAAGTAAATTTTACAGAAAAATGAAATTGGATGCAAAATTTGACATGGATACCCAAGTTATATGTGCATGTCTTTGTGGATGTATGTTTTACGTACTAACATTTCCATTTCATCTCATATGAATACAAAACTTATACGAAATTGTAGGCCTCGAAGAGACATACAAATTTGAAGTTATGAAGTTTTTCTTTTGAGGTCATTTAGTAGGTGGAAAAAATATTTTCCTTCAAAAGAAAATAGGAGCAAGAATTTTCAGGTGTGGATGGCATGAAAAGCATTCTGATGCGGCGTCCCAACACCTACACCTAAAAATCATTTCTAGGTGCGGGTGACACCAACACCCGCACCTAAAATCCCTCCACATATATATGCTGCTCGCTTCGAGGACTTAGACCATTTTTAGGTGACACGCATAGAGGACACCGACAGGCTGCCAAAACTTCCCACGCGCCACCGCCTTCTCTCCTCCGTGTGCTGTCCCTCGCTTCGCCGTCGTGCGGTCTGCTCCGCCGGCCCATGCGCGTGTCACCGCTCCCGGTCCGCCCTGCCCCGTTGCCGCGCGTGTGCCCCTGGCCGTCCGGCCGTCCGTCGTTGCTCCGCCGCTGTTCGCGATCCTCCCGCTAGCTCACGAGCGCATACCCCAGCGGTGCGGTCCCGCCCGTCGTCGCACAAGGCTCCCCGACCCGTGGGCTTACCCGCACCTCCTCCGCGTCGTCCGCGCGCTCTTCCCGTCGGTCCGCGCCTCCGTCGGTCCCCGCTGCCGCCGGTTGCCGTGCACCTCTCCGCCTGATAGTACGTCATCGATCTACTATCCCTACCACCAGCACCATGTCGTTGTAGCCCTTGTTGAGATATTTTTGTGTTCATGCCTGATTTTTCTTGTGGTCTAATGGTGTGCATATATCTCTTTGTGAAATGTGAATAATAATGTGAGGTATTCGATCTCTGGATATAGTTTGAGCTAAAAGCGTCATCGTCAAGTGGTGTTGGTGGTCGTCGTGGCCGTGGCCGCCGTGGCAGTAGTCGTGGTCGTGCCGGCTGTGACCTAGGCGGTGTTGGTGGCGGTGTATTGGAGGAGGAACCGTTGCCTTGCCATCCATACCTTCACTGTCACCACAAGATGGCCATGCCATTTGGTACTCAGACATGTGGAACAATAGCCAACGTGGTAATGATCATCATTTCTTTTACATTGATATACCTTTTAACACTTCACATGCAAAACCTCTAATTGTAGTTACATATAAATTATTGTAGCTTATCAACAATGTTAGATGGCTTAAAGATATTCTCGACGATATGGTTGATACTCTTGTAGTGCAAACTGAGCAACTTAGGAACTCCACAAGATTGCATATCTCGTGCTCTGTACCTGCTTGAGGTGTAGATTACCGGATGTTGCCAATAGGAGGGCCACATCCAATGGTGCCCATTGCAGTAGTGGGTGATGCAACATTTTATAGGATTACGCAAGAGAGGACCCCTGTGTAGAGATGTCTAGAGGTTCTTAAGAATATCGGGTGCTTCGTGCTAGACTTTTCATATTTTAAAATAAAGCAGCTCGAGACGTGTGAAAGCACCGTGCTTCAGACTGTTGAGAGGCTTTGCATGGCTCATCAAGATGTGGTATAAAATGTATCCTTTTTATTCATTCTTAATTATTTTTTTGTGTTACATATTTTTAACTTTCATATGTTTATTATCTCATCACATCATCTTATTGTGTAGGATTATATGTCTGGTTCAACCTATGCCTCATTGAGCTTCTGTGCGATTCTTAATCAAGTTGTTGAAAAAATTGGGTTCGATTACTATGGTGGGCAGCCGTGCTTCACCAGAGATTGGAAGCAGCAAGCAACTCTAACTTTCTACAAGATGGACCAACCCGACACTCCACCAATGTTTGATATTTGCAGTGTTGTGTGTGAGAGTTGTCCAGAAGCAAAGCTGAGTGCACTAACACGCTTTAGCTTATTTTGACAGATTTCTAGGCTGGACCATCGAGACATTAAGTATGTTCCATTTCTACAATTGCGTGCCGAATTAATACCTACGCCTTAGCCAGTGGTTGATGTAAAAACTTATAAATAAGTAGTAGTGGTTGATGTATGAACTTATTTATAAGTAGTAATGGTTGATATATGAACTTGCACTATATACTATTCACTAGTCAATTCGCATTGTTGTGTTCAATTTGAAGGGGTTAATTGTTTTGAGAATTGAGAAATCTGCATTCAAAAAGTTTGGCGCGAAAAAATTGGCGGGAACAATTTTTCTACGAACTGACGAAACTTTCACTCGCACCTGAAAAAGCATTTTCAAGTGTGGTGACCCCCCCCCCCCGCACCTGGAAATGGATATGCAACAAATATGCTCACATTAATGCATGGTTTGTTGTGAAATGGTTTTTAATATTTTGAAGATAAGAATGTGTACTAGAATTAAAGAAAAAAATTGAATAGTACGTATTTTAGATTCCCTTTAGGTACTTCCTAGTCATTGTTGTATTTCCACCGTTATATTTCGTAGGATGGACATTTCTTATTAATTCAAGCACTCTATAATTTCTTTTAAAATAAGAGGGTCATTTCTTCCACCTCGTAAAAAAAATAGTGTGAATTGGAGGTAGTAGTAATATCAGCGGTGGTAGCTTGCTTGATCGATCTGCCCCTGGCCACGGTTGAGGGGACTCTCAGCTTTTTTTTTCTTTTTTTTTTTGGAGGGGCTACCATCTTTATTCATATGTTAAGATAGTTGGTACAAACTCCATCCGGAGGAGATAGAAGCCAAACATGTCTTCCTAAAGACTCATACATCGAGCTTTTGGTCAGCATGTGGGCGTCAACGTTTGAAGCCCTACGTTCAAGTACAATTTCTGAATTTTCAAAGCCCGCCAATACCTCCTTGATCTCCCTGATGATATGGCCATGACAGCCCATCCCTGGTCCTCGCATATTTCTCACTACATTCTCACAGTCTGTTGTGATTACAACCTTCGTCGGCATGAGGTCAGATGCGAGAGCAAGACCTTCTCTGCACGCCATCACTTCTGCAGTCTCTGGGTCTGAGATTCCATGCATCACGATCACTGATGCTCCCTGAAAACAGCCTGCCTCGTCCCTCGCGACAGCAGCCATAGTTGCAGTACACGAGTTTTTCGATAGCGCAGCATCCACATTTATCTTCATGAATCCTGGAGGAGGCGGAATCCAACGAGGAGCCGGTGTCGCGCCTCCCCGAGGTTCCGTTCCTCCCTTCTCATGCGGTGTAGCCAGCTTCAAGTCTGCAACAAACCGCTCTATAAAGCTGTGAGTCGATAGGGGGCTCTGGAAAATGTCTTCATGTATTACTTTCCGCCTCGCGTGCCATATCGACCACATCGTGACTACCAATCGCACAAAATCCTCCTTAGACAGAATTGCTATAGCTTCATGAAGCCACCCACGTGCGTCATCATGCTGGGCTCGACTTATGAACTCTAGAAGTTCCTCATGCTGCAGCGCCCAGACGCATTTAGCCATGTTGCACTCCAATAACGAATGTCTCCAGGAGTCTTGGTTGCCACAAATTGAGCAGCTACTATTTTGTGCCATGTTTCTATGGTGTCTTACATCACCAGTCGGAATAGACTGCTTTGCAAGCCTCCATAGAAACACCCGTACCTTTGAAGGAACTTTAACCTCCCACAAATCTGTCCAATCTTTCTGGTCTGCTTTAACATTAGATATGCCTGCATTATGCTCGATCCAGTCTGTCCTTTTTTCTCGATTACTAACCAGCATCCGGTACGCTGATCTTACAGAAAACATCCATGTTCTTTCATAGTGCCATGCCCAGAAATCTGGCTGCCTTCGTGTAGTTAGGGGTATGTTCATTATCAACTCCCAGTCCATAGGCATGAAATGTGTTTTCAACGCCTGCAAATCCCACGCAAATAACAATTGGTTGATCAACTCACTCGGGCGTATGTGCGATGCAACTCACAGGACGCATCAGTCCATCTCTAAGAAGCCAATTCATGTGCCACACATCAGTATCCTCCCCGGTTCCTATCCTGCGGATCAGACCCTGCTCGAGCACCTCCTTTCCACCGACAATTGCTTGCCAGACCCTGGACGGTGAAGGGCCTAAGGCCGCCCCCAAGAAATCCATATCTGGGAAGTAAGCAGCCTTGAGGATTCTTGCACTAAGAGAGGACGGCTCCTGCAATATGCACCAAGCCTACCGTGCTAGAAGCGCGAGATTGAAAAGCTCGATATCTCTGAAGCCGAGACCTCCCAAGAATTTGGGTTTTGTCATCTCCTCCCATGCTACCCAGCATGTTCTCCTTTTTCCCTCCTTACTTCCCCACCAGAAGCTTCGGAGTAGGTCGTCTAGGTGTTGGCATAAACCTCGTGGTAGCCTGAAGCACGACATCGAGTACGTTGGCACTGCTTGCGCCACAGCCTTGATTAGTACTTCTTTGCCACCAGCTGATAACGTCTGTTCTAGCCATCCTTGAACTCTCTTCCACACCCGATCTTTCAGATACTTGAAAGCCCCATTAGCTGCAGTACCAACATCTGTGGGCATGCCCAAATATTTCTCACTTAGAACCTCATTGTGGACCTCCAGAATATCCATGATCTCCTCTCGTGTGCTGCCACTTACACCCTTGGTGAAGTGTATAGATGACTTATCCATGTTGATCCGCTGCCCGGAAGCTTGGCAATAGATGTGTAAAACATCCTTCACCTCATCCGCACTCTCCCTGTTTGCCTTGAAAAACAGCAGGCTGTCATCTGCGAATAATAAGTGACTGACCATCGGAGCCGATGTTGCCACTGTAATTCCATTGAGGTTTGATGACTGAACTCTTGATTTAAGGAGGCACGAAAGGCCCTCTGCTGCTAACAAGAACAAATAAGGTGAGATAGGATCCCCTGACGAATCCCCCTTGATGGAACAAAACTTTCAAGTCGATCGCCATTAAGTAAAATTGAGAAGGAAACTGAAGTTACCAATCTCATAATCATGTCAACCCATAGTCGATGAAAACCAATCGGATCATAATAAACTTTAAGTACTCCCATTCGACCCGGTAATATGCTTTCCTCATGTCCAGCTTAAGAGCACAAAACCTGTTGTCACACATGCTCGCTTCTTCTTCATAAAGTGCATACACTCATAAGCTGTAATTATATTATCTATGATCAGACGCCCTAGAACAAAAGCCGACTGCTCCTCCGAAATGATCTCGGGAAGGACAACCTTTAATCTGTTCGCCATCACCTTGGAGGCAATTTTATAAATAACATTGCACAGGCTTATGGGTCTGAACTGGCCCAACTCCTCTTCTCTACTTTCGGAATCAGCACAATACATGTATTGTTGATTATTGATGGATCATCTTGGCCTCTTAGAACACGCAAAACAACGGTGGTTACCTCCTCACCACATAACTCCCAATGCCGCTGAAAAAAATGCGCTGGCATACCATCTGGGCCCGGCGCCTTTGTCGGAAACATTTGGAATAAAGTTGTCTTCACCTCCTCTTGGCCAAATGGCGCCATTAGGCCCTCATTCATTGCCGCAGTCACCTTTATCGGGACCGTGTCAAGAACCCGATCAATATCGATAATGCCTTCTAATCGGTACAGTGCCTTGTAAAAATCTGTCACCAAATCACCCATCTCCTCTGCATTGTCAATGACCTACCCATCTGGCCTTTTTAGCTTCAAGATACGGTTTTTCTTCCTCCTCTGGCTCGCCCTAAGATGGAAAAACTTTGTATTACGGTTTTGTAGCCACATGATTTTAAGGGGACTCTCAGCTGTCAAAGCAGTCAAACTAAACAACTCGGTTCTTGGGCAAAGTGTTGGGCTCTCAAAGTATAGCAGGCCGGCTAACTATTAGCGGCCCTCTTGCTGAATGCAGCCCACCCTCCCTCGTGGTGCCCTTCTTGTATTTGGCTAGAAAATTCAGGATACTGTGTAGCAGTGGTGTCTTTTCCCATACATGATACATGCATACTGTAGTACTGAGAATATAGTTGGACCAAAGCAATGGCGGAGCTAGGATTAGAGTTAAGGGGTGGCCAATTTCATCTTAATCTAAGCACACAAATTCAAGTGCTATAGATATGAGTTGTACATGTAATTCAAGCTCTTGTGAGTTGTAATAAACTACTAAAATACATACACGGTAGTCTAATTTGCACAACTAATGGTGTGAGATATTAGATTAGCATGTATCCATATGCTTGTAGCTATGCAAATTCAGAGTATGAAGTGGAGTTTTCATGAAGGAAGGGGGCCATGGCCCACCTTGGCCACAAGCTAGCTCCGCCAGTGGACCAAAGATACGTGCATGCATGCTGCTAGCTGGAGTACATGCATGTTGTATACAAGCAGCAGGGAACAGATCGATTAGAGTTTGCTAAACATTAGGGTAGGATTATATTAGTACTCTGCTTAATTACCGCCACTAACTAGTGGTCCCGTTGTTCATAACCCTAGGGCAATTATTTTAGCTCTACACATGCCTGACGTAGGGCGGCTGGATACGACAAACCACATGGACGTCATCATCCCAGCTGATTATCTGTCCACCTGCACACCCTGTCCATCGTTTACTATCACCAAAAGTTTATTGGCCTTCTGCCTAGACTTGTACTCCGTATATCTATAACTACTCTTTCTGTTTCAAATTACTTGTCGTTTTTTTCTTTTTTGTATCTATTTTTTTATGTATCTAGATATAAACATATATCTAGGTCCATAACAAAAATAATATATATCTATAAAAGCCAAAATGACAAGTAATTTGGAACAAAGGAGAGTATATTTGATGCCTTAAATACAAACTTGAGAAGAATAAAAGACAATGTGGGTAGGTTGGCAATCAAGCTAAGCTTCACAATTTGTGAGAGTCAACTTATTTCTGCCAAATAAAAGAAAGGAAGCCAGAACTGACGATGATACAAATTAAGCACAATAAGCAAAAATAGGGGGTGCATAAAATATGTATAGTCGTCATCAGCAAGGCAACAGCTAAATAATAAACGTTATTATACCATAACTAGATAATTGTTTCCCCGGTCATCACTTGTCACCCGGACCCTACATACTGTCAAATCAGGTATATATAGGGGTGTGCCAGGCAGGGTTTGCCTAACCGTTGGTAACCGGCCCGGTTATCATGTAACCGCCTTACCGGCCTGGACGATTCTGATACCGGGTTACCAACCGTTAGGTTTAAAAAATTTTGAATTTGAATTCCAAAAATTGAAAATTGTGGAAAAAATCTCTAAAAATACTTTGTGATTTATTGAGTCCAATTGTGTCAAATTTGTTGCAAACTTAGTTCATTTAGTATAAATTCCAACCAAAAGAAGTTAAACCAAAAAAGAAAAAAGGAAAAAAAAACTGCCGGCCCAGCTCGGCCCACTTAGGCCCAACCATGGGGGGGTCAAAATAACCCTACCGCAGCTCCCCACCCCAATCCACCCGAGCCAGACCATCGATAAGCGCCTCCCTTCCTCGTCGCCTCCCGGGTCCACCGTCCCGCCCGGCATCGCCTAACCGGCGTCCGAGAGCGGTTTACCGCCGGACGGCGCGTCACGATTTAACCGCGCTCCCGGACGGACGAGCGGCATCGACCTGACGCTTAGAAGTCACGTGTTAGGTCGCAGAAATCCTGCCTGCAGTACCTTCCTCCCCTTTTGATTTATCTAGTTTTTCAATATGTTTTGATATACAAGTGTAGAACATTTTGATTTAGGATGCGGATATGATTTGACTCAGGTGTTTACATGAGTTGCTTAGAGTGCAAGGTTTGAATGTCATGTCCACGCTTGAGTACCGGATAAGGCGACCCAAATGGGGGTCTTCCAATTTCTCTGACGTTGATCTTTTATTACTATGAGTCTATGACTATGGTATTGTATTTGTATGCACGATTATCACTATCATTATGGTATTGTATGCACAATTATTACTATGACATTGTTTGTATGCAAAACTATGTTATTATTCATTTGGTGAGGTTTTGTGATGTCCTTTACATTAAGTTATGCATAGATCATGCTAATATTTTCATTAATTCATCACCGGAGAACCAGAAGCACACGGTCGGTTTTCCTATCTTCAGCTTCGGTTTACCGCCCTTACCGATCGGTAACCGGTCCTAACCGATCGGCTTACCGATCCAAAACCGAATGAACTGGCGTTTGAATTGAAAATTTGCTAACCTTCGGTAAACCGTTACGCGGACGGCGGTTAGGAGGCCGGACGTGGTGAACCACAGTGCCAGTGCTACATATCGCGGAAAATCTGAATTAGTGAAAAATAACAGAAGACTGGTGCTCATGCTGTTCTGTTGATCCGACTAGTTTAATTGTGATATGTCAACTTGTGAATACAAAACAAAATTAATCTTTTATTTTCGCGCTATGCAACACGGCATGTATCGGTTTACTTGGTGTATCCTTCATCCCAAAAAGGGGTCACTTCATCTTACGGAAATTTTATATTTAACCTCTGAACAAAGAAGAGCTGTGCCTTATGCTGTTGATTTCCAATCAATAAGGCATGGTCTTAATTTGCAGTTGTTTATTTGTTGTAGTAAAGCTCTTTTTTTTTTTACCCTTTGACCCTTTATGTAGAAGTGATCCCTTTCAGACCAGTAGGCTTAATTTGATCTTCACCGAAGGGAATCTAGATATGCATGTGCACTTTCGGGGAAGCATAGTACAGATCGACAGATGAGGCTGTAAGTGATTGATTAAGAGGAGGAGATAAGCCACTGCTAGGATCTGAACGTGCTGATTACTAGTTAATGCACTAATAGGCAGTAGAGGACTAGAGGGTCATACAAATATTTGTATAGCATGTACTTCTTTTCTTGTCATTGCACACTAAGGGTAAAGTAGCGCTAGATTCGCGGAAAGGGGTCCTACCTCCAGATGATCCGTTAATGTATACTACTGCACGCTACTAATGGATCATACGCATTGAACCTGCTGGCACCATAGTAGTGCCATTATTATTCTTTAGGACAACATTAGTATTGTAACTTATCTGTTTGTTGTTCTAGCTATCTGGTATGCACTTACTAGGTTGCTGCCATACTGCAACTTTTGATTTTTTTTTAGATAAAACCAAACCAATGACTAAGTTACAAAATGTTCAACGATGTGCTGATCTAGGAAGTATATGGAATTGTGTCTCTAGGAGAAATAAAGGAAATCAAATGTTAATTTATACTAACTTATGATATTACCTTATTAAATTTGTGGATATATTTTTCACAGGATACATTTTTCACAAACTGAGGTTTGTTGTAGACGAACAATTGAGTTTATGATGTCACATTTTGAAATTTGTACAGTTTTCAAGCATAACGAATGACACAGGGCCTAGCTATAGTGAATATTGATGGTATAATACTCTTGCAGTAAGGTTTGGGAAAGATGTGAACGAATGGGAAAAAAAATCAATGTAGAGGTGTCTGATTGTAACTGCCTAAATTTGGCACGAATTTAGCCATTGACAGAACAATACAATTTGAGTTTATAATTTTTGGTCGATGTCTAGTACTCATACACTTCCCTCCAACCCATGTGTATGTTCTATATACATGTTGAAATATCTATTGTGAAAGGGCCTCTAGCCTAGTGGTTAGAGCACTTGAGTAGCACCCAGCAGCCCCAGGTTCGACTCCCCGTGTGAGCGAATTAATCGAGACTGCAATAAAAATATATAAAAAATAGGTGGGTGGTACTTGCAGGAACTTTCCTTTCTTGTCCTTCCTACCAAAATTCAATAGATTCTTTCCTTTCTTGTCCTTCCTACCAAAATTCAATAGATATAAATTAGTGGAAATTACTAAGATACCCTTTTAATTATGTATAAATCTATTTAATTTTGGTAAGAAGGATACGAAAGAAAAGTTCCTGCAAGTACCACATGTACTTCATGTTACTTCCACCAGAAATTTCATGACTCATTAATTTCAAGCACTCTAAAATTTCTTGTATGTAATATGTAATTTGGGCGATTCTTGAAAGGTTGATAAGAATTTGTTGAAGTTTACACACACGCAAAACATCTAGCAAGGTGTTATTCTCTAAAAGTTGTGAGCCTTCAGAGGTAAAATGTACATACAACCTTGTTATAACAAAAATGGCACCACCACTAATGAAAGTATTAAGCCATTAGGATAAATTCATTCTATACCCAAAGCAAACCTCAAGCATGGCAGCGTATAAGGTATAACAATGGATCCATAACCAAATGAGTAAAATTGCAGACACGGCCGGTGCATCTAATTTTGACGTGTGTGCATGAAACTGAAAAAAAAATCTATGGCTTGTATACTAGCTGGTAACCGTCATATTCTGACTCATATTAAGATTGAAATAATGAAAAATAATGGTTGAGATAATGGTATTTAAAATCAAGTAAAACTAGCAAAAGCTCATGCGACTAGCAATGCAATATATGTGTATATCTCACATTAATGCATGAGCTACCGCATGACGTGTTGGCCTTTGTATACAAGGTTTGTGTGTGTTCCTGTGCCGTCCTTGTAATCGCAAAATAGAACAGCTACAAGAGCACACGAAAATCCATGCGTCAGTGATGGATGTTGACACAAATCAATCAATGTGTTTCTTCATCGATCGGATAGCGCGAGCAGCTCCTCCAAGTAATCCGCCCCAAGATCCTCCAGCTCCAGCACGCAAGAAGCCGCGGCTGCCTGATTTTGCTTGGCAGCATGCCCATGGCTGCCCGTCGCCGTCGTCCGTTCCTTGCCGGCGGCCGCCGCCGCCTTCTTGTTCTTGGGCAGGCGCTTGCGGATGCAGTGCCGGCGCTTGAGCGCCAGCACCGGCGAGTCGTCGTCCCCGGCTGCGCCGCTGCCGAGCCGCAGCGCGCGCAGGGACTCCTGCACGTGCTCGACGGGGAAGTTGAGCACCGCGGCGGCGCCGCGCATGGAGTAGGCGGCCTGGTCGTAGGCGAGAGCGGCGGCCTCGGGGGTGTCGAAGGTGCCGATCCACACGCGCTCGCCGTTTCGCGTCGAGTCCCGTATCTCCGCCGCGTACTTGCCCCACGGCCGCTTCCGCACACCGATCAGCGGCGCGTCGTCGGCGACCACCGCCTCCTGCTGCACGAAGTAACCGGCCGCCGACGAGGCAGGTGTGTTCGCCGGCGTTGAGGCGCTGGAGGAGGAGTTGCTGGAGGTGGTGGTGGAGATGGAGGCCGCTCCCATGAGTGCGCTGAACTGATCCATGCCGCCCATGCCATCTACCTGATAGCCGTAGTATTCGTCGTCCATGCCGCCGCCGCCGAAATGCAGCTGCTGCATTTGCTGGTGGTGGGATGTTTGGGCGCCGGACAACGACGACCAGGAATTGGACGAGGAAGAATGGTAGTAGTCGCCATTGTACCCGTGCGGATCGTATGCGGAGGAGGGCTGCTGGAAACCGGCGGAGGCATCCATGACGCCGCCGTCGTAGTGTTGGAAGCTGTATTGGCTATCACAATGGCCATAGGGTGCCGCGGCGGTGACGCCATGGCCATAGTAGTAGCTGCTGCTGAAATGAGGCTCCATGAAATGAGGCTTCAAATTTGCGGCGATCGATGTGTAGAGCTGGCTGGAGTAGTATGATGATGTGGTCCAACTCGACGGCGGACGAGTAGGCTTGCTAGCTCTACCTTTGCAATTTAGCGCATGGTCTAGGTGCTTATTTATACAATCTCGTTCCGCATTTCGATTACGCTGAGGCATGCTTTAATAAGTTGCTCAAGACAATAAACAAGTGGCTAATGACAGACTAATTTTGATGGAATAGTTTAGTTTTGACTTGTTTGATCGCCGAGTCCATCGACAGGATGCCACCCGAGCCGGGGGACAACCATAGCTCCACTTGGTTTATATATATGTATACATATCTAAAAGAGATAAATCAACATATATATATATGTATATATATGTATGTATGTATGTATGTATGTATGTATGTATGTATGTATGTATGTATGTATGTATGTACACACACAAACACACATATATATACATACATGTGTGGAGTGGGGAGAAATTAGACGGTTTGCATATATTACGAATCGGAGGGAATGAAACACCGCAGGCCGGGGTTGTTACCTGTGCCTACGTATGAACAAGGGGCCAGGTCATGTAGGAAGGGTAGCCAGCTAAATGTACATATGCCAACATATGCATTGCTTAATTTGATGCCTTTTTCAAATTAATCCATCTCATGTTTCAACAGAGATCACGCTGACCGGTCCAACCAATCAGGTGGGTCAACTTTTTCTCCTCAACATCGTTAGAGTCAGAGTAGCATTTGATATTAGCTTAGGACTCACCATCCACATCAATCCTTTTAAGACCACCCTAGCTACTACTTCATCCTATCAAAACATTATTATATTGTTTGTACCTCTCTAGCTTCCATCCATGGGTAGAAAGCTCTGCCATGCTACATCGTCCCCACCACACATATACAATAACTCTGATGATCTTGTGTCCCAAGATCGTTTCAGTGGAAGAAAGCACCAGTAACTACAAAAAAATCAAGTGATTACATATTTTCATGCAGCTGAACATATAATATGCTATCAAATTGGTAACTAATTGTACTATATGTGTTAAGTAGCCGTGTTTCGACTCCATGTATAGACATAACTTCACAACACTAATTAATGTTTTCCAGGTAAAAATGTTTGTAACAACTTTAGGTGATATATGGTCAACGTCACCATGTGTGTGCCAACGGCATTCTATATAATTATCAATTTTCCTAACACAGGCAAGGAATTCAATTTTATGGGCCCTCGTTATAAAAATCAAGCAAAGGAAAACGAGAAACCGTAACCGAAAGCCCCGCCCCCACAGCACAACTGAGTCAAGCAGGGTGATTAAAGGTTGAAGTCCTAAAAAGATAATAATTATCTTTCCACTTGAATCTGCCAACCTAAGCTCAATACCACCAACCTTTTTTATGATACAATTTTAGATCTTGTCATCTTCAATAAGGGAGAACTTTATTTGACCACAAATAGAAACATCAGTACCACCGTTGAACTCGAATATGCAAATAATGAAAATTAAAGAAAAATCAGCTGCGAGGACCAAAATTTGTGTTCATTGTCCTGAAAAAATTGTACTAATGAGTATAGAAACAGCTCTCTATCAGCTGCGAGGAATAAACTAGTATGTTTGATTTGTTCTTGTCTCACTTTGTCGGTACATATATGCAGTTTCCTCATGGGAGAATATCTTATAAGCTAGTTTGATGGAAGGCTAGATATGAACATTGCGGCTGGCTAGCTGCTGCGCCTGCACGCATATCTGGCACAGATAGATTTTGCATAGCATGTGTTTCCCTAGCTATCATGTGCTTATCTGCACATAGATCTATGGTTCTGGGAAGCAACCGGTAGCACGTGAAAGATCTAGCTCTCATATACACAGGTTCTCGCCGGCTGCTACGGAGCAAGCAGTAGTGTGAGGTTTATATAAAAATGTACAACACATTTGTTCCTACTTTATGTAGTATGTAGAGATCGGAGATACATGTCCATGCTATCCTAAAAAAGATAAGAAAGCAGATGAATATATATATTATAGTTGACATATGTAAAGTTGTATCAAAACTAAAAGAATATTATTATATGCATACATCAAATAAGAGATCGAGTACTATACATTCCCTAAATAAGTCCATTGAAAATGAAAAAAAATCTGACTAAGGAAAAACTCATTCGATAATAAATATAATCACGCAATCGTGCTTGCACCTGTATAATGGGGAAATTGTCCGTAAAACACTATTAATAATTATGCATGATGTCCATACGGAAGGATGATGACTGAGGTCCCACATGTCATCCTCATGGTGGATGTGTATTTTTTTCCCCTTTCAGAGAACCATCGTGGATAGTTCATACAGTGTAACTCAGCAACTTCCCTTGAAGACTTAAACTACAAACAACACAAACCACCAACAACATAGATATATTTGTATGCCAGATTTGAGAAGATTCCATCAGGTTTTCCTCCGTATAATAACCGTAGAATTTGGAGGTTCATTGAACTGAACCGCTAAGCTACTTAACTAGTGTATCTGTTCGATCACCCTGTTCATTTGAGGGACGATCCCTATATAGTATATATACATATATTACCGTTAGTGGTATCTTTCTCGTACATACTTTGTATATATATTATCTGTGCTGAACCTCGCGCCTAGCTAGTGCGTTGTATCTAGCCCACCATCGTCTGTTATGCCAGGCAGTTGCTACGCTCCATATTTGGGCACTTTTACTTCTTTAAACCCATTCAAATCATTCGACTGAGCATGTGTATAGGTTAGATGCTTGTGTATGATATATGTATCGATGCGATGCGATTCTCTCCAGATGATCTCCATTTGGTGATGTTTGGATTCATAGATTACAGCGCTCGCTTCTTCCTATTTGGTTCATATTAAGCTAATTTTCAACGATCAACTGTAAGGTTAGTATTTAATTCTGCATCTCGGCCGCTTGCATGTGTACAACCTAGCTTCCCAAAAAGATGCCTCCAGGTGATCACGGCGACTGCTTACATATTCCATTAGTAAAATGCATGGAGCTTGTACGTTTTCTTTTGTTAGCTTAACCTTTAGGATCTGGATCGGTAACTAATAAATTCCACAGCCCTGCTTGTTGGATGATTGGATGGATTTCTCCTCGGTTCTTGATCGAGAATACATCATTTTGGATTCGGTGCAATGTTAGTTAGTAGTTTGTAGCAAGTGGAATTCAATCTTCGACTTTGATCGGTGCGATGTTTGTTGAAAGCTTTCATGCGAAAATGGTAGTTCGGAGTATTCGCCAACAAAACGTAACTCGTTACTTTTGTCTTCTTCGGGTTGACCTGGTTAAATAAACGGCTAAATGAATATTGGAGTATTTTTTGTTACAAAGTAATGAAGCACGAAATTGCTAAGAAAACGAAACTTTGGGTGTTAATTTAGAATTCATAAAATCCAAAGAATGGTTTAAAAAGAATCTGTCGCTTCCTCATCAAGTTGGGGAATCTATAGAAATATTGCTGTCACTACTGTCGCAGTGGCGGCTGCCGGCTACAGCGATCTTCTTAGTCCTTTCCGGTCGGTTTCGATGCAACTACGACTTTTAACACAGCTCGAGTACTAGCTACTGATTAAGTCAGAAGGTCCATGCATATATGTTCTTTGGCGGCATTTTCTTTCTTGGCATGCGCTCAAACTATCTCAGGCCCTGGCACAGCTAATCTTGTCTATGCTTGTGTATCCAAGCTTCAGGAGTATTGTTGGATGGACGACAAGGAGTACAGAGAATGGCAGGATCAGTTGTTGGAGAGTGTTGGGCTTTTGGCGGTTAATTGTGCTATACCCTCTCTCCTTGGGAGACAACCAGGATAATGCTCACTGCAGAAGTACAGGCATTTTGCAGTTGCTCCGATCCAACACAGAATATCTGTACAACTGTACATGCTCTCCATTTGTTTTCTTTTGTACACAGAAGGAAGCTACCTAGCAATACCGGCCTGACTGAAACCAGTATCTGCCTCCTTGTGTAAACGAGGAGACATATGTTTTTCTAACAATGCTGAAACCCTTCACATATGAAATAAACTAATGTCGTTTATGCAGTGAGATAGTTCACTTGTGCAAAATCATCCAAATATTCTTCATCAGGGGTCAAGGTTAATATGGGCATCAAGAAGGAGGAACGGGGACGGGGCTCGACATATGGCCGCGGATGAGTAGATGCAGCTGTTAGCCCAGAATCACTTTCTCAATTTCCAAGCAAAATATCCAGGGGTACATATAGTCTTAACAGAGGTATTTAGGTAAATAGCAAACAACTATTAGAAGCTACTAGACTTAACCTTCATTCTCCCCCTAAGTCTAGCAGCTACTACAGGGATAAACTATTACATAGATAGAGCTAAGTCTTGATAGATAACTGCACCACTCCAATCCTTGAGCAAAGTTCCTGGAACTTGATTCGCCCGAGGGACTTGGTGAGGAGGGACAAGCTGATCCTTGGTGCAGATGTAGTATGCCTTCACGCTCCCTTCCTCCAGGCAGTCTCGGATGAAGTGATACTTCACCAGGATGTGCTTGTTGCGATCATGGAACACCGGGTTTTTTGCCAACGCAAGAGCAGACTTGCTGTCCACCATGAGGTCAACTGCTTCAGCTTCTTTGCCGAGAAGGTCACCGAGCAGTCGAGCACGCCAGAGTGTCTGAGCAGAGACAGAGGAGGCAGCAATGTACTCGGCTTCACAGCTTGAGAGAGCTACAACCTGCTGCTTCACTAATTGCCAGCTGATGAGGCTCCTGCCGATGAAGAAGAGCATCCCACTTGTGCTCTTGCTGGTGTCGATGTCGCCGGTGTGGTCGCTGTCGCTGTAGCCGATGAAGCGTGCTGCGCCGGGGCTCCTTGGGTAGAGCAGGCCGTAGTCGAGAGTACCCGCAACATAGTGAAGGATCCTCTTGACGGCCTGCTTGTGGTCTTTCGTCGTTCGCTGCATAAACCGACTGACGTAGCTGATGGAAAACGTCAGGTCCGGCTGCGTGTGAGTGAGATAGCGCAAGCTCCCCACAAGCCGCCGGTAGTGTGTGGCATCCACTTCCTCGGCTTCGCTGTCGCGGCTCAGCTTCAACCTCTCTTCCATCGGGGTGAGAGCTGGGTTGCAGTCGACGAGTCGGCCCGACTCGAGCGCGCTTGGCGTGGGGCCGTCGAATAGTAGTCCTGGTGCTATCCTGATGCACCTCGATTCCCAGGTAGAAGGAGAGAGGGCCGAGATTACTCATCTGGAAGGTGGCCTTCATCTCCTCCTTGAAAGCTTGCACGTCCTTGTCCTTGGATCCGGTGATGATCAAGTCATCGACGTAGACGCCACCAGCAGGACACAACCATTACGGCCCCGCGATGGGCGGCCGCCTCGTGCGGGCTTTGCTCGAAGCCCATCTTCTTCAAGGTGGCGTCCAGCGTCTCGTTCCACGCTCGCGGTGCCTGCCACAGGCCGTAGAGTGCCTTGCGCAGGCGCAGCACCTTGACTTCCTCCCTGGGGATCACAAATCCCGGCGGCTGGTGGACGTAGACCTCCTCCTTCAAGTCGCCGTTGAGGAATGTCAACTTGATGTCCATGTGGTGGACGCACCAGCCCTCCTGGGCTGCCAGTGCGAGGAGAAGGCGCACGGAGTCCATCCGCGCAACAGGGGCAAAAGCGTCATCGAAGTCGAGCCCCTCCTACTGCACGAAGTCGCGTGCCACCAGTCATGCCTTGTGCTTGATGACCACGCCAGCTTCGACCTTCTTCACTTTGAACACCCATTTGAGGGTGATTGCTCGATGGCCGGGTGGACGATCAACCGGCTCCCAGGTTCCGTTCTTCTCGACCGCGTCCATCTCCTTCCACTGAGGCGCGCCATGCCGCGTGTCCCTCCGCCTGGGTGAAGGAGCGAGGCTCACTGTCGTCGAGCGCGAGATGGAGCTCTGCTCCCAGATCGTGCGGTACAGACCTCGACACCAACTGGTCACCAAGGATATCCGCCATGGTTTGGTACCGGAGGGGCTCGCCGTTGTGGAATGCGTCGATGCGGTCCTCGTCGTGGGAGAGAGGAGTGATGAAGTTCATCAGGCTGTGCTCGCCATGAGCAGATGCTGCTGAAGCACTCGACGGAGTTGCTGAAGCACTCGGCGGAGTAGCTGAAGCACTCGGCGGAGTGGCAGAAATACTCGGCGGAGTGGCAGAAGCACTCGGCGCAGCCAGTGAGCTTGCCAGAGTTGGAGTGGTACTCGCTCTGGCCGGTGTTCGTGCTGCAGCTCTTGTTCCCGCCGTGGTGGATGTCGCCGAAGAGCTCGCTGCGGTTCTGGGCACTGGGTGAGGCACGCTCGGTGAAGTAGAGCTACCCACTCCCCCAGTCCCCTCGTAGTGGACGTAGTCGACGATGAAGTCATCGTACACCAGAGTCGTCCCGTCGTCCACCATCTTGCCCCACATCCAGCCTCGTCCTTCATCGAACACGACATCACGCGCCATCCGCACACGCTGTGTCATTGGGTCGAGGACGCGGTAGCCTTTCACTTCTTCATCGTAGCCGATGAACACTCCCGAAGTGCTCCGATCATCGAGCTTGCCGACATGGTTCAGCTCCTTGATGTAGACGAGGGAGCCGAACACTCGCAGGTGGCCGACCGCCGGCTTGCGCCCATGCCAGGCCTCGTATGGAGTCATCCCGCCAAGCGCTTTGGTGGGGGAGCGGTTGAGGATGTACACCGCTGTCAGCACCGCCTCACCCCAGAACTTTGCCGGCATCCTCGCTTGAGGAGAGCCATGGCCACCACCGCTCTAGTTGCGCTGGCTCGGCGCCGTTCGCTTCTGCATGCAGGCTGCGGAGAAGTGTCGCTGGATTCCCTCATCGGCGCAGTACGAGGCGAACTCAGTTGACGTGAACTCACCGCCGTTGTCTGTGTGTAGCACCTGAAGCTTGCACCCACTCTCGTTTTTTGCGGCAGCCTGAATATGCTTGATAGCGTCCGTCGTAGCTCCCTTGGTCCCGAGAAGAACCACCCACATGTATCGGGAGACATCGTCGATGAGTAGAAGGAAGTAGCGTCGTCCTCCCGGTGTGGTCGGTGTCACTGGCCCGCAGAGATCACCGTGCACGAGCTCGAGCCACTCCTTGGCTCGAAAGCTCGTCTGGCGAGGGAAGGAGATGCGCACGCCCGTCAAGGCGCAGTGTCGCAGAGCTGCTCGATGTGGTCCACGTTCGGCATGCCTCGCACCATTCCCTTGGTGCCGAGCTGCCGCAATGCCTTGAAGTGAAGATGCCCAAAGTGCTCGTGCCACCTCCAAGCTTTGTCGTCGCGACGAGCTGCAAGGCACAGGGGCTGCTCCACCTTGGCGTCGAGGACATAGAGGAAGTTGCTCCCCCTGGTCACCTTGGCCAGAAGAAGCTTTTGTCGATCCCAGATGCGCATCACGCCATACTTTATCTGCACGCGTGATCCGTTCGGGTCCAGCCATCCAAGGCTGATGATGGAGTTGCATAGCGTGGGGATGTAGAAGACCTCGGTGAGAAGCCAGTGTTCGCTATTCTTGGCGGCAAGGATGAGAGATCCGATGCCCCTTATGTCCACGCCCGAGGAGTCGCCGAACTTAACGGAGCTGCACACATTGGTGTTCAGGTCAGAGAAGAACTCCCGACGCCTGGTCATGTGATGTGTCGCGCCACTGTTGAGGAACCATATGTCGATCTTGTCATCGCTCAAGCCGTCGCCGAGGAAGACACGTGCTCGCGGCTCGTCGATGTGGAGGAGGACCGTCACAGCTGATGCCGTTGGGAGCTGCTTGATGCTCCCGTGGACTAGAAACAAGGCCGGCTCGTCGTCCACCGCAGCCTGCGCGACGTGAGCCTGGCCGTGTCGTGACTGGCAGCAGTCCCTAGCCTAGTGGCCCGCCCTACCGCAATTGCGACAGGTGTCATCTCGTGGTGGCTGCGCTGCGCCACCGCGGCGCGCGCTCACGCCACGCGCCGCTGCGGCGTCGCGTTATGCTGCACCACCGGCGCCTCCTCGCGCCTCACCCTCAGCGCCTCCACGTGCCTTGGGCGCTCTGCACGGTGTGGGCTTGCGGCCGCCCGAGGAAGGAGAAGACTCCTCCTTCTTCTGGCAGATGTGGCAGTGACAGTGCTCTGTGGCATAGTGAAGCTTGCCACCAGTAGCAACTCTCTGCAGCCGCGGCCGCTTCCTCCTCATCCACGCCTTGAATCTCCCAAAGAACCTCCTCGATCGTCAAGGTTGAGATGTCAAGCATCGTCTGGATGGAGATCTTCAGTTGCAGGTACTTGGCCAGAGAGCAGCAAAGGAACTTGGCAATAGCTCGCTCCTCTATGATGTTGTAGTCGCCGAGCTGCTCCAGCTGCTGCCTCAGACCGGTGAGACGTAGAGTGAAGTCGTCGACGTCCTCACCCGGCTTGAAGGCCAAGTGATCCCACTCCTATCGAAGTTTCTGCAGTGTGGACTTGCGGACGCGATCACTGCTAATCCGGGCAGTGGCAATGGCATCCCATGCGTCCTTGGCCGTCGCCTTGCCAGAGAGAGCTGGAATCATCTCTGGTGGGACCACGGAAAGCAATGCCTCAAATGCCTGCTGGTCCTCATGACGAGTCACACCGCCCAAGCGCACGATGTTCCACATCCGCCGGGCCTCAAGCTTCACCTTCATCATGGATGACCACTCAACGTAGTTTGTCTTCGTCAAGACCGGCCATTGTGTGTTGCCAGAATCCCTGATGATGGTCCGGACGACCCTCGGGGGTGCGCCGCTGTGGTTGTACTTGGCGTCGGTGCCATGGTCGGAGTCGTGGTCCGAGCCGAGATGCAGGTTGTCCATCCACCGGTCCATGTCCTCACCACGGTGTGTCCCAGCGTCGTCGGTGCTGCCTGCGCTGCACGCCGACCTGGGAGGTTCCTGCGCGGCATTGCTGGCCTTTGGAGCCTGTGGATCATGTAGCAGCTCCTCCGCGTCACGACGCGCCATCTCGCGCTTCGCTTCCGCCTCCTCACGCAGCCGATCCACTGCGACCCGGTGTTGGGTCGCCTCCGCCTGAGCATGACGGGCTTCGGCATCCACACGAGCCACCTCGCACTCCACGGCCACCACGCGCTCTGCACATGCAGCAGCCGCCCGTCGTCGCTCGTTCGCTACTCGCCCTTTCGTTGCGGTAGCCTGCGCCTGACGAGCTGCTCGAGCACGTAGGTCTGCTGCTCGGAGTCACTGCGCACGCACCTCCGCCTCCTCCTCAAGTCGCTCTGCCTCGCGCAGCAGTTCCTCCGGCCCCGCACGCCGCCTCACACTCGAAGTAATCGAACGAGTGCTGCCGGAGGAGGAGACCCACGAGCGCACGAACGGATCCTCGTCGACTAGCGGTTGTGGCGTGTGGTCCTATCGCCCGTCCTCTGCGCATCGCCACCACCTACGCACTCGCCTGGCTGCTGTCCATGCCTTGGTGCGATCTCCTAGAACTCGCCATGGGCGAGGGTGTTGAGGAAGGAAGGGGAAAGTAGCCGCCTTGGTCGCATGCACACGCTCGTGCACACTCACCGCCTGTCACCCGCGCCTCCGCCTATCTCCGCCTCGCCTGGAAACCTCCTCGCCTCCTGGATCGAGCCGCGTCGCGCCGGAGTCGGGCTCCCAGCCTGAGTCAACGCGCGCCGGCCGGCCGTCGATTCGCCGCGCCTCCGCCGGATCCGCGCACGCCTGCGCTGGATCGGAGTAGGAGACATGCAGAGGGGTGGATTCCACCACCAGATCGGCCGGGGAATAGCTCCGCCACCGGGATCGGGCCGGAATCGGGCACCGCCGGTGGGTTTTTCTGGGTGGAGAAGAGAGAGCACGGGGGTGGTAGGTAGGTGGGAAAAGTTAGGCTCTTGATACCATTTGTTAGCCCAGAATCACTTTCTCAATTTCAAGAAAATATCCGGTACATATAGTCTTAACAGGGGTATTTAGGTAAATAGCAAACAACTACTAGAAGCTACTAGACTTAACCTTCAGCAGCTGTAATAGTCCTAGCACGCATTGCACGAATATGCTATCTCACCGTCAGCCAATCACAACCCCAGTGTTGAGAGGACCGGCGGTGATAAACTTTCACCACCAGTTGTCAAGTGAGAGGATGCACATAACAATGAAAGTGGCAGTGAAAACATTTCACGCCGATCTAAAAAAATGAGCCGTCAGTGAAGGGGCACACCTGAACCCGAAATAGCCCTTCATTCCAAATAATTCTGCATCTCTCATTTGCCCTCCTTCCTACCCCACGCCCTCTTATCCCTCTCCCATCTACCTTATCCAACTTCCAGTCATCCCCCGCCGTCTCTGTCGGTGTTTTAGACCGGCAACCTACCAAGGGGAGTACCCGAGGTAGATGAATGTGGCCTCGCCGAGATCGGGAACTCGAAGGAGAGACACGTGGCACACAATTTAGACAGGTTCGGGCCGCGAGATGCGTAATACCATACGTCCTGTATGCTGCGTAGCTCTGGATTGATTGGGTGTGTTTACAAGATGATGCGGATGATGAGATAGGGGTCCCCGCCGCCTTATATAGGAGGCGGAGGGTTACAGTCGGTTTACGAGGAGTACTAGTGTGTGCGGTTAGGAGTACTCTACATGGATCCGGACATGTCTAGCTTCCTAACCGAGTACTAATCCTCTGTAGGCCTTGCGCTCCACGCCAGCAGGTGCCGTGTTGCCCAAGTCGAGTAGTCCCGGGGGCCCATGTAGTAGTCGGTCCCAGTACCCACCTGAGTAGTGGGCCCAGGGATGTCCGTACGACAAGCCCCTGAGTACTTTGTAGTCGAGCAGGATGTCTTCGAGTAGTCTTCATGGCCTTGGCGAGTAGTCCTTGAGCGTCCCCGAGTTCCACAAGCCGAAAAGTCCTCAAGAATGCTCGAATCATCCCGAGGCTGGAAGGTACTCCAGCTGATCTTTGAGTAGTCTTTAAGTCTTCTCGAGTAGTCCCCAAGCGTCCCCGAGTGCTTCTCTCGAAGGTCTTCAATACTACTCGTGTTGTCTTGATGAAAAACCATATGGAAAATGTGATTCGAAGAATCGCATTCCATATGGAATGTAGCCCCCGAGCCTTAGGTCGAATCACAAATTCAAGCTGAGGGTCAATCTGAAGTTCTGCCAATCTTATCCCGAAAAATCCGGAGAAAAAACCGAAGGACACGTGGCACGGATCCCCCGAGCCTTAAGTCGAGTACGTTCTCTCGAATTGAAGGATCATCTTGACTGTAGAATGTGTCCTGAGTGGGTTCTGGATCTGATGTAGCCGACTGAGTCCATCTAGCAAAGTCGAGCCCCCGAGACTGAGAGCTTCGAGTACTGGAATACGAAGAGTCAGGCTGCCACCGCTGAGTCAGCCACCCGAAACTTAGCCGCCTGGCGCTTACCCGTCCATTTAGAGCTGGGCCGGCCGAGAGCTTATAAATAAGCGGTGAACCCCTTATGGTTTTTTACTCCCAGCAGTTGCAATCATAGATTAGATCTGCACCCCTGCTCCTCTGTTGCCGCCGCCGCCGCGAGGGTAGATTAGATCTACTTGCGCCCGCTGCCGCAGTTCGCCTACCTCCGTAGCCCCCGAGCGGATGCGAGTGAAGACTCCTGTGACTTGGAGGATGAATGTGTCCCCGGCTAAGAGCTCGAAGACTGGCGCATCGAAGAAAAGGAGCCACAGTGAGGCCGAAGATGCCGGCCAGTCGTCGTCGCCACCCTCCACCCCTCGCCCCAATCCGAGGAAGGAATGGAAGAAGGCGAAGTTGAAGACCGAGGACATCCTCGCCCTGGTCAACAGTGGATTCCTTCGCGAGAAGGAGATGGATCAGTGGCGTACGGCCACCGGTGATTCGTACCCAATGGAGAAAAATCCAGACGAGATTCCAATGTTCGCGCGATTCGTGGAGCGTGGACTCGCGCTGCCGGCCAGCGACTTCTTCAAGGGGCTTCTTAGGTACTACGGAATCGAGTACCTCAACCTCAACCCCAAAGGATCTTCCACGTCTCCATCTTTGTACACTTCTGCGAAGCCTTCATGGGGATCAAGCCCCACTGGATCTTATTCCGGAAGTTCTTTCGGGTGAAGCTGCAACTGAGCAGTAATGACCCGCGAGTAGTCGGGCGCGGATTCGAGATGCGAAGATGTGACCATTACTTGTCGCATGGCGATAGATTCCAACCAAGACTGGAAGGCGAAGTGGTTCTACATCTGCAACCACCATCCCGAGCTGCCGAGCGGCCAACCGGCATGCATGGTGGAACACTGAGCCCACCATGCGGTAGGTATTCAGCTACCTTGCAAGAAGAAGATCAAGGCCTGCGAGAGGCGGATGAGGCCGAGCATGTGGCCTTGGTTTCATGAAGAGGAGGTGCGGCGATGGCGCGAGACACCCTCGGTACCGATGACACGCGATGAGGACTCCTCTGACTCGGCGAGGATAGTGATGATGATGTCATCATCGAGGTGGCGAATCTTCAAGGATATGCCCGTACACGCCGTCGTCGATGCACCGAGTACTCGACGCACCGCCAAGCCGGTCGAGTCGTGATATGAGCCCCCGAGTACTGATTTACTTGACGTAGTCGTACTCATGCTCGCTTGATGTTGCAGGACGATCTGGAGAAGTACATCTCCGTCCCACCCTCCCCTCCGCGTCTTGAAGGACAGGCGCGGGGGAAGGCGGAACCCAAGGGGAAGGAGCACCGCGAAGAAGGTGAAGGCGATGATGCCATCGTCATTGAAAACAGTTCTGATGACGAAGATGAAGAAACGCTGCAGCAGTGATTCCAGCTCCACTCGAGATTTAGCCAGGCTGGGATGCCCAACATTCCCGTCATCGAGAAGCCATCTAGCCTCGAGGCTAGTCTGCCAGTGCCACCTAGGAAGCCGCGCAACGTGGTGCGGAAACGTACCGTCAAGAAGCTGAAGATTTCCGAAGCCACCAGCCAAGAGGTGAGTACCACGACTAGAGTAGTCGAGCACAGCCGATGGGTAGTCTGATGCTGACAATTTGTCTTGTACTGTTGCAGGATATCCCCCCTCAGACCCTGTGATTAGGGGGATGAGGACGTCTGGGAGAAAGTGGGGACGGTAGCTGAGAGGAGTATCAGCCCGCCTCCTGCCACTGAAGAAGCCGTGCCAGGATCGGCACAACAGGAGACCGGCGCCGCAGAGCCGCAAGCGTCGGTTGAAGAAGGACGAAACCCTCCTCCGGTTGCAGCTGTAGAGCAGCCAGAGGAGGCTTCTGTCGAGGCCGGGGCTGCCGGCGAGACTGGCATAGTTGACATTGCCAGTATACTAGGCGCTCCGACCATGACCGTGGTGCGGTCAACACTGTAAGTTTTCTGAACTCTAGAGTAGATATGTAGACGTCAAGCTTCTCATGGTTGACTAAGTACTTTGTGATGCAGGAAATCCATGGACTTGTCGTGGGAAGGTGGGGAGACCGACACTCCGGCCGATGGAGGAGACCGCTCGGCAGAAGGGCGCGAACCCACGCCACCACCACAAGCTGCCGTCGCGGTAGGACCAAGGCTTGAGGAGGCCACCTTGGTCGAAGGTATGTTCTCTACTTCCACGAGTAGTTATTGTGAAGGGTAGTCATAGATTTGACTTTTTGTACCGATCTTGACAGGAGCACAAACCGAAGGAGCCACTATCCCAGAAGCCGTGGCCATGGAGACGGCCACTATGGAAGCAGAATCCACAGAGCCGGATGTAGGGGCAGCAGCTGCCAGGAGCCAAGTGCGAGGCAGGGTTGAACCACAACCGGTCGAGTACGTTGTCGTCATGAGGCGATCATAGAAGAAGCTGCGCCACTTCGCTCGGCGCCCGTGCCAGAGACGGCATCTTCGAGCCGTGGAGGGCTCGAGTTGCTGGAGGACAATCTTGTTGATCCAGCTGTTGTTGCCCTGAGCATGGAGTCATGGCGCCGCACCGAGCAATGGGTCAAGGTACATTGCGAGTACCCCGAATAATCTTGCTTTGTTGAACGGAGAGTACCCATTGACTGTTCTGTCTTGCGCAGGATGTGGTTGAAAGGTCCCGTCAGAAGTCCGAGCTTCTCAAGGGATATGGTGACACAGTTCTTCGCGCCGAAGGTCTGGAGAAGGAGCTAGACAAATCGAAGAAGCATGCGGCTCTGCTCCAATCCAAGCTGGATGGCGCCTTCGCCCAGTACCATAATGAGGTGCAGGAGATGCAGGCGAAGAGAGACGACTTGATCCGGAAGAACAAGTCGCTACGCCAGAAGAACAAAGGTATGTCTTCCACCGGAATACTGAGTACTTATTGTAGCACTTTGCAAGTAGTCTGACCTTGAAGTGAGTTGTCCACAGAGCTTGAGGCAAAGGTTGATCAGCTGAAGGCGTCGGAGACGGATCTCAAGAACATCGTATACCGAGAGACCGACAAAAGAGAGGTACTCGAGTACAAGTACACCCAGTTGAGCCATGAATGTATCTACCACATGGAGCTCCGTGAAGCCTCAGATCATGACCTTGTCAATTGCTATAAATCTCTACAGAAGCTCAACAAAGACTGCGAGAGGCTTCGAGGCCAGCTGAAAGAGCTTGAGGAAGCCGCGCTGCCCATTGCAAGGCTGCTGGTGCCACATCCGGGCGGGCCGAAGATTGCGCCACTGGTGGACAGGCTGAAGGAAGCCCCCGGACGCTTGGCGACGTACGTCAAGCATCTGGAGAAGTCGATCCTGAACCAGGTGCTGGCGTACATTAAGTCGTACTTCCCCAAAGCACCGGTAGATGTCGTAGCCGGCGGACTTGCGGCAAACTGCAGCGATGAGCAATTCAAGGTTCTCCTCGAAGAAATGGTGCCCATCGTTGAACAGGTGGCGGAGAAGCTTAATCTCCAGTAGATGTACCTGTAGAGGTAGCTTAGGGTAATTCATGTAAAGCAAACAAAGTAGTCCGTAATTTGTTTGAACTCTCAATGAAAGTTATCCATGCTTTGTATATGAATGACTACTCGTGACCGCCACTTGCAGCGAAGTGCACGGAGTACCAAACCGTGGAGAAGTCATGAGTAGTAGTACTCGGTAGTCTGCCTGGTTAGAAGGCACAGTAAAGAAGTTGAGTAAAATCAGACTTTATTACTGTGAAATAGGTACACCTGGATGGCCAGGGCCGTTACAAGTGTAGTCGCTAGGACCCGTAGGCCACCTACGGCTGAGTGGTTGCTAGGGCCCTTGAGCCGCTTACAGCTGAAGATCCGTTAGTAGCCGTATAGGCTGGATCTGGAGTATATGGTCTCAGACCCGCCGCTAGAGTCGCAGCTGAGCAGCCCAAGATCCGTTAGTAGCCGTTGACGCTGGATCTTGGAGAAGAGTAGTCCAGAGACTAGTGCTAGGACCGAGAGGCCGCTTACAACGTAGAGTCCGTTAGTAGCTGTATAGGCTGGACCCATAGATGAGTAGTCGAGTGACTATGCGTAGAAGCGACACAACTAGTCGACATTCCACGAGTTGCTGATGTCGTCGCCTTCATGTGTTTGGAGGCGGTAAGAGCCTGGTCCGGCCACCTTGGAGACTGAGAAAGGACCTTCCCATGGCGGTGAGCTTGTGTAGTCCGTCCGTGTTCTGGATACAACGGAGGACTAGATCACCGACGTTGAAGGAGTGTTCCTTGACGTTGCGATCGTGATAGCGTCGGATACCCTCCAGGTACCTTGCTGATTGGACGAGGGCGGCGCAGCGGGCTTCTTCGAGACTGTCGATGTCAACCCGTCTGCCTCTTACGAGATGCCTTCATCGCATGTTTCTACCGGGATTCCCAAATTACGTCGGGGTGGTAGAATAGCTTCGAGCCGTGAGACCGAAGTAGGCGATTCTGTTGGCTTGGTAGGTTGAGTATGAAGCCCCCAGAGTGCATTGGGTAGTTCCTTGATCCACTTGCCTCCTTTGGTGTTATCTGCATCATGCAATCGCTTCTTGAGGGCGTCGAGTACCATCCCGTTGGCGTGTTCAATTTGGCCGTTGGCGCGAGGATGGGCGATCGAGACGTCTGGATGTCGATCATGTTCTGGTACTCCCAGGCGATGGTTGTTGAAGTTGGAACCCAAGTCCGTGATGATGCGATGGGGTGGCAGCGATGTCGAGTTCATCAAGAAGTCAAGTACTACATCGGCCTTAGGTGTAACGACTTCAATCCACTTGGTGAACTTGTCAATGGCCACCAAGACTCTGTTGAATCCTCTTGGTGCAGTTGGCAGAGGCCCAATCATGTCGAGCCCCTAGCAGGCAAAGGGCCAAGTTGGTGGTATGGTGACTAGCTTGTAGGCCGGGACGTGTTGCTGCCTGGCGAAGAATTGATATCCTTGGCACTTTCTGACGAGTTCCTCGGCATCGGCCAGAGTGGTGGGCCAGTAGAAAGCTCGTCGGAAAGCCTTGCTCATCAGCGTGCGAGAAGACGCGTGGTTGCCGCAGTCGCCTTTGTGAATCTCCTCCAAGATGTCCTTGCCTTCATCCCGAGGTATGCACTTCATGAGTACTCCAGAAGTGGCACCCCGCCTGTAGAGCTTGTCTCCGATTAGTACGTAGGTCTTTGCTCGATGGACGAGTTGTTCGGCCATGTTCTTGTCGGAAGGAACCTTCTGCTCGCGGATGTAGTCGATGAAGGGTTGTCTCCAGTCCACGTCAATCATCATGACCTCCTGACCGGACCGTGATGGCACAGGGTCAGTGGTCATTGGCGCCGGCTCCGGGATGGATGGCGCGTGAAGCTCGTGGATGAAGACTCCAGCGGGTACTTGCACGCGAGTAGAACCAAGCTTCGACAGGATGTCCACTGCAACGTTGTTGTCGCGGACGACATGGTGGAACTCGAGGCCATAGAACTTGTTCTCGAGCTTGCGGACTTCAAGACAGTAGGCGTCCATGTTCTCCTTGTTGTGGTCCCAAGACTTGTTGACTTGGTTGATGACCACTGCGGAGTCGTCGTAGACTAGTAGTCACTTGATGCCCAGTGGGATTGCGGCGGGAGCCCGTGCGAAGGCTTCGTACTCGGCCGTTGTTTGAGACCTTCGGAAGATCTGCGGGACGTACTTGAGTTGTTCGCCTTTGAGAGATCAGGAGTACTCCTGCGCCCACGCCTTCGAGCTTGAGTGAGCCGTCAAGTACATCACCGGTGCTCGGTCGCTGTGAGGACTTGGTAGCTGATTCTCCGCCACCGCCATGAAGTCGACTAGTGCTTGAGACTTTATAGCGGTGCGTGGCTTGAAGTCGATGAGGCGCCTAGGTTCGGCCGCCACTTGGAGATTCTTCGGTAGCATCTTGATTGCGGAGGATGTCACCGGCGGATGGTCGGTGATGACAACAATCAGTACTCACGGAAGTAGTGTCGTAACTTCAGCGGGTAATGAGCGCTGCGTAGAGTAGCTGGTGGTACCTTGACTTGGACTCGTGAACCTCTGAAGTAGATTGGTCGTTGGACTGGGTAAGCGTGGCCTTCTTCACGCGCTTTCGGCGACGATGGCGATCTTGACCACATGAGTGTCGCTGAGGTAGAGCGATGCTCCTTTTGCGAGTGAGGAGGACGGTGGCTTGGACGGGAAGTCTTTGAGCTGTGCGAGCTTGATCAGCCTCCGTGGTCCACACGAACTTCTCTTGGTGCTTGAGTAGCTTGAAGAATGGTAGCCCCATTCTCGAGCTTGAGATGAATCTGTTGATGCAGCCATGCACCGGTCGACTCTGTGCATCCTTGATGCAGGTTGGAGCTTTCATATTGGTGATGGCGGAGATCTTCTCGGGGTTGGCCGATGCCGCGGTGGTGATGATGAGCCGAGTAGTTTCGGATAGTGCTAGAAGACGCACTTGTTGGGATTGAGCTTCCATTGGTACTCTCGCAGGGATGCGAAAATCTCTTCAAGATCGGCGATGAGCGTGTCGGAGTTTTTGGTCTTGACGACCACATCATCCACATAGGCTTTGACGTTCTTGTTGAGCTGCTTCTTGAAGCAAGCCTGGATAGCTCGCTGGTAAGTAGCGCCGGCGTTCTTCAACCCGAACGACATTGTCGTGTAGCGATGGGCGTCGAGCGGGGTGATGAACGCAGCGGTCTTCTCGGTCTTCTTCCTTGATAGCGATCCGGTGGTACCCGGAGTAGCGATCGAGGAAGCGAGCGTGTCGCAGACCGTGGAGTCGATGACTTGGTCAATTCATGGCAACCCGAAGGGGTCCTTGGGGCAATGCTTGTTGAGGTCAGTGTAGTCGACGCACATCCTCCATTCGTTCGTGTTCTTCTTGCGGACGAGGACGGGGTTGGCAAGCCACTCAGGATGGAAGACTTCTCGGATGAAGCCAGCCGCGAGTAGTTTGGCGAGTTCCTTCTTGATGGCTTCCCGTCTGTCGTAGGCGAAACGGTGAAGGTGTTGTCGCTTGGGGGTAGCTTTAGGGTCAACGTTGAGTGAGTGCTCGATCAACCTCCTGGGCACACCTGGCATGTCGGCAGGCTTCCACGCGAAGATGTCTCGGTTAGCCCGAAGAAAGCTGACGCGCACGTCTTCCTATTTCGGGTCGAGCCCTGCCCCGATCATGGTAGTCTTGCTGTTGTCGCCCGTCCCGAGGTCGATGGCCTTCACCTGTACTTCCTCTGTTGGCTGAGGCTTGTTTGCGGTGTCGGTTTTCTCCGATATCTCGAGTTCGGTTGGGGCAAGCTTCTTGGATGCAATGAAGATTTCCATCATTGCATTGGGTACTTGATTGGTCGCTGCGAGTTCCACGGCCGGTGTCATGATCGAAGAAATTTTCAAGTCCCCTTGCAGCGTGAGTACTCCGGCAGGACTTGGCATTTTGAGTACCAAGTAAGTGTAGTGGGGAACCGCCATGAACTTGGCGATGGCTGGTCTGCCGAGGATGGCATGGTAGGAAGTCTTGAAATCCGCAACCCCGAACTTGATGTACTCGGTGCGGTAGTTCTCCCTTGAGTCCTCGAGTGGCGGCGGGACCAGAGCCAAGTGGTATAGCCGCGTTACCAGGGACGATGTCGTAAAAGGGCGATGCGCTCTTGGTGAGCATGTTGGTGATGTCGAGCTTCATCTTCTTCAAGGTCTTGGTGAAGAGGACATTGAGTTCTCGCCCGTCGATGAGTACCTTGTTGAGTGCGGAGCCCGCAACAAGCGGTTTCGGGGCAGTGGGAAACATCCTGGTTCGGAGAAGCTTGTCCATTGATCCGCGCGGGAGAAGGTGATGGGTACCTCCGACCACCTTAGAGGTGTCGGTACCGCTGGTTCAATGTTCAAGACTTCCCGTAGGGTGACCTTCTGAGACCGTCTGGTGGGTAGTCCGCCGAAGAGGACATTCACCATCTTGTCGGGTTCTTGGAAGTCGCCGTTGCCTTCGTCAACTTTCTTCTTGCCCTTCTTGTCGTGAGGAGGCCGTGGCTCGGGGATATCCTTGAGTGCTCGCCGGAGTTGGTAGCACTGGTCGGTCGTGTGGTTGCCATCCAGATGCCACGGGCACTTCTCTTTGAGCAAGTCTTTGAAGCCACCGGAGGTCTTTTTGGAGTTGTCCTTGCAGCGTGTATAGCCGCTGTTGTGTTGTCTGGCTTGCGCTTGTGGTTAGGACCCGAGTAATTGTTGTTGTTGCGACCCCCTTGATCCTTGTTGTTGTTGCCGCCTGTGTTGTTTTTGCTCTTGCCGCGAATGGAGTCGTACTTGGCGTTCGCCTTGTCCTCTTCATCGGCCCATGATGTGATCATGTCCTTGAGCTTGGTGATGGAGCTCGGGCGTGGCGCAGACAAGTCTTCGAAGGTGCGACGGTGGTAGAGTCCGTCTTGGAAGAGGTCGATGACTTCTTTGTCGGTGACGTCGACTACGGTCGCGCGCTTGTCAAAAAAGCGCCGCATGTACTGGCGGAGCGTCTCACCTTGTTCCTGCTTGACTATCGCTAAGTCCATGCGGGTACCCGAACGCCCCATGGCGCCCGCGAAGTTGCTGGTGAATTGAGCCTTCAGCTGGTCCTACTGGTCAATCGAGTTCTTTTCAAGTGACTGGAGCCATGTGAGTGGAGCCTGGTCCAAACAGAAGGGGAAGTAGAGACACTTGGTGTCGTTGTTGCCACCAGCGTTTTCAATGGATAGGGCATAGCACCTGAGCCATTGAACTGGGTCTTGTTTTGCGTCGTACTTGGTGATCCCGAGAGGTTTGAATTTCTCGGGGAGAAGCAGATCGCGAAGTCGTGTAGAGTAGGCGGGGAAGCCATCGCTGTCGCTTACTTCAGTAGCCTTCTTGCGGCGGATCTCGTTGATCCTGTGGCGAGCGTGGTAGCTGCCACGTGTGTTGCCGGTGGCGTGGCTATTCGCGTGGACTCGGCCTCCGCGATCACCGCCGCCACCAGCTCCTCTGCCGGCGCCATGGGATGAACTTCTGCCACTGCTGCCGCCACTACCGCCGCCGTCGCGACTACCACCGGCGCCACCGCGACTACCGGCAGCTTGGCTGTTGCCGCCCTGTGAGGGTCCTCCTGCCGAGGCTCGAGAGCGGTTGGGATTTGGCTGGTGTTCGCCACAGACGCGGTTGCGTCTGCCGTCTGTTGGGCTGCGACTAGTGGCTTCGTGGTTTCCGATGGGTGGGCGGGGGCGACCACATTGTCGACCCGCATGAAGCAGGCGTCTTCTGCAAGCTTGGCTATGAGTTCGCATGCACGGTGTCCCTGAGCTGTTCATGCTATCGTAGAGATAGACATGAGGCATTGCTCAGGGGTAGTATGCACCCGGCTTTCGACTTGGTTCAGAGCCTCGGTGAGGTTCGGATGGGAAAGCTTTGAGCACGCGATCGGCTCGTTTTGTTGCGCTCGCGTCGAGCGTTCTTGGCCTCAGTAGTCTCATCTGTTGGTGCATTGGCTGATTCTTCGTCAGCTGAGATGTCTTCGAGGTAGCAATCAACTTGGTTGCCTAAGGTTCCAACTTCTCCGGCTGCCATGAATACCTCGCGATCGGGCGTGCAGAGTCCGGAGTCAGTAGTCGCTACCACGGTTGGCGTATGCTCTTCCTCGATCGGGTTCAGCGGTGTTCCCTCCTGGAAGGGGAGCGTCTCGAGATAGGCGACGCAACGTGAGTTGTCGTTAATCAGGTCTGCGGGTTTGCGGTCGGGCCAGTAGACATATCTGCCGGCAGGAGTAGATGTGATGACCAAGCCAGCAGCGGGACCTGACAGCGGTTCTTCGATGGAGTTGAGCTTGGGCTCGGACTTGATCGGATCGAGACCGAAGTCGAACTCGTAGGAGGAGTCCGAGTTGTAGTCGGGGACGGTGTTGGAGTCCGAGGAGGACTCGGAGGTGATCTCCTTGCCGGCCCGACGAGCAGCGAGAGCTTCAGTGTGGGCCCTGCTAGAGTTGCAGAGGCCGTATGGGAAGTGCTCATGGAGGAGGACCGTTCCACACGATGGCTCAGGAGCCGGCTCGCACGAGACGATCCAGGGCGACGTCGAGTTCGAGTTGGAGGCGGATCCAAGCTCGAGATCGGCGACTTGGGTGCAGAGCGAAAATTCGTCGAATTTCTCGACGAGTTGGCCCGTGATGGCTTCGGGAAGCGTCACGAGCCCGGTCTCTGGGTCCGGAGTCATGGTGAGGTAGCGCTGGAAGGATCCAGTGCCGTCACCGCAAGGACCTGTGGAGCCGAAGACGAAGGTGTCGCCGTGGTTGAAGGTGGCGATTGGCTTGATGACAATTGAAGCCGTCGAGTTCGCCAAGTGATCTTCGGCGAGATCCCCTACCTGGCGCACCAGCTGTCGGTGTTTTAGACCGGCAACCTACCAAGGGGAGTACCCGAGGTAGATGAATGTGGCCTCGCCGAGATCGGGAACTCAAAGGAGAGACACGTGGCACACAATTTAGACAGGTTCGGGCCGCAAGATGCGAATACCCTACGTCCTGTATGCTGCATAGCTCTAGATTGATTGGGTGTGCTTACAAGATGATGCGGATGATGAGATAGGGGTCCCTGCCTCGCCTTATATAGTCCGGGAGGCAGGGTTACAAGTCGGTTTACCAGAGGAGTACTAGTCGTGTGCGGTTAGGAGTACTCTACATGGATCCGGACATGTCTAGCTTCCTAACCGAGTACTAATCCTCTGTAGGCCTTGCGCTCCACGCCAGCAGGTGCCGTGTTGCCCAAGTTGAGTAGTCCCGGGGGCCCACGGAGTAGTCAGTCCGAGTACCCACCTGAGTAGTGGGCCCAGGGATGTCCGTACGACAGTCTCCTCATCATTAACCCATCCCATGTCCTCCATCTTCGCCCCTCTCGTGTCCCTTCTATGTGCCCCTCACTGAGTGTAGTGTGGTGGAGCAGCAGAGGCATATGAGCCTAGGCGTAGTGGCTAAGCGCCCGTAACCAAGGCGTGAACGTGGATTTGGGCTCTGGTGGGCAAGGCTCCAGCAGTGAATGCGCGGCAGGCTCCGTCGATGTGTTCTCGAATCAATGTTCCCCTCCAGCACCCTCTTACTCAAGGGGGCGACCGGTGGGGAGCAGCGCGGGGTTGATGGGGATTTTTTCTTTTCTTTCGTATTCGAAAATAAGAATCACTGACGGTTTACATCACCGCCCATTTGGATACAACGGATCCAAAACCGGTGGTGATGGAGTTTTGGAGTAGGTAGTGATAAGAGTTTTTGTAGCAGTGTGTTCCTAGGGCCACTGTGTAATAACCTCCTCTGCGACGTTTGTGATCATACTACAGTAGACGTAATTGTTCAAGATTAGGAAGCAGTCCACTACTAGAGAATTGCAAATATATCCCAGGCCTGATTTTTCATTTGTACCAGGTATTTTGTCTACCGGTACAAATGATGGCATTTGTACCGGTTGGAGCCACCAACTGGTACAAATGTCCTCTCACAAAGGCTCGTCGGGGCCTCATCCAACCCACCCGGTATAAATGTGAGGCATTTGTACCGGTTGGTGGCTCCGACTGGTACAAATGTGCCATTCTCACATTTGCACCGGTTGAAGAGATGACCCAGTATAAATGTGGAGCCATTTGTTCCGGGCCTAACTTCACCCCGGTACAAATAGGCACCACCGTCAGCTCTCTGTCTGCCCCGTCTTTATTCCTTAGAGCTGGCCCTTTATTTCTCTAAGACCCCTGCCTCCATCTCCCCTCTCTTCTCTATTCCCTTCCCTTAATTAGCTAAGTTCACCTCCATCTCATCTCTCCCTCTCTCTTCTTGCAGTGGCGCGCAAGAGTTACAGGCGCGCACGAGTGGCGCGGTGCGGCGTGAGGCGGGCGCTGGCGCACGGCCGAGCGGGGCACGCGGCCTCCGGCGGCGGGCGTGTGACACTCCACGGCCGTCGATGCGCGGGGGCTTGTGGGCGGAGGCGGTTACCGGACTTGGAGGTTTTCTTGTGATTTGTTCTCTGTTCTTGTTCGGATCTGAGATATTTTTGTTGTTTTTGGATGTGATTTTGATCTGTAAAATGCAAGATGTATGTGTTTGTGTGATGTATGTGATTGTGAGATATATGTGAATATGCTGTGAATTTGTGAATGTCTTTGGATCTTATGATTTGGATGAGATGAATGAGAAAATAATGGAAAACGAAGATGATTTGGATGAGATGAATGAGAAAAGAATGGAAAAAGAAGAAAAGAAAAGGAAAAAAGTGACGGAAGTCAGACGGAAACAAAGGGAGAAGCAGTGACGGACGGAGAGAATATTTGTACCAGGGCGCATCTCCTCCCGGTACAAATATTCACATTGTACCGGGTGGGATACCCGGTACAAATGTGACTTCACATTTGTACCAGATGGTTTGTACCGGGTGGATACCCGGTACAAATGAGGGTTACCACCCGGTACAAATACCTGTTTTTGCAGTAGTGGTCCCTCGTCTAATATTGGAGAAATCTCTAGATCTCGTCTTATCTAGTTTTACCTGAGCGATGAAGGTTACTTTTTTCTTACTTCTTTGTTGAAGCATTGTCTAGCTAGAGTTCATAGTATTTGCTTAATTTATATAGATCTTTACTGGTTGGTTCGTGGTGACGTACTTCACGTGTGTCCAACACTAGCAGTGAAAACTAACCGTGTGAGTGTAGAAAGCAAATCCAACTATATATTTCATTTCAAAAAGTAGGAGTAGCGCTATTGTGGGAGAGAAGCCAAAGCCAACATATATAGAACTTCCTTCATCTCAGATCACTATTCGCTTTGTCAGGTGGGCACTTGGCAGACCCTGGAAAACCTGAGTTCGATGCATGGTGGGGTTGGGCCAAAAGTCTTCTTGCAGCAGAAAATATAGCCCAACAAGAGGTGGTCCCCTGATTCTAGGAATCATACAAAACTTTGTTTTCAGTACCATTCTTTGGCCTCTCAGCCATCCACGTCATCGCCCACCCAACCCACCGCGACCCCATCCAGCCTGGAACCGTCATCCACTAAATTCCCCATCGTGCCGTCCCCTCGCCTTCTCCTCCCGTTAGCCGTCGGCAAGCCCGACGCCATCCCCTTGCGCCGCCGCCTTGCCTTCCCACCAACACTACCTCGCCTCCCCACCGCCGCCCTCTCGCCTCCCCGCCGCCTCGACTCCCACTGCCGCCACCTCGCTTATATATGTCCATAAAGTTGCCTAGGAAGGCTCCGCTCCGCTCACCGTCGTCGATCTCCCTCCCCCGTGTTGTACCTGCCCAAGGTGAGGAGATCAGGAATCGGTTCCCCTCGCTCCCCTCTCCGTTTTGGCCCTCTTCCCGGCCGTCGTCGTGCCCAGAGTCACTGGGGGAGCTCCGCCAGTAGCCCCAAGCCAGCTCTCTCCTCTCTGCCCGCCACCGTCGATCTCCCTCATGGCGTCGTCCCTGTCCATGGTGAGGAGATGAATCGGTTCCCATCGCTCCTCTCACAGTTTTGCCTCTCTCCCTGGTCGCTGCCATGCCCGGAGTCGTCGGCGGGAGCTCCACCGCCGTCCAGGTTGGCCCCTCATCCACGCCGGCCAAGGAATTGTCCAGTTTTGTCTCTGAATTTAAATGTATATTTAGAACACATCTACTGACTGCATTTCCTTCCTTTCATGAGGACTTTTATCAATTGTATCAACATGTGTACAATTGATGACTTTGAAGCAAATTGGAAGCCATTAATTTCTAAGGTCAGCTCTCAAAATACTGAATGGCTTAACTCAATGTAAAACCGTCGCCATCAATGGGTCTCAGTGTACTTGAGAGGCACATTCTTTGGGGATGTGTCATTAAAGCAGCGGTGTGCAACCAGGAGTTTGTTGCTTGAAGGTTATATCAGTGCCAATTTTGATTCGCAGCCATTCATTCAGCAGTATGAAAAAGCTCTAGACTGTTGTTATGAGAAGGAGGTGAAGGAAGAAATTGAAATGAAATATTCACTTCCAGATATCAAGACATCATCTCCTATAGACAGGCAAGGAGCAAAGTTATATACATGGTCAATGTTTTTGATATTTTAACAGGAAATTGTTGATGCTTCTGTTTACCCTGCTAAAATGGTAAAAGAAGAAGATGGTGTTTCCATTTGTATAGTGATCAAATCTGAAGGAAGTTGGAAGCCTGCAACAGTTCAGTTCAGTTCAGTTCTTCTGGAAGTCTGCAACATATAGCTGTCGGATGTTTGAATATTGGTATAATCTGTAGACACATACTTACTGTATTTGGTGTAAGAGGTATCTCTGCACTTCCTTCTCTATGTTTTGTAAATAGATGGACAAAGGATGCCATGGATAGAAGCTCAAGCAAGAAAGTTGATGAAGTTAACGGAGTTGAGGAGCAAAGAAGTAGCTGCTGAAGATGATCAGCACTCCCCAATATGACATTACAAACAGTTTGTGTCGTGAAGCACTAAAGTATGCTGAAGAGGCTGCTAACGGGTTAATATGGCCAAGAGAGGTATTGGACAGGTAGCACCATTAGCAGTGATGCCAATTGCAGCCTAACCACCAGAAGGTTTTGGAAAATTTCAGGAGGTTAGTTCTAATAAGCAAAAGAAGAGAAAATGGAATTCAAACAGCTCAAGGGAGAGCACCACCTCAAATCAACTTATGTATGTGCAACAACCAAATGCTTTACAAGGGCTTAAACAACTAATTGTTGATGCTCCTGTTTCTTTCTGTACTCAATATGGACAAACATTAGGCACGAGTAATCCGATTGATGACGATATACCTCCTTCTGTAGTTGTTGATAAGTTTACTGGGTTACCTTAACGAAATGCATCAGCATCTTCGTCAGGAAATCTACAAGAAGCAAAATATGTAGAGGTTGTTTCACAAATTAAAGAGGTAGTTTAATTTGATGACTACCAAAGTTGATATGACCCATATTTTTAAGTGTCAATCACCTTACATTTCTGCTTTTAAAGTTCATCTTAAAATTTTGCTTAAAATTAAGCTATCAGTGTGTTATATTGTCATTGAAAAGTTCACTCAAATCCCACAGCATCGCGCGGGGAATCACCTAGTATTATAAATCGCACGTGCAATTTGCAGCGATGCATCACAAATAAATGGTGAGCATGCATATGACTTTTGGTAGTAGTTGGTAAATGTGTTAGGTGAATCACTTTTTTAACTTCGAATTCTTTCTATCCTAGATCCGTTTGAACCTTTGTACTTCTTATATATAATCAATGCAATAAAATAAGTTGCATGTGCTGGCGCAGTTGGTTAGTCTCCTTGGGGAGGAGCTAACCCACCAGGGTTAGAACCCTGGCCTCTCACCGTGTTGAGGTGGGGCTTTAAAGCCCCCCCTGCCCACATTCATTTTTTTATTACATATATTTTATTTTTATGTTCAAGATGTCTACAACACAATAAGGTAGGGGAATCCACTAGTTTACTTGATTGAAAAAGGTATCGAGGCATTTTTCTCCTCGAGGGTGTGCTGTGCAAAAGATTTGGTTGAGGTTAGGATTAAAATCTATCCAATATCCGATATACATGTGTATTAATGCACCATGTAAACGGCAGAGAATTAATGCTATATATTGATTATTGAGTGGCTTTTTTGACAAGGCTGGATTATATATATATATATATACACGGTTTGAAACTAGGAGGGCAAGAAGCCTTTCCATGAGGTAACACATGTATATCATAGGATTGAGATTACGTACATTGTTCGTCTAAACGGCCATTTAGTCCATTTAAACGGATGAAGGCCACATATGTTGTTTATGCTCTAAACAACAAATTAAACAATTGAACCATTTAATGCCATTTAAACAGATAAAAACTGTCAAAATGATTTAAATAGAATCGAGTTAAACATGATTAAATGAGTTAAACAACCATTCAAATCACTATTTTTAGTCGAACAGAGAATTATAACTAACAAATTTGTCATCAAAATAATTAACATTGCAAGTATATGAGGTTTGTGAGATTTATTTTTCTTCCAAAAATAAGTAGTACATAAATTATTTCTTACATGTATAAATATATATATACTTAAAGCATATTTGACCTTTACATACATAAATATGTATATTTTAGAGTTATTGTCCCAAACCATTTAGGCCATTTAACTTCATTTAAACACCATCTAAACGGTCTAAATGCTAAGCAAAGGGAGACCGAATGTTTACCTTTTAATATTTAGGATAACATTGATCACAAAAATAATCCTAAACGACCAAATCTAGAGAGAAACCCATACATACATAACTTAAAATGTTAAAACTAAACAAATAAGAAGATAACAGAATAATTATCTACATTTGGATACAATTAACTGATGCAGAAATTTATAGAAAATAAATTGCTAAATTTAAACAATACTATTGTTTCAGTTTCAAACAAAATTTTTGCTTTGCTCATTAGTATTGTCTTCTCCGTCCCTCTAACTAGAATTGTTCTCTGTTAACATCACTATTTTTTGGGTTCCAATCGCTTATGAATCGAAGGTTGGTTCTATCTCACGAAGGACGTGATGTGCTGATGAGTGTAGTTGTAGGTTTGTTTGTGTACACGTGGTGTGACTGAGTGAGGTGTGCATGTGTAAGGTTTGATGCGTGTGCGTTGTACATGAGCAGATACTACAATTGTAGCCAGATAAGAGGTGTCAAAAATAAAAGTTTCGGGTACCAATCGAGGTTATATTTACTCAGTTTAGGTGAGAGTTCTGACCATAGGAGGAACCGAGGTAGAAAACATGGTGGATTAGTGGAAGGATGAGAGTTTGCTAGCTGTCTATTCCACGGGATGGAGGGGTGGATTTGAGGAAAGGTGCTCATGGCAGAGGTCATCAGACGTTGTCGCGCTGAAGAGGACATTTGATATCATGTTCTTGGGCACTAAGAACTTGAGATGAAAGAGCTAGTTGGAATAACAAAAAAATGGGTTTGGCCTTCTTACTACGGGATATCTCATAGATCGATGACGACTGTTATAGGGTTTGCCGAGTGACATCTCTCACGTGCTCGGCAAACAACCGTTTTGCCGAGTGTTGCGCGAAAAATACTTGGCAAAAAAAAACTCGGCAAACTTCCTTGTTTGCCAAGTATTTTTTCCGACACACGGCAAACAGCTCTTTGGCGAGTTATTTTCTTTGACACTTGGCAAACAAGTAAGTTTTCCTAGTGTTTTTCTGGCACTTGACAAATAAATATTTTTTTCTTTTCTACCCCTCAAACTTTTCTTTACTCTGCACATACAACATGTGATACTTTATGTGAAAGTTTGGTAATGTTTTGTATCTTTTTGCTATGTTTAAACAATTAATTGCATTTCAAGAAAATTTTTGTATCAAGTCAAAATTGAACTGAGTTATTTAAATAATGGAACAAAATTTATAGAAAATTGATATTCATATTACTCATCCCTATTTGAGGCCTTACTTGTGAAATGAATAGGAATTTGGAACATCTTGTTCAGAAAACATGACAGTGAACTTGTGGTCGTATGGTTTTAATTTTTTTAAAACCAAACAAAGTCTTAAAAATCATGAGATTTTTCATGATGAGATGATATCATATGTGGAGGCTATGGTAAGAAATTGAGAAGGTTTCAGACATTTTGTCTCATACGATGTTTAGAAATCGAAGCTTCTCACAGGAAATTTTTAGAGTTGAACTGGATTCAATAAGATTTGGAGTCAAAGTAATTGTCACATTGTGATTTGACTACAAAACTTTTTTTACAAGCAATAGAGAACAAAGATTGCTATGTGATTTTTTGGTAATTTATTGGAACCGTTTGATACTTTTAATGTATTAAGTTCCATTATATTATTTTAATTGATATAAATTAAATTTGAGCTATAAATGCATAAAATAATTGAATTATATGTGTAAAAAATCAAATACTTATTATTGAGTGAATTTGATAAAGTATTGTTGAATTAATTGATATTGATTTAAGTTTAGATTATGGAAGAAGAAGAAAAGGAAATTTGAAGAAAGAAGATTAGAAAAACGTTTTTCCAAGTGTTTTATTTTGGCACTTGGCAAAGAAATTCTTTGCCGAATGTTTTTCGGAGCACTCAGCAATAATGCCATGTCACTTATGTCACGACCCTTCGGCCGTGGCGGATAATTGCCGGCGTGATGCCGAACAGCAGGGGATGAGATTGCAGAGAAGCTAGATGAGATAACGGAGAAGCTAGATGAGAAATTAGATTGATTTGTTTGATATTGCTTACCTAGATTGATACATCCCCTCTCTTTAAATAGAGGGAGTTCCTTGACCTCTAAGAAAGTACTTAACCCTAATCCTAACCCTAATGGGCCTGCCGAGCCGGCCCATAAGACCCCTGGCTGCCGCCCATGACACTGCCCCAACCTGTCGCGCCGCCGACTTGATTGCGCCAGTGCCATACGGGCGATGCGACGCCCGCCTCGCTGTCAGCCGGCGAGCTTGCGTGCTTGCGGCACGCCGCCCTGCCCGCGCGCCACGGCCTGCCGCCGGTCGAGCCGCACCGTCCCACGACCACAGGCGAGACGCCCGCACCCTCCGCGCCGCCATGCGCAGCTTCCGAGTGCTTCGCGCCACCACGCCCGCCGCTCGAGTGTGCGCCCGCTACGCCGCCACTAGTGCCTGCATCACCATGCACGGCTAAGAGCAACCCCCGTGCCGCTTGGACTTGACGCCGCACCAAGAAACCACGGGCCGCTGCCTGGAGCCGCGCCGCCGCCGCCGCCGCCTCTGCTTGAGCACGGTCGATCTTTCTACTCGCGCGCAACACCTGCGCTTGGCGCCGCCCGAGAAGGCCTCACGCCGCCGCTGTGGGCGATAACTGCCGCTTCACGAAGCCGCCCGCGCGGGGTTGCAGATTGCTGCACCGCACCTCTGGCGAGCACATCGACAAGGACGCGGAGAGCTTTGCTCTGAGCATCAAGATCAGAGGGAGAGCCCATGGACGACCCGAGAGTTTAGGTAAATCCTGGTCTCGTGATACCAAGTTGTCACGACCATTCGGCCGTGGCGGATAATTGCCGGCGTGATGCCGAACAGCAGGGGATGAGATTGCAGAGAAGCTAGATGAGATAACGGAGAAGCTAGATGAGAAACTAGATTGATTTGTTTGATATTGCTTACCTAGATTGATACATCCCCTCTCTTTAAATAGAGGGAGTTCCTTGACCTCTAAGAAAGGACTTAACCCTAATCCTAACCCTAATGGGCCTGCCGAGCCGGCCCATAAGACCCCTGGCTGCCGCCCATGACACTTATCCAACAATCTCAATTGCTACATTCTCATTGGTCCTCTTCCTCTCAACTAGATAAGACCCCCTCCTCATCTCCTTATATCCCTTAGTCTCTCTTCCCCCTGCCTCAGATCCGGCCACCGGCCACCTTGCTTCCCACCCCTACTGGCGCTGCCCCTGCCCTACGTGCAGAGTGGCGGTGCCCCCGATGAGGCCGCTGGAGGTGGTGGTGGCGGCGCTTCTGAGACCCGTGGTCGAGGGTGTTTATTTATATATTCTGTTCTCTGCCAAGTGAAACATAGCACAGGGCAAAGCATTTTTTTTTTAATTTTTCAAAAATCTTCGCCGAGTGTCAAATATGTCATTCGACACAGCCTTCACCGAGTGTTTTTTTACCTTTTTTGGGTAAAAGAGTGTTTTTTACCAATCGCCAAGTGTTTCTGGCACTTAGCATACTTCCGGTTTCCCGTAGTGTTTATTACTAGCGTCATGTACAAATGGTTGAATGTGAATCAAGTACTAGTATAGTTGGAGAAATCAAGAGGATTAAGACTATGTCGACACTCAGTCACTTATTATACCACTAGCTAGATAGAGATGTACCCTTGGTAATTTACTTATGGAACAAGCTAAGCCTCTTCTTCATTCCAGACATGCACGCAACCTAAGTCACCTCATGGTGGAGTGGATCGTAGCATAGAGTGAGGAATCAATTAATCATATTCATATATAATGATAAAAGTCTACTCTATAGGTAATAATCGATCTGTACCCGAGTGTAGAGCAATTATTTTACTTGATTACACTAACTAATCACAGGACCAGGTACTCCGAACATAGTAAGATTCTTTCCAGAGATATTTCTTATAAGTACAGGTAATTAACTGCCATATCGATCAGCGATCCATATGCAGCCGGAGAAGACAAGATTGCACTTTTTACAAGTAGAGTAGTACAGTAATCTAATATTAACAAAAATATCTATAGAGGAACAGATCACTTTAAGTAAGCACTGAAGTACTGTGGTAATTACTACCACTAGTAGTAACAAATACTAAAGGGACAGGGAACATCAACTGGGCACATGCATGACGTAGGGCGGCTGGATGCGACAAACCAAATGGATGTCACTCGGCCTGTTTATTTTACGTGAATATGTGTGAATGAATAGTGTATTGAAGTGAAAAGTTGTGAAAAGTGTGCATTGAGACACCGCGTGCTATGTGAGAAAAAGATGTGACTCGATGTGATGGTGAATAGTGCATTGGAGTGGAAAGTGGAGAGAAATGTGGGGAAACTAAACAAGATCAAAATTTAAGAAAATAATTAGTGTTTCTCCAATCTTTCATCATTCACGACTACATCTTGATCTTTTATTTGTTCAATACTCTATCGGTCCCATAAAGAGTGTCTATTTTAACTTCTTCTTAGTCAAACCATTTGAGACCAAGTTTACAAAGAAAAGTATCAATATTTATAACGCTAAATAGGTATGATATGAAAATATATTTCATAATGAACCTAATCAAGTTTGTTAGACATAAAAAAATATTGATATATTTTTATACAAACTTGGTAAAACATGAGATGATTTGAATTAGAACAAACTCAAAGGGACACTCTTTACGAGACTGGGGGAGTATGGAAAAAGTAAATGTATTTTAATTGATGTGGTAATGGAAAAGGCTGCGGAGGAGAAAGCACAATTTGATGCATGATATCGATATCTATGGTAAATACGAAGAGAAGGGACGTACAGCTTGTGTAAAATACTGCACTGAAGTAAATATTGGTGTGTCAACATTTACATATACAATTAATTTAATCCTGAAGTCGCCGCTAGTATCTGAAAATGACGAATAGGCATAGTAGAGTGTGATATAAATATATGGTAGCATGTACTATCATTTGTTTTTATATAGTCATATAATAAGATTGGCAACTTTTTGCTAGATTCGCGGAGCTCCTTTTTCCAGATGAACACTCAACAGCTGCATCTGCATGCTGAGTCTACACAAATAAAAATCAAGAACGACAACTTGAAATAGCGCTGTTTGTTTATTCTGTCTGGTATCAGAACCAGCTAAGTTTTACAAACTTGGAAAGTTTCCTCCCTTTTTCAACACAAAAATATTACAAAACAATGAGCACCTATCTTATTTATTTATTATCATCATTTATGGATTTTTGAGTGTTTCTATTTTCAATGTTGATTTTGGCAAACAAACTGAGAAGATTTTTCTAGTTGATTTGACTTTATATTATCTTTGGGAATAAACAAAACACTTCTCTACTATAGGTTATCTACTCGATTATACACTTGCTCTACATGAGCTATATTGATGAAGCCAGCCTCACAAGATTTGGTTGTGGCGGCATCGTTACATTTAATTTGGCACATGTGGTCAAGAAGTTTTTTTTTACCCTAGTATTTGGGCTTAGGGTGGTGGTCCATTCTATAGATTGATTTACATTGAAGTGTTTGGGCTTCCTCTCTTTGCATCCCGCTATGTAAAGATCGGAAGTATTTCAAGAATATATATACCCCCTCCCCCCCCACACACACACACATATAGACATCATATTTTAAACCTAACATCATGATGAAGCATATATAGCTAACATTGATGAGAGAAGACGTGTTAAATATAATCTAATAGTAGGCTAACTTTTTGGAACTGAGATTTATTTCAGACACTACGGAAACCCCGAAGTTGTTGAGTGCTCAAAACACTCGACAAAGGCGTTTTCGAGTGTTGCACGTGACGCCCACTCGGCAACCATATACCCGGCAAAGGGGGCTTTGCCAAGTGTCAAAAGTCGAACACTCAACAAATGTTTGCTGGGTGCCGGATCTGGTACCTGTTGGGGAGTTGGGCAAAAACCTTTCACCCTCGAAACGTCGAAGTTGCCGAATTCGTGAATATTTTTGTGAATATGCCTCAGGGCGGAAAATCTGTTTCGTGGCAAGGAAACGTTCGTAGAGGTGTTCTGTTAATTTTACATAATTCGCTGATCTTCTAACATCGTGCAAAATAATCGCCGAATTAACCTTGGATCGCAAGTCTGTTGTCTGTTTCAGGACGTCTAGGATCTGGCGAATTTAGGAAATCATGAACCTGCGAACTTCGGGAAGCCCAAGGAATCTCAGTTCGTAAGTCTTGATAAGTGATGATCTTCACGAATGAGGTTTCGGGAGTCAATAGGAAGCCAAGTCAAAGACGTCATCTCAAAAAGTCCGGATTTGAAGTATGAACTAGTGGCAGGCTTGTGTATTGAATTAGCCCCGTAAATCACGGGATGTAAAAGACATTCATGTACATATTCACACTAGGAATATTCTCTAGATTCGAGGGTAATCTCGGAATGTAAAAGTCCCTTCGTCTCCCTATAAAAGGAGGTCCGAGGGCACGTGTAAAGGGATTCACAACTTTTGAGGTGAGTACAGACTTTCGGGGATTCCTTGTCCCCTCTTCCGTTCTTACCTTCGCGAGTTTATTTCGGAATCTTGTGTTCGGGGATCCCATCCGATTTTCGAACCCCCCAACATTGGCGCCCACCGTGGCTTCAGCCGACAAACAATCTGAGAGCCAGGTGTGGTTCGAGGACCGGTGGATGGTCGCTTCCTAGTGTGATGAGTGATTGACAACGTGGTGTGGACTGATTCTTGGCTAAGTATTGCAGGTGCAGGTTGCGGCTTGACGGTGCAGTGCGGTGAAGAACAAGCGCGAAAGGTCGTTGCGGTGAGGCCTCGGTGTGGAGAAGACAAGTAGGCTTGGTTCGAGGGACCCGTGGCTGCGGGGGTCAAGTGCGGGCCGCATGGTGGCAAGAACGGCAAGATGAAGTCATGGACGGTTTCTTGGTTGAGCCTCAAAACCAAGGTCGAGCCGGGACTACGTGGGAGCCGAGTCATGAGTGGTGATTGGCGGAGGCTACACCGAAGTTCAGCGGGGTTTCCGGTGGTTCACCGAAAACCACCGGGTTCCTTGGTTGATCCACAAAGCCAAGACCAAGAACCAAGATGAGGTGCGCTCGGTCGACCGGTGGGTCGGAGTGGTGCCGGTCTGACCGGGTGAGGAGCACCGGTCGACCGGCGCGACGACGCAGTCCGAAATCTTCGAAGCGGAGGACACGCGTCGGGATCGCAAGGCTTGCGTCGAGGCTAAGCAAGTTTGCGGTCGCTGGGCATCCGTCCGATGGAGCGAAGACAAAGTTTTCCGAATTCGCCCTTGAGGGGCATGTATCCCTAGTTAGCTAGTAAGGGTATTTTCATCTTTCGGTTGCCTCCATAAACCAAGTGGTGAGAGGATGGCAGCCATCTCTTGGAACCCTAGCTCATTTGCTTTCCTATTTTCTCTTCCTATTTTCCTTAGGATTTTCTTAGGACTAGCTTGAGAGCTTCATGGTGAGATCTTGTGAGAGGGAAGGATGATCGGGCGGCAAGCTAGACCTTGTATGAACCTCTTTGGTATGTATAGATGATTCGGCGTGGTTCCTCAAGGCTTGGATGTGTCTTTCCCGTTTCTTCTTTTTGGTGATTTTCAGAGCCCTTTCTTGGCGATTTTCTTGGAGCGATTTCGAGGCCTTTCTCTTTGGGATTTGGTGGGAGATGTATGCATGAACCCTTCGTGGTTCTTTTCCCTTTGATTCCCCTCCCAAATCAGTGAGTAAAGAGGCTCGATTTTGGGGTTTTTGTGGCTCTAGGGTTAGAGGCGTTCTTGGTGGGATTTCTTGATTGTTTTGATTTAGCAAGTTTTGGTGGACCAAATCTTGGCTATGGAGTACCCATGAGGTGTTCCTACTATCCCCAAAGTCTTGCACAAATCCGTGGAGCGATTCGGGAGATCGGGAGTTGGATTTGGGACGGCGTGCTGCTCACCGGCCCCGACCGGTGCAGAGGCTCTGTGGGTTTTGCCTCGGGTGAGCTCGTGAGTTCGTTGTAGTCCCGTGTTGCTTGTTCGAGTTTGGGTCGGGTTTGGAGCTCGAGGCTGTTTGGTAGATTTGGGGTTTCTGGCTTGAACCGGTCGACCGGTGAGCTACACCGCCCCGAGGTGTAAAGGCCTTCTGTGGAAGTTCCCGGGTTGTACCAGTGGCCTGACCGGTGGTGCTCACCGGCCTGACCGGTGTAGGTCAGTAGAGCTCGAGTTGCTAGTTCCGCTGCGTTCTCGAGTTCGTGAAGGTGGTTGTTGGTTCCTAGGACCGGTAGCACTCCGATGGGCTGCGTGGTCTTGGCCAACAGGTAGTTGAGTCGGAGACGTGATTTGGAAGCCGTGTTCGTCTTGTTGGAGTTCTCATCTCCTTCGAGAAGAATTTTATCGGCCCCATTCACTCCCCCCCTCTCTGGTTCGCCTAATCGGTCCTTCACAATCCACGATGCCTCCACAGAAGAAGTCCAAGAAGAACACACCCACATAAGTCAACCAGGAAGATCATTATACTGAAGAAGACAACGGAAACTCTCTCACTGCAGAACCTTCGCAGATTTCGGACCAAGAGAGGAGGGGCTCGAGGCTCTCCAAGGCACGAGAGAAAATGGCGACACTCTAGAACCACTCACTCAAGAGGAAGCTGGGGAAGATGACCAGCCGTTGATAGAGAACTAGAAAGAGTGCACCGTAAAGTACGCCACGTATGAAGAGAAAGAAAGATTCGCGAACCAACTAGAAATAAAAAGAAGAGCTTCGGAGAAGCTGGAGAAACTTAACCAGGCAAAAGAGCAAATAGAAAGAATGCAAAGAGAAATTGATGAAATGAAAGAACAAGAAAATAGTTCACTGTGGCGTGAGTCACCACACCAGAACTCTGACCAGAACAGAAAAACTTCAAGAGAAAACTTTTCGCGGTAACGTATCTCGCATGATTCGCAGATCCAGATTCACCACTCTCACTCGGGTTGCAAACTGCGGCCACCAAAAGTTCAAACCAGTTTTTCTCCCAAAGTACAATGGGTATGGAAACTCCAGACAGTTTCTCATGAGATATGAATCAGCTGTGAATTCAGCAGGAGGAGATGATGTCGCACTGGCCAAATCATTCATCATTGCTTGTGAAGGCCCTGTCCTCAACTGGTACTCTCTGCTACCACCACACTCAATCTGCAGCTGGATCGACCTCAAGACAAAATTCATCCAAGCTTTCCAGATATTCCATGAAAATGCGGCAAAATCATCGGACTGTACATTGCAAGCAAAAGATAGAGAGTCATTACGAGTAAGAAGATTCATGCAACAAAGATCTCAGATCCCAGAAGCAGACGACAAAACAACAATACAAGCGCTGATCAAAGGCCTGACTCCGGGACCAACAGCCTCATACTTGTCCCGAAAAGAGCCCAAAACTATTGGCGAACTCTTTCACAAACTAGAAGAATACATCAAGTCCGATGAAGATCATCGAAGAAGAGTTGCTGAACGAAATGAGGCAAGGCAAGGCAATAGAGGAACAACATCGAAACCTCACTCTCAAAACCCACGAAATATCAACAATGTGGAAAAACATCAGTTTGGCCAGGACAACAGACTAAGCACAAGAGGAGGTTTTTCGTCAAGAGGCAGAGGAAGGGGGAAAGGACCCCCGAAGGTTCAGAACCACGATCCAAGAGATCCATACTTCTACTGCCGATATCACGGAAGAGGCCATAGCACCGAAGCGTGCCCAGAAACCAAAAAGAACATAGCAAGAATCCAACAAGAGAAAACTATGATGAGTATTGCCTCCACGGTGCCGAACCAATTCCGTCCAAACTTCTGGCAACCACAACTTATGGGTCCCTAACCGAATCCAGTCTCAATTCAAGAAGCCAAGAGCGCAATCGTCGGCAGCCTTCCCAATAGTTCTATCCTCAATCTCAGGCAATTCAAGCCATTCAGTAACCACAACCAATTCAAGAAATGTTGCCTCCACCACCCGACAATTCATCAAGACAAGAGTCGAGTTCGAGAGGCCATAATCCGAAAGCCTTACCTTCCTTCGGAACTATCATGCCTATAACAGGTGGTTCAGCCATGGAGTTTGAGACAAAAAGACAAAGAAATAATTACTTCAGATCTGTGAACACAGTCATCAATGACGGTCCAGCAAACAGCGACCGAATGGGCTAAGATGCCGATAACATTCATCGAACAGATTTCGATGAAATCAGAGACCACAACGATGCCATGGTCATCGAGGTGAATATAGCCGGATGGGTCATCGGAAAAGTTCGTGGATAATGGAAGTTCGACATCTTATTCATGAAAACTTTTGAGAAGATGAGCTTGAGTCCACCGTAGAGTACCCACTGGGTTTCTGAGGAAAACCAATCAAGCCAGCGGAAAAATAGCTCACTGTATCTTTGGAGATCTTGACAATGCCGTAACCGAAACTCTCACTTTCGACGTGGTGGACATGTACCATCCATACTTCGCTGATTTTCGAGAGGATTCATTAACAAGTTCGATGCGGTGATAAGGCAACAGTTCCTATGTATGAAAATGCCGCACCAAAGGAGTCATCACAGATTCTGGCGATCGAAGAGGCCCGAAACATTGAAAAGGGTCACACACCGGGACAAACCAACGTGCATCACCCGAACTCTTCCAAGAGAAGAAAGAACCATATGTTGAGGCCAAGAGAGATAAAGAAAAGTTGAAATAGTCACGATGGTGAAATGAAGAAAGTGTACTTAGATGGTATGCCGACAGAGCATGTGATAGGGGCTCATCTCATCCCCAAGAAGAGAAAGAACTTGTTCGCCCTCAACAGGAACAAGGATGTTTTGCATGGTCACCAAAGATCTGCGGGGTGTTGATAGGGATATCATCGAGCATGCCCTAGAAATGCAGACGAAAGAATAACCCGAAAAGCGTAAACTCGTGAAGATGTCCAAGAAAAGTCAAGGCAGTAGAGGCTGAGGTACAGAGACTTCAGGACGCCAAGGTCATTTGAGAAGTCATGTATCCTGTATGGCTGGCTAATCTTGTACTACCAAGAAGAAGAATGGAAAGTGGCGAATGTGTGGACTTCATGATTTGAACAAAGCTTGCAAGAAGGATGACTTCCCTTAGAAAGGGTGGACAGTCGTTGATGACGCCGCAAACAGAAATGTTATCACTCTGGACATGTTCTCGTGGATATCACCAAATAAGGGTACGCAAAGAAGATGAGGAAAAAACAAGTTTCATCACCCCTTTCGGAACCTTTTGTTTCGTAAGAATGCCAAAGGGTTTAAAGAATGCAGGATGCACGTTTTCAAGAATGATAGCAATAGTTCTTCATCCCCAGCTTCGAAGAAACATTCTAGCATATGTCGATGACATAGCCGTAAAAGCATTCAAAGAAGAGAGACCACATCGATTTAGCGTAAACTTTCGCGAACCTCAGGGCAGCGAATCTTAAGCTGAATCCTGAAAAATGTGTTTTCAGCATTCACAAAGGGAAAGTTCTGGGATGTTTGGTTTCAACAAAAGGCATCGAGGCAAATCCTGACAAAATTAAAGCTTTAGTCGAGATGCAAGATCCTGTTTCGGTGAAAGATGTGCAAAAATTGACATGGAGAGTTGCCGCCCTCAATGATTTCATCCCAGCAGAGAGAAGTTTACCTTTCTTCCAAGTTCTCTGAAGTTCCAAGAACTTTCAGTGGTCCGAATCTCAGAAACAAGCCTTCCAAGAACTCAAAGACTACCTGTCAAACATGACTAAGCTATGTCCTCCAGAGCCAAAATCACCGCTCTTACTATACCTATCGCTTGATTCGTAAGCCATTACTAGTGCAAGAGAAAGAGGAAGAAGGAAAACTAAAACAAATTCCAGTATATTTCGCTTCGGAAGCTCTTTCGGGATCTAAACTCTTCTACTCTAAATTGGAGAAGATAGCATATGCAGTCGTGATGGCTGCAAGGAAACTAAGGCACTACTCCGAGGGTCACCGAATAAGGGTCATCACGAACCAGCCACTGAATGACCTGTTCACGAATAAAGAAGCATCAACTCGAATCATCAAATGGGCCGAACTATCGTAATACGGTTGACTTGAGAGAAGAAGTGCAATCAAATCGCAAGTCTTGGCAGATTGTTGTGGGTGGACATCACCGAATCATAATTCTGGCGAAGAAATAGTCACACCATGGGTAGTGCATTGTGATGGGGCTTGGGGTGACAGGGGAATTGGTATAGCAGCAATTGTAACATCCGCAACCGGAGTTGTGATAAGATATGCAGCTCGACTTGATTTCGCAGATGATGTGCAATCTACAAACAACACAACTGAATATGAGGCTTTGCTCCTAGCTCTGAGAAAGATGAAAGCTCTGGGTCAGCTAACCTTTATCATTAAGACGGATTCCAAAGTCATTCAAGAACATATAGAGAAAGAAAGCGAAGCAAGGAATCCAGTTCTAATGAAGTATCTTGAGAAAGTCAGAGAAATGGAGAAGCATTTCAAAGGCTACTCAGTCCAACATATACCAAGAAATGATAATAATGACGCAGATAAACCGGCAATGACTCGAGAATCGGGCAATGCCTCAGGATGTGTTCTTGAAATCATCAAAGAACCAGTCATCAAAGATCTGAAAGCCAAAAGCTGTGAACATTGTGAGATTCGTGATTGGAGGCGAAATCATGGCATACTTGAGGGGTCACTATGAGCCGCAAGATGAATTGGAAGAAAAAAGACTAAGGCAAAGCGCAAGGGGCTATACTGTAGTAGACGGAGAGCTATACAAGTCTGGAGTCACCGAACCATGGTTGAGATGCATAACCTCCGAAAAGGGTATAGAACTTCTCAAGGAAATTCATAGTGGATTTTGTGGTGCACACATAGGCACAAGAGCCCTGGCAAGCAAAGCAATAAAACAAGGATTTTTCTGGCCCTCCATAAATGTTGATGCAAAAAAGCTTGTTCAGGAATGTGAAGCATGCCAAAAAACAGCGAATCAGCAGAATCTCCCGTCCATGCCAGTTCATCTGATTCCTCCATCATGGCCTCTGCAAAGGTGGGGAATGGATCTGGTCGGCCCATTACCGACAGCTCAAGGAAACTGCAAGTTCGCAGCAGTAGTGGTTGATTACTTCACCAAGTGGGTGGAAGCAAAGGCATTGGCAAATATCACAGCACCAACAATTCAGAAATTCTTCTGGCAAAACATAATCTGCAGATTCGGGGTACCAAGAGAGCTGACTGTTGATAATGGGAAGCAATTCGACTGTTACTCTTTCAAGGAATACTGCAGAACTCTAGGCACTCAAGCAAAGTTTTCTTCAGTTTATCACCCGCAGTCTAACGGGGCTGTTGAAAGAGCAAACAGGCTGATATTTTCGGGAATCAAAAAGTGTCTATATGATCAAAAGAAAGGCAAGTGGACGGATGAATTGCCGAAAGTAATCTGGTCTCATAATACCACAGTGTCAAGAGCAACGGGTTTCACACCTTTTCGCTTATTGTTCGGTACCGAAGCAATGACACCAGAAGAGATCAAGAACAAAAGCGTGAGAGTGCAGAAAGCAAAAGAGATTGAAGAGGTTGACATGAAGGTAGAGAAAGACATGATTGAGCTAACAATACTCGAAGCTTCAGAAAATATCGGAAAATACCAAAGAGAAACCAAGGCATGGAAAGATAAAAAAGTAGTCAGGAAAAACATCAAGATCAAGGCGACTTAGTTACGAAAAGAAAGAAAAATTGGGAGAACACGAAACTCCAAGAACCATGGGAAGGGCCATACATAGCAAAGGAAACAAACATGCCAGGAGCTTTCCGGCTAACAGACCAAACTGGTGAAGAGCTGCCACATTCGTGGAATGCAGAAAGTTTGAAAAGGTATTACCCTTGAAAACCATGATAGTAGTTAGATTCATTTTTCAGCATTTCTTTTCACAACTTTAGATCCCAAAAAAATTGTAAAACTCCCGAACCGCGGATCTATAAGTGGTTTCGGGAACAAAAACATTTACCTTTCGCATTTAAGTTAGAATAAGAAGGACCGTACTCTTTTCCTTGCAAAGGGGGCCCTAAATCAAGGGGGTTTTTAACGGATCCTATGTAAATACTCTTTGTGATATATATGAAAAGAGTCTTCCCCCAAAGTATTCGTCTTGCAAAGTACCATCATGATAAAAGTTCTTGAGAAAAGGCTCCGTGATAGCCTAGATTCCATCATGAGAAAAGTTCTTGAGAAAAGGCTCCGTGGTAGCCTAGATTCTATCATGAGAAAGTTCGTAAAAAGGCTCCGTGATAGCCTAGATTCCATCATGAGAAAAGTTCGTAAAAAGGCTCCGTGATAGCCTGGATCCCATCATGAAAAAAGTCCGTGAAAAAGGCTCCGTGATAGCCTAAGTTCCATCGTGAGAAAGGAAAAGTTCGTGAAAAGGCTTCGCGATAGCCTAAGTTCCAACGTGAGAAAGAAGTTCCATCGTGAGAGAAAGAAAAGTTCTTGAGAAAAGGTTCGCTATAGCCCCGAATTCCATCATGTGAAAGAAGAAATCGTGAAAGGGCTCCGTGAAAGCCGAGATTAAACAAAAGAAAAGAAAAGTTCTGTGAAAGAGGCTCCTTGATAGCCAAAGGCTCCGTGAAAGCCTAAATCCCACCTTAAAGGGATTTCCCTCGAAAGGCGAGACAACAACAAGTTGCGGCCTAAAATCCCACCTTCAAAGGGATTTCCTACCGAAAGGGCTGAGACAACAACAAGTTGTGCCCTAAATCCCACCTTAAAAGGGATTTCCTACCGAAAGGCCAGAGACAACAACAAGTTGTGGCCTAGATCCCACCTTGAAGGGACATCCTACCAAAAGCACGGGAACAACTGAAGGTTGTGGCCCAGAAAACACAAGCGTTTCTATTCGGAATTTTATGTGTGAAAAGTTATAGCCAAAGTTACCTCGGTTGAAAGAGAAAATAAGAATTGTAGGGAACATTCATGAAGAGTTATAAGAACTTTTTTAGGAAAATCTTCTTCCAAGGGCCAAGGGGCTCAATCATCTCCGAAGGCTAGAGTTCATAAAGGATGGTTGAAGCAACTGAAGGTTGCGATATCAACCCGGGCAAGTATGCCAAGCGGGTGCAGGTCCACAAAATTCGTGAAACAAATTTTGTCGACCTGCATTCGAAAGGGGTTATCAATTCTCAGGCACCCACGAAATTTTGCATGAAAACGGCAAGGTGGGGAGGGTGACGTTTTTTCTTAAAAAACGAGTTTATTGCCTTAGTTTCATACAAAATTTCATAAAATCAAAATTACAAAGCTTCCAAGAGCTGAGAATTTCAGAAAGGAAGTTCGACGATACGGCCTGGTTTACGACCCCTTTCTTCGACAATATCACTAGCATAAGCGAGGCTACAATCGCCAGTTGTAGGGCTAAGGGGCTCCGTCTTCACCAAGGTCCGTGAACTCAAGGCTTCGCTGGTAAGAGCATAACCGTCTCGTTGAAGGAAAAACCAACTAAGTTGAAAACTACACATCGAATAATACTGACAACATTCGGCCCAAAAGTCAGTAAATCTGCATCCAGGATTAGCTTCTTTGTACAATCGCCAAGCTTCACCACTAACTATTTGATCCTGGCGATGGATTCGCAAAGGTATCACATCCTGCACAGGCCCACCTTGCAGGACCTGCGCAGGTTAAAATTTACAAGACAAAGTTCGGAAGGGGCTCGCAGCCCACAAATATACAAGTATATAGTTTTCGACATCAAGAGTGATGTTCGGACAAGCGTAATTTCATCCATCGATGTCAACCTTCGGGGAGTTAGTTTGACGATCGGACTCTCTTCACCCCCGTCTTGACCATCACCACCGCTGCCGTCACCGCCGACTTCCTCCGAACCATCTTCATCATCGAGCATCGTCATCTTCTTTGATTGAGGGTGATTCTTGGCTTTCTGCAGATTTACCACATTCCTCTTTCTGAATCATCTGAAGAAACATAAAAAAAAGAAGAGTTAATAAAAATCAAGATAGAAACATCCATGAGGTGCCAAAAATCGGGCAAGATTTAAAACCAACCTTGTCAAGCTTGGCGTGAGCAATCTTTTAGCGAACTCCTTCCCGCTTGCAAACCAAAACTCCCTTGCGAATTTAATCTTTATAGCCTGGACGTCTTCGTTGGGGCGAATAATCGACGTGCTCCCGGCGTCGGGAAAGTGCGAAAGTTTCTCACGAAACTTCACGAGATCAACGCAATCGAAATCGTAGAGAAGCTTCAGAATACTCTCTACTGAAAAAGCAGCCGCGAAGTCGCTAGCTCCCCGAGATAACATCGAAGAGCATGGAACTCGCTTCAATCCAATCCATCGGATCGAGATTTCGCACTTTCGGGAATGGACCGGGACAAACACCAAAGTTTTTTAGGGCCTCTCTGTACTCTTCGAACAAGAGCTTCAATTTTTTCTTGATTTCATCAACATCCTGTACTGAAGCTTTGCTTCGCTCGGATAAGGCCATCTCAAGATCTTGAATCTTTTGTTCTTTACTGCTCAGAGTCTTTGCAAGATCAGAATTCTTTGTCGAAAGCTCAGCATTGCTAACACGAAGCTCATCAACAGTTTTAGCATTCTTTGTCAGAATCCTTGCGAAGGTTTTTGATCATTTTCAGATCATCTCCATGAGTCTTGTTTAGCTTCTCGAGATCTTTCTTTGAATCATTGAGGGCAACTTCAACAAGTTTCTTTTCATCTTGACACTTCTTCAGAGAGTCAGCAAGCTCAGAGATCCGCTGCTCTAATTCAACACTTGAAACTTGACTCTTGTTGAGTTCGCGCTTTAGCTTCTTAGATTCGCCAGAGAGCCTCTTAATAACCTCATCCTTTTCAAGGAGCCGTTCAGAGACCACCTTGCCAACAATTGATGTCTTCAAGTCATAAGTCTTCTGAAAACTGGCAAGCTCCGAAGATGAGAGTTTCTGAGCATTTTCTTCGAAAACTGCGAAAGATATAAAGCCTAAAGTAACGAAAACTCAAGAAATATAAAGAAACCATCAGAGTACAAAGAGACGGAAGAAATGTGCGAACCTGCTGGGTTCAACTTTATCAAAGGAATCTCGTTTGCGGGCTCAGAAATCTTCACAGATTTCTGAACAGACGAGGAGACGTGCTTCTCAACAGCAGAGGAATGCTTTTCAACAACGAATGATGCCTCGCCAACAACGAAGTTTTTCTTCTTGCACTCCTCTCCTGTTTCATCCACAAATTGTGGGATGTCCATAGCAAGGCAAATTTAGGAGCGTCATCATCCGAATCAACCACTTCACCCCTAACACTTAGTAATTCGCCTCTAAAAGACATACCAAAGCTTTCATTGTAAGCAATAATTGAAGGACAAGGATCTTGACCTTCGGGAAGTTCTTTGCGCCCCTCAATCAAAGAAGGGTTTTCGATAGGATCATCGCCTCTTTGAACAGTCAGCTCTAGATCTTTAGTGAATTCCGGGGAAGCCTTGTCCTTGGAAGTAAAAGCACAGAAGTACCGGCCCTAATTTCAGCAGCAGACTCACAGCGGCTTGAACTTGAGCATATCTTCCGAAAAAGTTTCAACATCAACAAATTCATTCTCGGAACACTGGACTATAGTTGCGACACCAAATCTCAAATCACACCATAAGAAAGAGGAGAAACCTGTGGGAAGGGGTTCTTCAGTGATTTCATCGTCAGAGAAGCCGAAGGAACACGCTGAACTGTGGCAACAGCGATCTTCTTTACGGCTTTCTTAGCTTTTTTCTGCCCGGTGAGCAAGACTTGAGGTGCTTGAACTTCAAAGATCGAAACATCTTCAGAGGCTTTCCGTTTTCTCTTGCTAGACTCCAGAGACTTAGTCTTCTCAGGACAAATAGTAGCAGAAGAAATGTCCCCTAAATCGTTCTTTCCCTTTCCTTTCTTCAAAGATTTTTTCCGTGGAGCTTTGGGAGGAGCAGTGAACAAAACCGCAAGCGGCAACAAATGGACCTTCTTATCAACGCCCGAGGAGGGCGGAGGCGAAGTGCGATCTCAAAGACCAAGCTCGAAAATACTCGATTCACTCTTCTCTTATGCTTCACGAGGGCTTTGAAAGACTTGTACTCGTTAAGAGTTGACTCGCCAACCATGGTATCAACTTTTTTCTCGACTTCGGAAATAAAGTCTTCGACACTTTGGCCTTCTTTCAGTCGCAAATTAAATCTAGGAAAAGGCACTTGTTGCGTCGCCCAATCCACACTCAAGGAAACGATACTAGCAGGCCGCCATCCGAGATATGGGCCAAACTTGGCTGCAATAAACTCTTCAATAACATCACGACAGCCGAGAATGGTGCTGGCCAACAAAAAGCATTTTCAGTTCTCGAAGTTGGCAATCGCTTGTTGTATGAAGCGGTACACACTGCGATCACCAGCCATTAGCGAATAGAAGGTGGCCGGTGTAGAACCTTAGACATGTCCACCTTCACGTAAAACCAGTAAGAGCTCCAATCTTTGGAAAGGTTGGTCTTGCTGCAGGGTGCAAGTTGGATCCGGTTGAGACCCTTTTGAATTTTGTCTTCACGTATTAAAAGTACAACATGCGTGAGTGCGCATCGTAGTACTTCCCATCGCTGCTTAATAATGTCCTTCTCGATCACAAGCTCGAACAAACGAGCGAAGATATCAGCACCAAAGTTACACTCAAAGGTTTTCATGATCCAGAAGAACTTTGAAAGTTCCAAGAAGGAATTTGGCATCAACTGATGCATCTTCACTAGAACTTCTCAAGTATGCAAGGCGTAAGGGATCACGAGAATCTGAGTCCACAAGTAAAAAATCTCAAAACAACAACTTCATTTGCTTCGGGAGCAGGGACTTGTTCGCCAGAGGGAGGGCGTCCATCACCAACAGGGAAAAATCCGGCTCCCTCATACTCCTTGATAAGATTGGCTGTAACTTTTGACTCGCCGAACACGAAGGCCGGAGGATAAGACTTAGTCTTCATGACAACAAGATCACTCACATCAGCATCGACGTTGGAGAGATCCTCTTCACCGCCAGATCTTATCTCACCGTCTTCGTGACTACCAGAATCATGAACGGTTTCAGCAACAGGGTCGTCTGTGCGAGACGGAGCGTTCTCAGAATCACGAACGTTTCCCTCACTGGTGGGGCACCAGCAGTGGCTAATTCCTCTGAAGTCATGGGTCTAGCAGTGCTTTTGGTACGAGCCACCTGCTTGATAATAAGGAAAATACGAAACGTGAATCAACTCATAAGAAACAAAAACATACGAAAATATATGACTAATAACAAAAGTGTATAAGAAAGAAGAAAATAATACCTTCAAAAGCAGAAGAAATCGCCGAACTTCGGATGTCCTCAGACGAAGAGCTCTTCCGCGAAAATGCCTTGAAACTATCGAAGAAAGCGATGGAACGGTGAAAAAAACTTACTGCACCCACCCTCTATTTATAGGGAGAGGGGGGTAGTTTCAAGAAACCGCCTCGATATGACCATTGCGAGTTTTCAGGGGGACGCGTGTCCACTCTGATGTTCCGAGGGTGACATTTTTTACCAGAATTTGAGATATTTTTCGTGGAAACGGATCGTCGGAGTCAACCCGCTTCCCCGAGAGGCTAGTGTTGGGGAATTGGGCAAAAACCTTTCACCCTCGAAACGTCAAAGTTGCCGAATTCGTGAATATTTTCGTGAATATGCCTTAGGGCGGAAAATCTGTTTCGTGGCAAGGAAACATTCGTAGAGGTGTTCTGTTAATTTTACATAATTCGCTGATCTTCTAACATCGTGCGAAATAATCGCGAATTAACCTTGGATCGCAAGTCATTGTCCGCTTCAGACGCCTAGGATCCGCGAATTCGTGAAATCATGAACCTGCGAACTTCGGGAAGCCCAAGGAATCTCAGTTCGTAAGTCTTGATAAGTGATGATCTTCACGAATGAGGTTTCAGGAGTCAATAAGAAGCCAAGTCAAAGACGTCATCTCAAAAAGTCCGGGTTTGAAGTATGAACTAGTGGCAGGCTTGTAAATGTATGGAATTAGCCCCGTAAATCACGGGATGTAAAAGACATTCATGTACATGTTCACACTAGGAATATTCTCTAGATTCGAGGGTAATCTCGGAATGTAAAAGTCCCTTCGTCTCCCTATAAAAGGAGGTCCGAGGGCACGTGTAAAGGGATTCACAACTTTTGAGGCGAGTACAGACATTCGGGGATTCCTTGTCCCCTCTTCCTGTTCTTACCTTCGCGAGTTTATTTTGGAATCTTGTGTTCGGGGATCCCATCCGATTTTCGAACCCCCCAACAGTACCCAGCATAGAAAAGTGAACACCCCGCTGGTTTGTCAAGTGTTGAGTCAAACACTCAGGGCGTGTTTGCCACCCTGTACGAAGACGGCCTAGCTAGCCCAACTGGCCGAGGCTTAGGTAGGTCTGCCCCAATTGATGCAACACAACTTGTTTGCGCACTGTATCGAATGAGTCGTGCCCGACGAGTTTGGTGTTTGCCACCTATTTAGCGATCGGGCAAAGGCCACTTCTCCAACTCGACAAGCCTGCGCGCTGTGGCGTGCACCGCACGGAGCCCGGCTCCCAGGAAACGACCCCCCGTGGCGTATCCCGAGAGCCAGCGCCGGGGTCGCTTTGGCCGTTGGAGGCCGTGCTCGACGCGGGCCGGGACGCAAACAGCTTGAGCTGCACTGGGAGCGTGGCCGGGCTCCACGGCGGGGTGGCAAACACGCCTCAAAGCTTGTTTGAAAAATAAAAATGAAGCCCGCTGCGGGAGATCGACCACAGTCGAGGCTCGCGCCCTCGGTGCGCTCTGCACCGGTGTTGAGGCACAAGACATCCACCGGCGTCGTGCAACAGGAAGACGAGGAGGAGCTGCGCAGCGCCATTAAAGGACCACCGCCACTTTGAGGTGAGAGGCGGTCGGCGTAGACGCCCGCCGTTGGTGCTGCGCAAAGGGAGTAGGAGGAGCACGGGCACCGCGGAGGAGGGAGTGGAGGGGCCGGCTGGAGGGAGAGACCGCCATCGCTGGTGCCCTCCGCCGCCGCTAGTGGCCTATCACGACCGACGCCTGACTCAGCTCACCGCGACCGCCAGCCGTGTTTACCCGCCGCTGCCACCACCATCGGCCTCTCTCGCGGTCGAAGCCGCGCCGGGTCTGCCGCGCCAAGGCCGCACCGCCACCGGGTTCAGCAGTCCGGAGCTTGCGCCGCCACCGGATCCCGCCGGTGCTCGAGTCCGTGCGCCCGCCGAGTTTGGCCGCTGGGAGCCCACGCCGTTGTGTCCGCCGGCGCCGAGGCCATGCTGCCACCGAGTCTGGCGGTGCTGGAGCTCACGCAGCTGCCGGGTCCTATAGGCGCCGAGGCGCGACGCCGCCGGGTCCGGCCGGCGTTGGAGCCCACGCCACCGCCTGGGCCGCTGGCCGGAGCTCGAGATCCAGATTCCAGAGAGGGAGATGAGGAATAAAGGGAGGAAATAGGTGGAGGGGAATTAAAGGAGGAAGACCTTATCCACTAGAGAAAAAGAGAACCAATGGGAGAGCTCCATTTGATGGGTTAGATTGATGACATGGCGTGTTTGCACTTGACAAAGAGCTTCTTTGCCGAGTGTTCAGAAAAACACTTGGCAAAGAGCTTCTTTGCTGAGTGTCAAACTAAACACTCCGGCAAAATTTTGAATTTTTCTTTTCTTTTTCTTCTCTGAATAACTTATTCTTCTAAATTCATATCAATTACTTCAACAATACCGTGTCAAATTTACTCAACATTATGTATTTTATTTTTCTACTCATACAATTCCATTATTTTATATACTTATGGCTAGAATTCAATTTATATTAATTATAAAAATCTATAATTGCACTTAATACATTAAAATTATCACACGGTTCCAATAAATTACCAAAATTTCAAATGAAGCAATCTATGTTGTTTATTGTGTATATAAAAAGTTTTGTAGTCAAATCACAATTCAACTGTCATTTTGACTCCAATCTTATTGAATACTTCTCAACGCTATGTTCTTCTTAGATGATTCGGTTTGTAAACATCATATGTTACAAAATGCGTGAAACCTTTTCAATTTTTAACCACAGCTTCCACGCATGATACCATCACACCATGGCAAATATCATGATTTTTAGACTTTAGTTGTTTTTTTTGGAATTTCAAAACCATTCGACCCGTTTCCGTAGTGAGATGAAGATCGAGTTTATGTGCAGATGGGCACAATGCAAATTGTGTTGGCCAAGTTAATTATGTGGGATAATTAAATTCATAGATAGGCTAGGATGATTCGAGGTGCATGCCAACTAGAAAAGATTTTACTTAAAGTGTACTTTTACTTACCATCATCATATCCCTAGAAAGTGATGTGCTAACAGTAGAGTATAATGATCTCTTTACTTATGAGGTTGTTCTTATGATAAAATAAATAATCCCTTTTGTCCCAGGATATATATGGAAATAGAAACTCAACCAACTAACTTAATGCATCTCTGAACCATTACCTCATCTCCATCAACCTTCACTCTCCCCTCATAAAAAAGGTCATTTCAAGATAGCTATGGCTTCTCAGCTCGGCCACATGAGCTTGCCATATAAAGGGAATAGGATAACCTACACGATTTTTCTGAAATGTTTTTCTTTGAACCAGTTTTGGTCAAGCGTATGAGTTGATGTTTTGGCAGAAATTAGTGTTTTAAAACATTTTCAAATATAGAATTAAAACCCAAGAGGTGATGTAAAATGTGGAAAATAATATTAGACTGAATATTGCTAAAATTATTTTGTTTGTCTAAGCCTGTGAGTGTAAAAATTTTAATAGCTATCTGGATTCTTTGTCAATGAGACCAGTGCATGCCCATACGTGGTCAGGTTTTAGAAATAGTGTTAGAACTGGCTAAATCTTAACATTTTTAGAGTACATTTAATTTTGATAGTATTTCTAACCATGCGGTAAGAATTTCTCCTGTTTTGTCAAAAAAAAATTGAAAAAGTAGACTCTCACATAACAATTAGAACTTGACGATAGTTCTTTTTACAAATAAACTACAACACTAATGATGGTGATGTAACAGATACAATTATCTGTGGATGAACAGAATCCAGCCATTGGACCAAAAACGTATAAATTGAAAACTAGTGGATAACCAAGTAGGAGTTTTTCTTAGAACCTTAAGAGGTTTTTTTTTTAGGAAAAGAACATTAAGAGGTGTTACCTCCATTTGCTTTTTTGTAAGCGTATTATGATTCCAAAATGTTTATTGAGAGAATTATGCTTTGATCATTGTCTTACAACGTACCATCAAGTCCAATAAAAGAAATCATGCACACAATTTGACTAATTGTTGTTCTAAATTAATGAAATTTGACCAAAAAATTGTGACATATCAAAATAGAAAAAATAAAAGGTAGATATAACCCTTTATATTCCTAGCTATGATTTGTACATCAACTCCATAGTACCTTGCCCAATTTAGGCGAATGATCCTTTCGGCTCATGCTGTTAATGACAATAAGTCTCCCCATATCCTTAAATATATGACATTTTTGACATGCATTAATTCATTTATAAACTAATTTCCTATATTCATATATGTTTAAATACAAGATATAGTATTCCCTCGGTCTCCATTTACTATTCATTTTGTTTTTTTAGATAACATTATTTTTGTTATGCACATTAATATATATACTATGTCTAGATACATAGCAAAAGTTATGTATTTAGAAAAGCTACAATGAATAGTAATTCAGAAAGGATTAAGTAGTATATATATAACAATCCAAGTGACCTTAAACTTAGCAAAGAAGCTATAATTAAGTATATCAACAAAATGCAAACCAAATGATAAACTTTATCCAAGTCGCGCGTTATCAATGAAATCAACATTCGCAGTTCCTGAACCTCTGCTACATACATGATGTATATATCAATCTGGTACACTACTGCATTCTTACATAAGTAATGGATGCATCCGAACCCAAGTAGAGAATGAATTAATAAAAGAAATTACTTCGGCACTGGTGATTTTGCTAAACCAAGCAAAACTAGCAAATTTCTTTACTTTGTGCGTGCCGTGATTGTCATGAATAATTCGTGACATTAGGACGACTAAAAGACTGATCAACCTTAATTACTCTGAACCATGTATAATCAGTGTTTTCGTGAGTATGGTGTGTGCAATTAATAGTGGTTTATTTCATTTCATTCCTGTGATGACAGAAAAGAACAGCTACTGTGGCGAGCATTCATTCATGCATCAGCTAATTGTACCATGATTGCTCAATGGATTTCTTCACTGGTCGGCAGATAGGGCGAGCAGCTCCTCCAAGTAGTCAGCCCCAAGATCCTCGAGCTCCAGCACGCAAGAAGGTGCCTGCATTTGCTTTCCAAACCCATGACTAGCCGTCGCCGTCGCTGTCGCCATCTGTTCCCTCGGTGCAGCTGACGACGGCCGACCTTCATTGCCGGCGGCCCCCTTCTGCTTGTTCCTAGGCCCGCGCTTGCAGTGGCGCCGCTTGAGCGCCAACACCAGCGAGTCGTCGTCCCCGGCGACGGCGGCGCCGGTGAGCCCCAGCGCGCGCAGCGACTCCTGCACGCGCTCGACGGGGAAGTTGAGCACCGCGGCGGCGCCGCGCATGGAGTAGGCGGCCTGGTCGTAGGCGAGCGCGGCGGCCTCGGGGGTGTCGAAGGTGCCGATCCACACGCGCTCGCCGTTGCGCGTCGAGTCCCGTATCTCCGCCGCGTACTTGCCCCACGGTCGCTTCCGCACCCCGATCAGCGGTGCATCCGCGGCTTCCTGCTGCATCGTCGCCGGCGGAAAGGCATTTGCAGCAGCCATTACCCCTCCGTGATGATAAGTCGTCGGAGCACCGCCGGAGCTGATGGTGGCGGCTCCCATGAGGGCGCTGAACTTGTCCATGTCCACCATGCCATCCTGCCGATGGCTGTGGAATTGATCAATGCCGCCGCCGCCGAAATGAAGCTGCTGCAGCTGGTGGTGGTGGGAGAAAGGGATGGTTCCGGACGACGAGGCAGCCCAGGTAGCAGAGGAATGCTGGAAAGCGGTGGCCGCCGTTGTGCTTGAGTAAGTGGTATCAATGCGGCCGTCTACACATGCTGCTGCAGGAGGCTGTAGAGGCTCCCATCTACATCTTGCTCTACTGGCTGCCATTCATGCGCATAGGCGGCGTGGCCGTTGTACGAGCTGCTGAAAAAATTGGGTTCCATGGACCTACAAGGTTTGCTGAAATTTGTTGAATTTGCTACAAGGTTTCAGCTATCGATGTGTCGACCTACAAGCTAGAGGTGGCTAGACCTCGCGCTAGGGCTAACTTAATGATGGAGTAGGGCATATGCATATAGCTTCATTATGGGGCGCACCTTATATAGACCCTACTCGTAGTAGTTTTGACTGAGCTGATGCTTTACTTATACACATAAGTTGCTATATTAAACAACTACCTAGTGACAGCTTAGTCTCATGGATTAGTCTAGTTTTGACTTAGATCGTAGAGTTGATTCGACATGATGCTACCCGCACCTTGGGATAGCCACAACTTACATCCCAAAATGAACAAATCATTAGAGCATGTGTTGAGAACCAGCGCAGAATTGTCGTCGAAACACCCCTTCCATATGAAGAAGAGAGGGCACGGTAAGGCAGCAGGTATGACAAAGGATTTTGCATATTGGTGCCACTGATCAGATGCATGTGTTGAAAAATTTTCTTTTAGTAGTATGGGAGTTGTCGTTATCAATTTAAGCCTTACTAATCTGTGCATATTATTAACTTCGAAAGTCATCAATTTTCAGTTAGAATATAAATCTATGTAATTATATAGTTTGCAAGGGCCAACTACTATCTCATACTCCATCCGTCCCAAAAGAGTGTACTTTTAAGTTTGTCCAAGTTTATAATGAATAATATCGATATTGATAACACTAAATAGCTATGTGATGAAAATATATTTCATAAGCAATCTTATGAAACTTATTAGACATCAAAAGAATCAATAGATCGATTTTTATATAAATGTGGTCCAAAATAAGATGATTTGACTTGGAACAAAACTAAATGGACACAGTTTGTGGGGGCCAGGATGGAGTGCATCTCCATCATATCACATCTCTCATAAAACCTAGTATCATAAAAAAAATATTGTTACTACGCCTACCACATAGCCAAGGATAATTTCTACATTGTAATCATGCTCTACCTCCTTGGCATCCATGTATGCCCCAAAACAGTATTGACTATGTCCCAAATACCAACTCTAGAACATGTGTGGTCCGAACCTCCACAGAGCATATAAACAACACCGTAGATCGATTTAATAAAACTAATACTAATACTAAATTATTCTCAGTTATATATTTAGCCAAAAAATGTTGATTGATTAGTGTTGGTTCAGAAAAAATTAGAACCAACACTGAAAAGTTTGTCAGATTAAGCCTTCTTCTTCTTGAACCAACAAGATCCAAAAGCTTATTCTTTTATTTTTTTACGTTAGGACATTTTCAAAGTCTAATATGATTTTAGGAATCAAATATGCTTTTGAAGGACCATGTATAGAACCAGCCCAATCTGATGTCCAAGCTCAATAATAGATTGATTTGGTACCTTGTTGGTTTGTTAATTACTGTAGGTCCATGGAGATGCATCTGGATTGAGCTAGCTAGTACCTAGAGCTCCAATTCTAGGAATTGATTATATTTAGTTCAAGGTTAATGTAGAAACAACTATGGATTAATTTTATGTAGATACAACTCTAATTCTGTTTCTTGGATAATACTTTTTTGCATTTTAGTTTATGGTTAATGTACATTGTTCATGTGAAGTTTTTTACCTATTAGATGAACTAATATAGATAATTTAAAACTATTAATATGTATGTAATTCACATGAATGTATTATTACATATATCCCACCCTTCAGGTGAAAAGAATTAGCTAGCTATATACGAGAAAATGTCCAATTTTGTTAATAGGGATTGTAGAGTAATAAACTAATAATTAGCCATTTCACATGAATGAGATTGCTTTTATGATATTTTAGGCTTCAAATATACTCGAAGGACTTTGTAGTATAGATATGGGTGCATATATATCTTCCTTATATGAATAATGTTTCTTATTATCTAGCTATAGTTGAGCATATTTTAATTTCTATTAGTTAAGATTATTTTTAACTAATTAGCTAGAAGTTATGATCATATATATCTTTTAGCTGATCTTATGTCGGCTCAGCCGACACTAATGTATCTATGATGGGTACAGTGATTCAATAAATTACTTTCTTCGGTTTGTTCTTTTGTCTCATTACTCAATTAGGTTCATAAGCAGTTGTCAGAGGATCGGAGATTTGTCCATTAATTATTGGGTTGTGGCAAATTAAAGGCCAATGCACCTGTGCATATCCATATCTGCACCGTACCCAAATATGCATATAGTAATGTGGTTTTTATGATCCTTGCCTGGTTCTAGGAAGTCACCGGTAGCACGTGAATTGATCTCATACATATGGCTCGATCTGGCTGATGGCTGCTACGGCTTAAAGGCACTATTCATATATATCAAAGATGAAAATACTGCCGATAAACATATTGTTACTCATGAGCAAACATTTTTTGGAATTGACTTTTCGACACCGGCATATGCAAATATCCCCATCCTAGATTTTCCTAGCATATGTAGATTTGCACGTATATAGGGCTATTTGCATATGCTCACTGATGAAATCCACCCACAGGTGAGTACTTAACATCGGGAGTAACGCACTGTATCTGTCCATATCTTATGTACAGCTTCTTTACTTTCATTTGAAGATCGGAAATCCAATAATATGTATTAATTATTACTCCTGCGATATATATATCTTTTTTCTGGGGTACTTGGTACATATATACTATATATACTACCTATATTAAGTGACCAGTGCAGTCTATCGGCCCGTCTGTTCTGATGCCGACCATCTATATAATTTGCTCGTATCTTCCCTTCTTTATCTGCCAACCCAGTGTATCCAGTTATTTATACCCTTGCTAATGTAGACAACTCAAGATGTAGTTGGTGATGCCGTTGTATGTATGATCATCCCCAGACATCTGTGTGCATGGTTTGGTTAGAATGCGATTACAATGCTCAGGCGCCAAATCAGATAATACATATAGTTTAAGATAAACACTTTACCCATTAAGTCAGCAGTTTGACCTCATATGTCATATATGGTCGTGAAGAATGACAAGTGTTGATTGCAAGATGGATTGATGGATGTTATGTACCTAGTTTGATGTGCATCTAGTACAAAGGATATGCTAGACAAATGAAGGCTAGAAATAATGCTTAAAACTTAACGAAAATGAGGTCCCAAATGAAGGAACCAAATCTGTATATAAACGACCTTTAAGTGAGGAAGATATAAACTAGTTTGTTTTTCAACCTCCCCTTTTGACTCTAGTATATGTACATTGGTCATAGGCTTTTAATTAATTTCCATCTGGCTTGCATGTGAACAACCTACTAGCTGGCTTGTTGCTGCTTATTACTGTAATCAATATGTTTGTTTAAGACTCTACCTTTATTTGGATCTGGATCCATTACCTGTTCTGTGCATTTACACAATCTCCCAATGTAGCTTCATTGTCCACAGGATCTGATCCATTGACACTGCAAACTTTTACATCCATAAATAATTTTACTTTAATGAATTATATGTTATATTTCAATACTTTTCATGATAACTTTTTTGATGTTATAAATTCCCATGTGACTAACCTGAAAAATTATAACATAAATCATTGCACAAAGTTACGGATGGATGATGTAATAATTTACCTCTGGGGGCCTAATATAGCAGAAATATACATGCAGTGTCTCTTAGTGTCTTATTGTGGGCCACATATATGGCTGGAACGATCTTCTTCTACCTGTTCGAACGATCGGCATTAAAACTAAATAAACCTTGTTAAATGTTGGAACATATCGGTCCGAGAAGAGTATGGCCACATGGTAATATCTTGTTATGCGATCCGGCTTCAGGTATCTGGACAAACAGTACAGAGATGCATGGCAGGTTATTAATCTGCAAGATTGTTGGGGGTTTAGCTACTTAAGTTGGTCAGCATGACCTTCATGTTATACTCTGGTAGGGACTACAGGGAGACACTTGAGCACAACTAACCGTGTGTTTTGTTGGAGAGCCACGGGAGCGGAGCAGAGCCAACCCGCTCCAACGGGTGTTTAGATGAGGAGCGGCGGGAACGGAGCGGCTCCAGGCGGAATATTCCCGCAAGATGCGAGTTGGCTCCGTCCCTCAAAATTCGAGGGACGGAGCGGCTCCATCCGGGTTCCGTCTCGTGCTCGCTCCTCCGTCTTTGTCCATCTGTGGAGCAGTGCGGACGCGGCCGTCGCCGCAGCCGCGGCCGCGGGAGGAGGGGGCGGGAGGAGCTCGCGCCCGCGGCCGGCGTCGCCGTGCCCGCGGCCAGGCGGAGCTCCCGGCCCGCAAGCGGCTGGTGGGAGGAGCGGCCAGCGGAGCTCCCGACTCGCAGGCGGCCGGCGGGAGGGGCCGGCGGTAGGAGGGAGGTGCCGTCGGGATCCAGGGGAGTAGGGTGGGGATGAGGATGAAGAGGGTATGTATTACATGTGGGACCTGCTAAACCCTAAACCCTATGACATGTGGGACCCACTAACGGAGTCAAAATTGTCATCCATTTCATATCTCATTCCTCCAACCAAACAAAAAAGAGGGTTAGAGCAACTCTAGCAGATGGAGTAAATTTGATCCCCTATATAAAGTTATTGGGGGTGGAGTAAAAATATTTTCATCCCTAAAACACAATTTGCTCCAGCAGTTTCCCTATTCTCCTTCCCAACTCGTGGGTCCCACCGCGCCACGTCAGCTTCTACATTCCCTCCCCCAAATCTTGGATCTTTGGAGAGCCGGCCTCTCCGATCTCGATCCTCACCGAGTTCTTGAGGCCGCCACCGCCGCCACCTCGCCGAAACCCAACCCATCCCCCCGATGCCGAGCTGCCACTTCCACTGCGTCGCGCCACGCCCACCGCCCGCCGCTCTTGGCCTGCTCCTCCGCCGCCGGATGGCCTCCTCCGAGCCCACCCGTCAGCTGGCCTACCTCCCTTGCTTCCTCCTCGCCTCTGTTCGCGTCTTCTTCAACCTCATGATCCCGGTGCGCTTCGTCCGCCACACGTCTGACGGGCATCGACCTCACCGTCCGTGACGCGCACGCCGCCGCCCGGCCGCGCTGGGTTCACCGGGCTCCTCCTCGTCGCAACCACCGCACGGCTGGACCCGATCATCATCTCCATCGCATTGGGCCGCCCCGTGGCGTCGTCACCTACGGCGTGAGCCGGCTCTCCACGGCGAACTCGCCGATCCGCGGTGGTGCTGGCGGGGCCGGGCGGCGACGCGGCGCGCATCGCGTCTTCTTGCTGGAGGAGGGCGACTTGGTGGTGTGCCCGGAGGGACGACGCAGTGGTGGCCTTGCCGGGCGAGAGGCGGCCGTAGCGAGTTCTTTGGGCGGTGTGTGGCCCGGCCCGGGCAGGCGAGGTGCGCGAGGCGAGACGCCCTCCTCCTCTTCTTCTTCCGATTCGCCTCCTCCATTTTTGGATAGGATTTGGATTTGGAATTTGCGGATCGACGGACGAATCCATCATGGCGCGGACCAACCGGGAGGCGATAAGATGAGTATCCCTCCTTGATTGTTCGATCTGCTTTGCTGATGATGACGGCACGACGACGATCGATCCAATCCCATCCGCCATCCACCGTATGCAGGCTCGACGTCTACATCTACGACTACACCGGTCAAGCGCAACCTTCGTGCCACCGCCAAGGCCTTCATTGCCGAGGGCAAGGTCGCCACCGACCCGTCACCATCGACGCCCCGGCGCTTCCTCTTCAGTGGTGGTCCATCTTCGGGACATCTTCCACTCCTCCACCGCAAAACCAACCGCCTCCTCCTCCGCCTCCGGGGCGCCGCCGCATCCCCATCACGATGTACGTACGGGACGATCCACAAACGGCCCAGCCGAAGCAGAGGCGGAGGCACGGAGGACGCCAGCGGCCACGGCCTCGACGTCAGCGGGTCCGTAGGCGGCGAAGGTGACGAAGACGGCAGCGATGGCGGCGGCCTTGGAAACGGCGGTGTAGAAGAAGAGGAGGAGCGGGGCGGCGGTGAGGAGCGCGAGCACGCGGAGGTAGGACCCGGCCTCGAGCGCCACGAGGAAGTAGTAGGGGAACGCGGAGGAGGAGACGAGGAGCGTGCCGTCGAGGTGTGCCGGAGCCGGGGTCGCCGGACGGGGCCGAGCCGAGGTCGCCGGGCGAGGGGCGCCGTGGAAGAGCGGTGGCTCGATCGGGTTGGACTTGATCCGTTTTCGAGTGGGTCCCACAGATAGGGGGTGGAGGAGAGGTTCCCTCTATAGAGGGGATGGAGAGGGGTTTTTAGTCCATGGAGATAAAAAGGGAGGGTTATAGGGAATCTCCTGGAGAAGGTTTCATCCCCTATATGACTATTTTTTGCTATTGGGGAGGGGATAGGGAAGGCTTAGAGCCACTCCAACCCAATATTTCTAACCAAACATGAGAAGGGTTGGAGCCGTCCCCAAAACGAGGGTTGGCTCGGCTCGCTCTCCAACCAAACACACAGTAAGATTATGCTCCTTTTAAAAAGCAAAGCACACCTGCCAGCACCGCCACCTGATTGTTGCAGCAGAACAGGAGAGACAGAGAACAATTTAGTCTTTTTATTTTTTCTATATACTATAAAGATCGAATAATTTTGAAAAACCTTTCTCACCCGATTCAGGTCCACCTTACCCCTCATGTCGGACCCACCCGTCATCTAATTGAAGGACCGAAAAGTGGGTAGACCCATAGAAATCGTAATTTGGAGAGCGTTTATGCCAGAAAGCTATTTTTTTCTCACCCGCGCCCCTTGTACCCGCCCACCATACCCGCTGGACCCACCCAAGTTTACATCTGACATCTAGCATCGAAAAAATCCCTCCCCTTGCTGTGCACCCACACCCGCCCGCGACGGCTGCCCTCCGACGACGTCGTGCGGCGTGCGCACGTCTGTGCGCGCCCGGTGCTGGCACCACCTCTGGACGTCGGTGCGCGCCATGTGTGTCACCGTAACAGGAGGGAGCTTGTGGTGGGAGCAGGATGGCCGCCGTGGGCTCTCAACAACTTCATCACCCACCTCCTCCTCTGCAGCGGCGCGGCGGCAGACGAGTTCGAGGTCACCTGCAGCGTGCTAGACAACGACGAAGCCAACAGTGTCTACGACGACGGCAACCGGGACCACATCAGGCTAGGGTTCACAAAACCGAAAAACCAGTCGGTTACCATGGTAACCAGTGTTACCGGGCCGGTCTGGTAGCTAAAATCGCCGGTTAACCGGGGCCTGACCGCATCTGACTGAACCTAGCAAATCCCGACACCGGTTAACCGCTCGGTTTTACAGGTTAACCAGTTCGTTTTTTTGGTCTCGAAAAACCGGACCGGTTCCGGTTTCGTGAACCCTGCACCACGTGCACCGACGGCAACGAGCTGGCGCGGTTCGCCGGGCTGTGGATCCGCTACGTGTTGGCGTCCTGCCATGCCCGCACGCTCAAGTTCTCCGTCCGCACCTCCGAACGGCGTCTCCGGCTCCCCGCCGCCACACACATCCTCGCCTTGTGCGTCCTGACGACAGTGGAGCTCGCCTACGTGTCCCTGACGACCTTCCACTCCCTAGACTTGTCTGGGTACCCGGCATTGGAGGATCTGAAGATGAGCAAGATCCATGTGGAGAGGATTATGTCCGGTCATTTAGGCATCTGAGCATCACTGAATGCAACTTCCATTGGGAGAGACCCGCGCACGTGCATCGCCGCTCCTCTTCGGCTCGTCTCGCTGGAGCTCTCGGTCGCTTCCGACATGCATGACTCCTGTTCTTGAGAAGATGCCATTGCTGGTAGAAGCTGATGTGAGGCTTCAGGAAGAGTGTGCTGATACATGCTAACCTACGCGTTACAAAGAGGATAATTCTGATTCCTACAATAGGATTGATGAAAGCAGCAGTGTGCTTTTTGAAGGCTTGTCAGGTGTTACAAGTTTGGTGTTGACAAGTAATCCCACCATGGTAAGATATAATCGATTTGCTCTTCTGCATTTAAATCTCAATCTCTTACTATTGCTTACAATTAGATTCATATTAGTGTCATGATCAAGTTTGTTTTAGATAATGCATAATGAAATTAAAGCGATAGCTGGAAACGTTACTTTTGCTCATTTCAATTTAGCATTTTCACAATTAATTAGCACCTTTGTAAATCACCTCTTCATGAAATGAATTGTAATGCAATTTAAATTTCATCTTTGTGGCATGGGTAGATTTAGAGTCACTCAAAACAAACAATTTAATGAACAAAGGTCAATGCTTAATAAATACTTCATTAATCTTGTTAAATCCCTGTGCTCGCTTTTGGAAATACTTAATCAAATAAGAGCACCGTATTCAAAACTAGAGGCCCCTTAAACAATATAGTCCAATATAATATATAAGATGTTCACATGTGGCTTTTCCATTTACATAAATTTGCAATTTAATATCAAGTTTTGTAAGTCGCGTTCTAAAAACATAATAATATGCTTTATATTTTTTTTAAAAAATACTTGTACGTACACTTTACTAGTATATAGAAAAGTTCAGCTACGACGATCATACCAACTATTTCTTGTCGATTTCACTCAAGAAAAAATGATCATATAGAATTTTGACACATATTTCTCCACGATTTAGATCTGCCTTTCTAGCGTCATGGTTTAGTTTCTTCTCCATTGAGCAAGCACGTATTACTACTGGTACAATTTTAGTTTCGGAACCTACTGCCAGCGGTACGATTTGGATCTGCCTTTCCAAATTAAATAATACTAGCAAATGTGCCCGTGCGTTGCTACGGGAGCTAAACCTAACAACCAGCTGCCTAGGTCAAGATATTTCACTGGGCGATGGTCTATTCACATACAGCATATACCTCTTGCACCGAGCAGGATTGTCCATATATGGATCGAGTCGTAGAACAACACACGTTTAATTGGCTTGATAAAAGAAAACTCATACCATCATATATAAACCCTACTCCACTACCAACTCTTGGTATACATAGCCCGTTATGTTGGAATATAAGTGCTTGTAACAACTAACTATAGAATGGAGTATACACTTATCTGTCGTTGTAAGTGGCATGGTATGTAGTTTAACCAATCAACATCATATGCCGATGGATGTTCGTTTTCACATTACAGAAATAGGGACCAACAATGTTTATCGACTAATAACAGTTGTTACCACGGGCATCTACCCCTCTATATATACCTGAGCATTTTTGGCCCGCCCGCCACGGCCCGCCTGCCCGGCCCGGGCCCCACGCCAGCCCGCCCACGGACTTTACTGGACGGGCGTGGGCAGAGATCTTGAAGCCCGCGAAAAAAATCTTGGTCCGAGCCCGGCCCGACATGCTGTTTTTAACTATTTTACAGTGTAAAATATGCGGCCCGTCAAGCCCGGCCCGCCCGAACTGAGGCCGACACATCTCATGGGACGGTCATGGGCAGGGTTTTCTCGGACCGAAAAAAACGAATTTTTTTCGGCCCGGCCCGAACCCGGCCCGGCCCGTGAAATGCTCAGGTCTACCTCTATATACCACCTGTCCACCACGACTGTTGATAGAGCGTGGATGAGCAAGTGGATGTGCCCAACCGCCATTGTCGATCCACTCCAGGTTATTAGGACTTTTTTTAAACTCATGTGATAAAGCAATTCCCTTGTGGAGTAGAAATTATTTTGAAGAATGACTTCTATTTTTTAAAATTGTCGGAAGAGGTATAATGTCAAATTTACACATATTTATCTAAATTGGTTGTGCTTAGATGAAATAAAAAATAAATAGAAATCCTCTTCCTCCCTCATTGCTTTCCCCTTCTTTATGATACCCTTAATATAATTCTGTATTCCTTTTATATCCTTCTCAGTTGCTTAAAAGGTCTTCGTGTGCTTTTCACCTCTATCAAAGATATTTCCATCTCTTCCGTTGACTTGTTTTCTCTCTCCCGTAGATCCTGTTTCTGTCCCTCTCCGATGCAGCCAGGAGTCGCTGGCCTCTCTCGGATGCAGCAGCTAGCTGTGTCTGGCGGAGCGCCTCTTCTCCAGCTCCACTTCAACCCGCGTCGCCGTCGTCGCCATCCTCTTCTTCGGCTCTCCCGTGCCCGCGTCGTCGCCATCCTCTTCTCCGGCTCCACCGCACCCGGCCACCCGTGCTCGCGCCCTTCTCCAGGACTCCAGCAACCACGCTCGCTCGCGCCGTGGCCATCTTCTTCTCCACCTCCACAAGCGCCCGCTTCTCCGTACTTCTGTAAGTGCAGATTTATGCACGGATGGATAGGCGGTTTGAGCAAGAATCGATGGCCAGTTTGATCTGTGTTCAATTCGATATCTTTTTCTCCGATGCAACACAGCTCGGATTGAGCGGAGACCGGAGATTGCCTCGGGCGGAAGGAGGCAGCGACGGCGGGGGCAGCGAGGGGAGAGCCTCTAACAGGTGGGCCCCGCCTGTCAGGATGGACGAAAAACGGGGCAGAAACGGTCCTTGCTTTAATATTACTATCAATCATGCCCGTGCATTGCAACGGGTGAAAAATAAGGTCGGAGAGGCGCAAGGGCGGCGGCGTGATGACATGACCGAGACGAGCGACAGCAAAGTGAGTAATATTTTTTCCCGTTGCAACGCACAGATATAAATAATAGAAACATGATTACAATAATTTTTAAGAATTATAGAAATGATAATGATATTATATATAGTTACGATGCTTTTTGTCTAATTTTTTTTGTTTCCATAGGGTTACCATATGTGCTCTGTTAGAATCTTCTTGAGTTTCCGAGTCTTGATAGCTAAATTTCTATCACTACGTTCACTATGAGTTTCTCGCTCTCTCTTTCATTTTTTCTTTCTTTTTTATTTTTCTTGTCCCTTTCCCTTTCCCTTTTGCTTTTTCTCTTTTTTTTCTTCAGCAATGCCTGGCTGGTGCGTCAGATGAGCGCTGAAAAAAATCTAACGGAGAGCCTTATCTATCCAGCACGACACCATCCTCTCGATCCAACCCACCTCTCCACCACTCGTTCGGTCGTTCCTCTCTCTCTCCCTCTCATGAGCAAGCACTCCGTTGAGCTCTCGTGGGCATCGGCGCTCCAACGAGCTCGAGGCTCCCTGGCTCCAACCATTCATTCCTCTCCATTCATCCGGTGCTGATCCAGTGACGGCCTCCTTGTCAGTGCGCGGCCGCGCAGGCGCATCACTCCTGGGGCCGAAGCCAGCGTCGTTGCGGGAGCTGGGGGCCCGTGATCGCCGCGGTGGAGGTGCTCGTCGCGACCTGCTGCCGGGCTAGACCGCCGATCCGCCGGGCTTTCTCCGCCGGGCTCGAGCTCCACGTTGGACTTCTCCGCAGGCGACTCGTCTAGCTCCCGTCGATAGCGGATGAGTCGCGCGGCGAACCATGGCGACCTCCTCCTCGGGGCTGGATGCGGTGGCGGGGACGAGGCTGGGCGCTCTCTTCCCTCCCTCTCTTCTGGCCGGCGGCCTCCTCCCGGTGCTGGCGGTGTCTTCTCCCGTCCCGAGCTCGTCGCTGGCGGCGGATCTTCACCCCACCCTTTGTCCTCATGGCGCCACCACCGGCGCCCCCTTCCTCCTCCCCGCGGACCCACTGACAAGTGGGTTGGGCAGAAACCGTCCTTGCTTTAATATTAGGTAGAGATTATTATTATTATTATTAGGTAGAGATGAGTTTTAAGGACCATGATGCTTCATTTCAGGTCGGATTTTTTCCCTAAAAAAATCGGGTCGGATTTCAAATTACTAAATAAATAAAATTAAGTATGTAAAAAATTTAACTAGCCTAGCTATATTGACTGGAACACATGCATGACATAAAAAGTATTGTTTAATTAAAAATATATAGAGTTCTGTGAATGCCCATGATTTAAGTCTTTTCCTATAGGTAAATTTAATATCATAGCAATTTGTGTGTGCATTTTATATTTATATTTCTTTGATACATTTTTTGCTGGCCAAATTAATCCTTGATACTGTTGTACATGTGTGCAGTAATATAATGGAGTCATTAAAGTGTGTAGCCATTTTATTCTTTGATGCACTATGATTTGTGGTCATTTTGCCGCCTAGATGGCTAGATCCGTTGTCTTCTGATGTCATCACAGGAGAATACATGCTTAATCTAGCAGTGGTAAATGGTAGGGTGGAAATTTATCGAAATTTGGCGCGAGGTGCCACATTTAATACATCAACATATGTTAATGGGCTGGATTAAGCAGTGCTGGAAGGGGTTGGGCCTTAACTACCTTTGTTGGGCAGAAAGCACGGCCCATTAGAACAATATACTACGCCTTTTTACCTCTTATAGAAAAACAAGAGGGCCTGGCCCGTTCGTTACAGAGTCCCCTTTGTGAAACTTCGCCGGAACACCTGGGCGGATCCTCCAGTCTGCTGCCTGCACAATGATTTTCTTTCTTCAATCACTTGTCAAGAAATCACCAGCTTGGGTGGTCCAAAGAAGGAGCCAAATCTACAAGGGAAAAAAGTCAACTACAGAACAAGACTATATAACAACAATATGGTAGGATATGCACCAGAAATATTATCTGCATAGAGTGTTTATTAAAAGTTCCCCTTATTCATTGTTTTACTTTTTTCTTATATTGTCGTTTTTTACATAATAACATAAGAATAATATAACAAATAGTGATAAAATACTATAAACAGAATTTTAAAAAACAAAACTCACCGTTATGAATGCGTGACCACAAGAATAAGCTAAATTGAAGGTAGTAGGAAAAAAGTAATGATCATTTTAGGATCTAAAGACTAAATTATAAATAAAAAAAGTTTAAACCACTCAATGGCTAAATTTGAACAGTTTTGATAGTTGGATGGCTAAAGATACCCGATTTTGGAGTTCAATGCTCAAAACCAAACTTTGGCATAAATATATAAATATTAAATTTAGTTTTAAACATATTATATGTCTTTTATCTATGGTCTCAAGTTAATTAAATGATCCAATCATGACAAAAAAGGCAATGTATGGAAATAAAGAAACTATGTGTTGAGCGTTGCAATCATATGCCAACACACATGCGGTGACTAATAATTTTGTCTAACCAGCATGCTAGCAACCACGATCTCTGATCGATTGCACTCGATTGGAGACATCCCTATGGCCCATGCTAATTAATTAATCGAATCATACCAACACAAGACACGGAAGGGGGGATTAAGGATGTGGGAGGTCACTCCCCTTGGACACATCAATATTACTAGGGATACTTTGCAGCCGCCCGATAGGATCATTAAAGCTCGTGAGTTGGGATTTTGACGGAGAAGTGGAGACACTCTTAAGAATGAGCTTAAGCTTGTCACTCTTTGAGCCAAACCAGCTATTACTATGAAAAGAAACTTGGATGGGTAATTTTTAATTGTAATCCTGTTTCCTTTTTGGACTTGAATACATACCCTGTAATCATCTCTGTACATAAACATTCTTTTTTATATAAAACAGGTCGATCAGGGCTCTATAATTCATTGGGCTAGGTTGGACTATATCACTTTCAGCAATGGGTCCAAGTTAATTAATTAATCTAATCATGTCAACACAAGACAAGGATAGGAAATTGAGAACGTGGGAGGTCACACTCTCCTTGAAACACTCCCCGGTCCACCAGCGTGCCAACATGTGTCCCTACGCATGTGCACGATAAAAGTTTTTGCTAATCGATTGGGCTAACACTAGTGATCGCCCGACCCTCGCCCTCAGCCGTCGGGTTACACAACTTTTTTTACAGGAGGTAACAAATGTATGTATCGTTAGATTTTAAATCCTATAACCGACTTTGCACAGGAGAGCTATGTAGCCATTGTTGAAAACTGTTTGTACAATTAATATTCAAATCACATATGGAAAAATATTTTTTATGACAGAACACGTACCAAAATAATTTGTACATATATATAGATTCTTGAAACCTTGTCATTCTTGTTGAAGAGCTTTGCATATCATTAACTTTGAATCACACATATCTAATACTTTGCATATATATTTTTAGAAACTTTGTAACCATTATTTAAAAAAATTGTGTAAATTTTCAACCATGTCCAAGACTTTGTACCTAATTTTAAAAACATTTTAGTCACTATTTAAATGTTTATCGCAACTTCACATTTTCTATCACCATCCTAAACCTTTCTACCGTCCTAAAATATAAGGTATTCTGAATTTCACCTCGACAAGTGTTTATGAAGGTTTAAAGTATATCACAAACTTTCATGGTACGGATTTGATTTTTTACTGTATCCACGAAACTTTTTATCCAATATTCAGAAACTTCCGAAACATAACCTCCAACTTACCATAAAAGTAAATTTTAATTTAACCCTTTTCCATTGATCAATTCACCAAAACCCTAAATTTTGCATTAACTTGCTCATAGCTATCGTGGCCTTGTTCTGCCCATGCAAACAACAACTACCATTATTATTGCCCTTCAGGATATAAAAGTCAAAAGATGTCGCTTGAAGCAGTGGGCCTAGCTAATAAATTAATCAAATCATGCGAATAGAAGAAAGGGACGGGGAATAAAGAATAATGTTGTCGGAGGTCACGCTCTTCTTGTGACCAGCTGGTATGTTAAATTGAGGGTAGCAAGTGTCAACAGTGTTTATTTTTATAACATAAATTTGATATGATTGGATTTGTATTAAAAAACATAAAATAAATGAATGATCAAAGCTAATTTTGGAGATCGTATTATATCATATTACGCTTTATAAACAGAGGAATGGAGGGACTACTACATTATAAAATGCCCCCAAAAGGATCGGAGCTGCCCAGCCCAACCGGTAGTAGGAAACACGCTAATGCATCACCGAACGACTAGTTAAGCTAAATCGAAGGCAATGATCGATACTGAGTGTCTTTTTTCAATAGAAGATCCGGCCAGCCGGGCAACAACGTGAAATGCGCCTCATGTGCCACATTGGTTCAGTTGACAGCACAACAACACGGTGTAGAGTCAGTTGTATCCGATCCGAATAATATAAAAGAGCACAACTCCGATCCAGCAACACAGAAGGCCAATCGACAAAACCATCATGGGATCAGCGGACGAGGAGCAGCAGCCACTGCTTCTTGATCACCGGTGTAACAGAACAAAAAAAAAGGGAGAAAAGAAAATACCCCCCCCATAATACCCCTCCTCTCTTCTCTCTCTCATTTCTTTTCTCTCTTCCTCTCTCTTCCTCCACACACACCAGGGAGGAGCTCCCATGGCTCCCCACCCTTGAAGCCCCTCACCCTCGCTGGAGATCGCCGGAGATCGCTGGAGGATCGCCGGAGCTCGTCGGTAATCATCTCCCCTTCATCTCCTCCCTTTGGTTTCGAAGTTGAAGCCTCTCCAATGGTTTTCCCCTCCATCTCAAGGTCTCAAGTCAAGGAATCAAGCCCGATCTACTCCGAGGCCGCTCTCCATCAAGTTCTAGGACCTCACCGGAGTTCAACCCATCACCGGTGAGCTATCTCTTCCTTCAAATCGTTCCCTAACCCCTTTTGATTTCGGATCAAGTCAAACTAGGGTTCCAAATCACCTTTGATGAGTTCGAGCTCTAAAACTTGTTTCCCCTCGAATCCATTGCTTGGAATCAACTTTTTGCACTCCTATAAACCTCTTAGAACAAAAAACTCCACCAAAAATCATCGCCAAAACCACCGTCGGCGAGCTCAGTGCATTCTCGGATGACCCGGAAGTAATTCCCGGATGACCCGGTATGCTTCTGGAGGTTTCCGGGTGACCCGGCACCAATGTCCGGATGACCCGAAACCCCCTTTTCAGCCTGTCACCCAATCTTGCAAAATTCATATAAAATTGCATACAACTCGGAAAATTGTGAAACAAATTTTGTTGGTTTTATAATTATGTCAGAAACCTTTTAAAAATGAGTTTGCTCTCAAAATAATTAAGTTATTTTCTGAATTAATTATATGAGTTGTTATCTTGTTAATTGCATAGTTCTTTCTCCTCTACTCCAAAAATTCATGAAACCAATTTTGATAAATCATGTTTGAGCATACCTTTTCTCATATCATTGCACTCATTCATGGCATATTTATTTATTTATGTATCATTACATTCGTGTAGAGACCAAGCCGAGCAAGAGGTCGAGTCCCAAAGAAGACCCCATATCGGCGGCCCCCACGGACACCCAAGGCAGGCACCTAAGCATCTTTTGAACCCTATTTTGGATCAAATTTGTATATGAGTCTTGTATGTGCATTAGTCAATAATTATGTACATGTTTGCTTAGCTCCTAATTTTGATGCATTATCCATCCTTGACCTAGAATAACCCACTCTAGATGAGTATGCTTGTTTATGTGTCACGATTTAATTCTTGCTTAGCTATGATTAGCGGTAGAAGTCGAGAGGTGGCAAGGTCACCACCACTCATGAGTTATAGATCGTGCTTGTTTAATAATATTTGGATAGTTGAATAGTTTAAAATTTGAGCTATGATAATCATGATTCGAGACTTGAGCAAGTGTGCTAGGGTCATTTGAGATTGGAGCTCACTTGGCATAGACTTGCTCAAAGTTGATTAAGGCCCGATGTTATCGCTTTGATCGAGCACTTTTCCGCATGCACCACTTGCTGATTATGGGTAAGGTAAGCCAAGTAGCATAAGTCGCACCGTTCCTTGACCGGATTCGGCGTGGGGTGGGATGAGGTGTGATCGGTGCGTCGTCCGTGCACCTATACACTCTCGGCCGTTCGTTCATAGTGGGGTGCGGGTATGTGAAAGGTTGAGGGCATGAATCAACACTTATCACGTGCACAAGGTTATGGTCGTTGGTCTTGCGCCTCTTGTGGGAAAAGTTGTACACCCCTGCAAGGTTATAATCTATTGCAATAGCCTCGCTCCAGGGTTAAGGAGCACGCTCATGTACTTCGACTTTAACATAGAGTTACCGTTGGGAGTTCATGGAAGATTGAGCTCATACACTTTGATCACCTTTACTATATGTTTTTACTTGATGACTGGCTTAGAGAGCATAGACTGCTAGGTCTTTCCTTGTTTACTCACCATAGAATTTTATTAAATGCTTTTATGCAAATGATTTACCTATTACCTTCCTTGCTACTAAACCAAATGCATTCTCCTTGAGAGTCGGGTAAGTATATACCCATATTGTTGGATAAGACCTGCTGAGTACCTTTTGTACTCACGGTGCTGCCGATAAGTTGTTGCAGGTGACCAGCAGCCGGATACAATCTTTAGCTACTTTTACCCCACGGACGAAGGTGCGGGTAGGGAGTGAAGCTTAAGCTTGGAGGATGGCACTATCTTCATATAGTGTCAGCCTTCTGTTTAGGTGATCGGAGAGCCATGCTAAAACTTTTCTGCTGTAAAATCTCTGAACTTGCCGTAATTTAACTTGAATCTATTTATGTAAAGTGATGGACTGTGTTTGTATTGCTATTGGTTATGATGCTTTTGTTGTGCTTTGTGAGGTGTGTATAAATCCTGGGTAATTCTCATGACACATCTCAAGGACTACCGGGATTATTCCTTTTTAATTGGGTTGATCGGTGGTGATGACTCGATTAAACGGGATTAACTTGGGTGGTTCCTCACAACCGGCACCCTCCTCAGGTTTCATCTCTTGTTCTCCCACACCTCTCTGTGTTCTTCTTTTTTGCGTCTTTTCACGGCCATAATAACCAGCCATGAGATACTTAAACAATATAATACTCCTATGCAGGATCTACTTGCAAGTTCATCAGCAGCAGCAGCAACAGATCATACCAACACAAATGAATCTCCCTTGCACGTTGCCGGGGCAGGGGGTTGGAAGGCGCCGGCGGCAATGGTGCTGGTGCAGCTTTTCCAGACGGGGTTGGTCCTGCTCTCAAAGGTGGCGATCGGCGACGGCTTGTTCATCTTCGCGCTCGTCACCTACCGCAGTGCCTTCGGCACCGCGTTCCTCTTCCCCTTTGCGCTCGTCTGTGAGAGGTGAGCCTTCTGATTGTCTAGGACAATTTTTTTCTGTTTGGTTCTGTTTCTCTCTCATACTGCAAAAAAAAAGGCATAAGAGAGAGTTGGTTGTGAGCTTATGCTTATTTTCAGCTTAAAAAAGATTACATAAATGTTCTTATTGGTTCACTAATTGATTTGGTGTAGGGGCAAGTGGAGGGAATTGATGAACTGGCGTGTGTCGCGTTGGATTATCAACGGGTTCATCGGGTATGGAGTATGGACCATAAACTACTCTATCTTAACATAATATATACTATAGATACCAATGGAAACGACGAAGTTTGCATTGTTCTCTTGACCATGGAGGACTAATTTGTTGATCGGATATGACATGTTTTTGGATATGTAGGTATGCTGTGCCAATAAACCTATACTACAACGGTCTCCAGGATACCACATCATCCTACGCCATCATATTTCTGAATATAATCCCTCTCATAACCTTCATTCTCTCTCTCTTGTTCAAGTAAGAATCTTTTTTCTTCCCTTTTGTGTTATTATTCGGGACAGTGTACTTCATATATTTATGTAAACATGTGTTTTGTATCGACAAATTAGAATGGAGAGATTGAAATTCGCCACGGTGGATGGATCACTGAAGATAGTTGGTGTCCTGACCTCTGTTGGAGGCACAATGGTCATAACTTTTTACAATGGTAATCCGCTCCATCTATGGAAGTCCATTCTTCAGTACCACAGCAATGAACAGACAGAGGTGGCAAGAAATCATCTAAGAGGAACAATCCTCTTGGTAGCCAGCAGCTTCGCATATGCTTGCTGGTACCTGATTCAGGTACTCATACGTGCCCTTTTCATGATTCCTGTGCTCTCTGTGTAGGAGTCTGGAAAAGTTAATTATGACATGCTGTGTTAACGCAGACCAAGGTTCATAAAGTATATCCATACAAATATTGGTCATCTATGGCGACATGCTTGGTTGGAGGATTGATGACAGCATCTGTTGGAGTAATTGTGAGAAGGGACCAGGACGCATGGAAGCTCGGATGGGATCTAAAACTTCTGACGGTTGTGTACTCGGTAGGTCATCAGATTCACTATGCACAGCAAAATTAAAGAAAAACATGATGCTCGAAATAAGGCTACAACATATTCACTAGTCTAAATAGTCATGCGAGCTCTGCTTTTTAATGGATCGGTAAAACCCGGAATTAAGCTGGAAATAAACACTACACTTAGAGCGACTGTGTAAGTTCTAAAAAACAACAAAGTTATCAGAGATATATAATGTGTTCATATTTTTTCGTGATGAGTTGTCATGAAAATAATAAAACACTTATGGTACAGGGGGCTCTTGCAACGGCAGGGAAATATAGCCTGAATTCATGGGTAGTTGCCAAGCGAGGTCCAGCGTATCCTCCAATGTTCACCCCATTATCGCTCGTCTTCACTGTTGTATTGGGCTCCATCCTTTTAGGAGACATCATTACACTTGGAAGGTCAGTTTGTTTTCTTTTAGAAAATATAGTTAATGGAAACCCACATGGTGGAAATGTGCGCAAAAAATATATGTTGATTGTTCGAATAATTTGAAATTTTGGTGCATCCATAAATGTACTCTATCCAAAAAACTTGAGATGGAAATTTTCTTTTGAAAAAGTGCAAGATTCCACCTCAATGTTGTTTTCTAAGCCATATTATGTTGGACTGCTATCTATTAGCTACTCCATTTATTCCAAAATATAAGTACATTTTTTAGTCTGTTATCCAAGTCAAACATATTTATCTTCGACTACTTCCTCATTCCCAAATAAAATACAACTCTTGCTTCCCGAAAAATCAATCAATATTAAATTTGATCAAATTTATAGAAAATATTACTAACATTTATGGTATAAAAATATTATTAGATTAATAATGTAATGTATTTTTATGACTAAAGCTTTTTGGAGATGTAAATGTAGTATTTTTGTATAACTTTCTCAAAATCGAAACTATTTAACTCCTTGAAAAGTGAGAGCTGCATTCTTTTTGGGACCTATGGAGTAAATTTAAAGGAAAATATTTTAATATCTACAATTATTTTTCGCAAAAATATCTATAATTATTAAATTCCATAATTCAGAATATATATATTGTAGTGGATTGGATTTGAAGAACTAATTTGTTGATGTAGACATTGTGAAATTTTCTATAAATTTGGTCAAAATTAAATAGGTTGAACTCAAGTTGAAACTAAAATGACGTACATTTTTAATAGAAATTCATGTATTAATCATGGCAAACAAATTATCTTATAATACTGTTTGTATACGGCCTTTAATTTTGAAATTAATGATGGACTTCTGTTTCTAAATGAGCAGCCTGCTTGGCACGACACTGGTGATTGCTGGACTATACATGTTTCTTTGGGTTAAATCGAAAGATCTGCCTGGAAAATCATAAATCCATCAGACATTTTATAAGTCGAAGAAATGTATTTGTATTGTGTTATAAATTGGCGTGGTAAATCATAACCCTTGCCCTACTTCATTGTGATAAGCCCGTTCGACTGAAAAATAAATCAAAGTCGTTAAATGGATCAATATAGTGATCTTACATTTGTTTATTTTATTTTTTTGAATTTGGACGACTTTTTTGCCGTGATTTACACGGGGTTTCAGTTTTTCATGGAGGTAGTGATTTCAACCAGATATGTTCCCATTTTTCAATGTTACACTTGTTGCAGATGTTTAATTTTGTTTCAATGTATCAACTACCAACGAAGCATCTGATTGGGAAATTGTAATTGAACGTCGGGACGTTAGCGATAAATTTACAGTGCTAGTTTAGCGGCAGCGTATGTTTCTCAAACGTGATGTGTGAACTTGATTCTCCTAATTTAATTTGGATGCGGACTCGATCGTGTTCTTCTTATAACAAAATAAAGGGAAAGCTCAACTACAATAGTTCGAACAAAACAAGAGAGACCATCTGCTCGACGCGTCCGATCCCAACCAACCGAAGCGCGCAGAGCCGGGGGCTCCTAGGCGTCACTTCGGCGACAAAAAGGCATGCTATCACCGAAGGTTTTGCATGCAGCAGCATAGGGGTTGTGCATGCATGCGAAACAAAATTGATGACATCAGGCATATGCAATATTTATTGAAACTAAAAAAATCTATAGATCACAAACTAAACATCAAAATTAAATTCCGCTCGCACCATTCGATTTATGACAATAAAAACTTCGAAACAAGATCTCACTTGACTATATTTTGACAAATATTTTTTATTCGTATTTTTTAATTAAGGTTATATATTCTGTTATCGCTAGAACAAAACGAATGAAGTGCCAGAACAAACGAGAACAATTGTCAGAACAAGTTTATATGTCATCCCGAACAACAAATATGGTGTCAGAACAAATCAGAACAAGGGTCGAAACATGTTATTATTATAGACAGAACAAAATTTTACTACAGCCAGAACAAGATATTACTACAGCCAGAACAACTTATTATTATAGTCAGAACAAGTTTGTATGTCATCTCGAACAAAAACAGTGTCAGAACAAATGAGAATAACTGTTAGAACAAAATCCGATTATAGTTGGAACAATTTTGTGTGTCATCTCGAACAAAAATAAATATAGTGTCAGAACAAATCAGAACAAGGGTCAGAACAAGTTGTTATTATAGCCCGAACAAGATACTTATAGCCAAAACAACTTATTATTATAGCAAGAATAAATTAACATCTTATCTTGAACAATAAAAATATTAATGAAGGAAAAAATATTAAAAATCATCTTGAACAATAAAAATATTAATGGAGGAAAAAATATTAAAAAGAAAGAATATAAAATGGAAATAAAAAAATAAAGTAGAAAGTAAAAATAAATAAATAAATAAATAAATAAATAGGGGAAGAAAGAAAAAGGGAAACCACAAGAAAAAACGGAAAATAAAAAAGGAAAACCGGAAGAAAAAACAGAAAAGGAAAAAGGAAAATCGAAAGGAAAGAAAGTGGGAGGATCGGCCGAAAAAAGAGGAAAGAAAAACAACGGAGGATCGGCGGAAAATAAGAAAACCGGAAGAAAAAAACAGAAAAGAAAAAAAAGAAAACGGAGAAAAAAACAGAAAAGAAAAAAGAAAGAAAAACGGAGGCGCAAAAAGACTGGCCTGCGCTTGCCCGCGCACCAAAGAAAAAGGAAAAAAAAAAGATCGCGCGTACACGCCTGCGACTTCGGCGGCGATATGCGAAATCTTGCATTAGCGATGGGTCCGTCCTCAATAGGAACAAGCCTGCCGAGCTCCCTTCTCCTTCCTCCCTCGCCAACAACGACGTCGGCGCGCTACCTGCCGACCTGCTGTACGAGATCCTGCTCCGCCACCCGACCATCGAGCTCTGCCGCCTCCGTCTTGTCTGCCGGTCATGGCGGTCCCTCACCTCCGACCCCGGCTTCGCCGAGGTTCACGCTTCCCGCCACCAGCTCCTCATCTTCATCCACGAGGACCATCGTGCTGATGAGGTTCGCCTCGTCGATTTGTCCGGCACCATTGTCAAACGAGTACATCTGGAGCACGGCAGCCTCAGCCTAACCGCGCAGCTCGAGCTACTCTGCGTCACGCCACGGTTGGACGGGAACCCATGCTCCGTATTGAATCTAGCCACCCGTAAAGTCACCACCCTGCCCAATAGCTCATGCCATCTGGGAACATATCCAGATCTACATGGTTGCGTTCCCTCCGCACTCACCTTAGCGCCAAGGACGACGATGACGGCGGCAGCCACCTCGATGTCCTCGAGCAGACACTACTGGAAAAACGCTTATTTATACCAGTTGGTAACTCTCATTTGTACCGGGTATCCAACCGGTACAAACCATCCGGTACAAATGTGAAGTCTTTCACATTTGTACCGGGTATCCCACCCGGTATAAATATGAAAATTTGTACCGGGTGGTCTCCTAGCCCGGTACAAATGTGATTTCCCGTTCCGATGTCAGTCCGCCCTGTTTCTATCCTTCTTTTCTTTTCTTTCTCTTCTTTTTTTCCTTTTTCTTTTTCCTCTTGAATCACACAGATTTATACAGATTTACAATCATTCATACAACAAGAATTTATCAAGAATTCATACAATGCAACAAGATTCACAATCATAGATTCACAAATACAAGTAGGCCACAATCACACAGATTCACAATCACACAGAATCATACAACAAGAATGTATCAAGATCGAATTCATACAAGAACAAAGATCACAATCACAGTCTTACAAGAACACCAATTCATCTGTACCAGCCTCGATCCCACGCCCCGCCTCGCTGGCGGCTGCCCCTGGCCGGGCCCCCTGGCCGACTGATGCTGCCCTGGAATTATTAGATGGAAAGAAAGAGATAGAAGAGAAGGAATGGATGAGAATGAGGTGGTGGGTTGTCATATTTCTAAGTGTTGGGTGGAAAAGCTAGCTGAAGATGGGAGATCTACATTTGTACCGAGTTAAATCACACCCCGGTACAAATGTCGACATATTTGTACCGGGACAAATGTCGACATATCACGTTCTGCATTGCCTTGTACATCATGTTCGATTTAAATCCCTGCTCTAATGAGCTCTGCCGTTGGCATTGTTATTTAGGGGGGTCCAATAGAAAATTTATTCTGATTTCTATCTCTATTAAATGCCTTGACAGCTCAACATTTTGCTGATGTGGTACAAGTATTAATGAAGAGAGAGAAAGAGGTAAAAACATGTTTACTTCCCTAAAATTTCACAAACTACCCGTCATATCAATCTTCAGACACTAATTAAGAGTATTAAATGTGAATTAATGACAAAACTCATTCCACAACCCCTACCTTAATTTTCGAGATGAATCTAACGAGTCTAATTATGTCAAGATTAGATAACGTCGTGCTACAGTAATCAATCTCTAATAACAGATTAATTAGGCTTAATGAATTCGTCTCATGATTTCCAATCCATTCATCTAATTAGTTTTGTGATTAGTCTACGTTCAATACTCCTAATAGACTTGAAGAAACCAGCACGACTGCGTTGGGAAGAAACTGCTCGTTTCTTGGCTCCCTCCGCAAGATCCACTACGCCACCTTCCCTCGCCGCACTGCGTCCTCAACGCTCTCTCTCCCAGCGTGGCGCCACTCCCTCCCCGACGCGGCCTTCCCTCCTCCCTAGCGGCAGCGCGGGTTCCCTCCCTCCAGCGTGGACCTCCCTCCATCTTGGTGTGGGCCTCTATCAGAGGTTTAGATCTAGACAGCCCACAGGGGGGTTAACCCCGGTGGTTTAGTTGTTCGGCGAGGTGGAATCTAAGGCTAAGAACTCGAAGGTTGCGCACGAACACCAGAACACAGAACACAGTTTATCTTGGTTGCCTCGGAGAGTAAAACCCTACGTCCGATTGTTGGTGTAGATTGCTTGAGGATTGCATGATTGTACAAGGGTCGCCCTGCCCGCCTTATATTGGCCGGCGGACAAGGTCGGTTCCCAGACTCCAGACCTAAGTCTAGTTGATTACAACACTTGCCATATCCGTCGATCCGCTTGGTCGAATCCCGATGTCTTGTCTTGCACGCCAAGTCTTGAAGTCGTTACGGATAAGGTCGGGAATCTTCTATAAGGTCTTGAGGAGGTCATGTGGGCCGCCAACAAGGTCAGTTGGGCCCACCGTCAGTCGTGGGTCTTGATAGGCGGACCCACTTGTCGAGGGGACGGTAGTGAGCACAGTCGGTGGGGACCCAAGGGTACCCATGTCTCACAAGCCCCGAGCGATGTGTAGGCGCGACCTTAGAAAGGTCATGGAGAAGTCGTGAGCTATCGACGGTCGAATAGCATGCGTCGGTCAAAAGAAAAGAAAGAAATCCGCTTGTCACGACTTATAATCTTGCGAAGCGAAGAGGTCGAGTGGACGATCTATAGGAAGCGGGCTTCCAATAGAACAAAAGCGACGACGAAAAAAATTCAGAGGGCATCAAGGATGCACTCATAGAGTAGTATCCGGGCATCGTGGCGGGCAGGATGGTCGGTATGATGATCCAAAGAAGAAGGAAAAGAAAAAGTAGGCTGAGTAATGACGTGTTAGGAATCAGGTTTCCCCAGTCGGTATCGAAGAAAGAAAACAAGAGGCGTCAAGACGCTCTCGTAGTAGTCCCCGAGCATTGAAGCAGCGGTATGGTTGGTTTGATGCTCAAAAAGAAAAAGCGAGTCATGGTCTTGATCGAACGAAGTGTAGAGGCACCCAGATCTCCTAGCATAGCTGCAAGGAGTCTGGCAGGGCCGACCTCAAGGAGGCCTTCTAGGCGTGCCGACCTAAAAAGAGGTCTCAAATCAACAATGTCCAGTATCCGAGAATACCCAACAGGATCTTGAAAGGTGTGTCACACGAAGAGGTCATCAATTATGCCGTAGCTGAAGTTGTAATGTCCGGAGCGGTCGACGATGGAGTCGTAGAACGATGTTGATTTTGAGAAAATAGAGATCTTGATCGAATGGAGTGTAGAGACACCCAGATATCTGCATGGGCAAAGAGTGCAGCGAGCCACCAGGAGGCATGCTGACCTTAAGAAGGTCTCAAATCAATAGCGCCCAAGCATCCGGAGAAACTTGGCAGGACCATTAGGTGCGCACCCCACAGGGAGGCCTTCACTCCCGACGTAAAATCCTGAGTGTCCAGAGCGGGCTGGCAGAGCTATACAAAGCACACTGACCTCAGGAAGGTCACGCATCCAAGGCGCCCAACTAGGTTGGCGGGCCGTGAACATACCAAGGTATTGCAAGACCTAGATATTAAGGCACGCCGACCTCAGGGATGTCGTTTTGGTGTCCAGACGACCAACATAGCTGCTGATCATCCAGTGGAGCCATGGCACTAAGGTAATGACGACCTTAATATAGGCACACCGACCACGGGGGCCCGACGAAATCGTAGATGTGAAGATTCTAGGCGCCCAGACGGATCTGGCGGAGCAGCGAGGCATGCCTACCCCTGAAGGTCTTCATTCGAACCTACGACCATTCTGCCTAGGGAACAAAAATATAGGCTGATTGGAATAGGTCTTTACATGCGAGCCATAGCAGTGCACCGGAGCCTTGAGCCTAGCGGGTGCAATGAAAGCGTAAATTTGTAAAGGGTGTGTTTGATCATCATCGTAAATGTAGTTGTAGCGGTAGCGAGGCCCTCGACACGGTCCGGTTTAAGCTTTAGGCTGGGTCACGAGTCAACAGTGGTCGGAGATTCTCTTGCCACAAGCGACAAGCGCCCCTTGATCGGGGGTGTCGTAGCCATGTGCCGCCGCCTCAGGCATCATTGATGCACCAGCGACAAAAGGTGTCACGAGGAAGGTAAAGACATCTTTAATCACACAGCGCCGGTCCTCCGATCACATAGTATGTCATGTCTCCGCTTCACGGCCTCACGGGCCTGACTCGGGGCTATAAATAGCACCATAAATGAAAGAGGCAAGCATTGAGCATTCTGAGCTATGAAGCATGAGGTAGTATTGAGGCCATGCCATGGGTATGTGTTCGTCCACCAGGTTGTAGGATGCAAAGTTTGTAGAGGCTTGGAGCTAGAAGAACTCTTGCGAAATGTAGGTAGCACACCCACTCTTTGTATCGTGTCTCAGCGAAAAATTGACGAGAGTTTGGAGGTGATGCTGTAGAGGCCCGAGGTGAAGCTGTAGGTTCTTGGTAAGCATAAGATGCTCATCGAGGGCTTGCGGTCCGCGCCGAAGAGCAAGCTCATGTCTGCATTCCATAGTCAGGCACAAAGTGTGACCTGCTATGTGCAGCGTCGTGTAGTTGTTCACCGCAAGGCCACCATCGAGGTCCTGAAGCTAGAAGAATTCTTGCGATGTGCTTTGTTATAACAGAGTACACCTCAAGGATTGCTCTAGGTAGATCAGGTCTTCGAATATGTTTGTATTTTGTAATGGGTTCTGGATCTAATGAGGTCGCAGGCGACTTGTGTACCTTCGAAGTTCCCGTGTAGTGTTCGCTCTCTTCTGTCATGAAATGGTCGTTTTGAAGAAATTATTCATCAATGACCTGTAGTGACGTAATTTGGGGGCTTATCGATCTCGTGGAGATCAAATTTCCTACCAGGACGACCTGGTAGTTTTTGGGGTGTTCACGACCTAAACTCGGGGTGTAGGTCGCCAGGCTATCCGTTGGGCATATAACCGTTGGCATGAAATCCGGCGAGATCGTCTCGTGAAATTAGCGGTGCATATCCGTTGTGGCGAGCTCCTTGCGGCGAAAGTATCCACAAAGGGCATCCGTGGTGGGGCCCTTATAAATAGAGCGGTGGGGACTGGTGTTGACCATCTTCGTGCCCTAGCCACCGCGCGCTCCACATCCAGTCTCCACCCAAGAAATTTTAGCCCATCCCGTGCAGCAGCATGCGCGCGGATCCGCCATCACGCATCGCGCGCGCATGCGTGAAAACACTAGTTAACTTTAGATCCAAAACTCCTCGTTCTCAAGAAATGGCGGCTGCTACGCCTTAGATCCCAGACCCGCGGACGGTGTGGGAGCCCTCGGTGATGACCGAGGCGAAGGTTCAAGTGCTGGTGGATCGCGGGCTCCTGAGGCCCAAGGCGGAGGTGGAGTGGAAGGCGCCTGCGGGCGAGGCCTTCCGACGGAGGGGCGACAAGGCAGTCGTCTTCGCCTCCTTCTTGACGCGGTTCAACGTCCCCAAGCGACTTCTTAGGTCTTCTCTTCTACTACAAGCTGGAGCTGGTACACCTCGTCCCCAACTCCATAACCGTAGTGTCATCCTTCATCTATTTCTGTGAGGCGTATCTGGGGATACCGCCCCACTTCTTGCTTTGGTGCTATCTCTTCAATGTCAAGAGCACTGGCAAGCGCCTTGGTGTAGTAGGATCGGTCATGTTCTGCCTGAGATCAGGTCTCAAGGCAGAATGGATAGATATGGACCTACCGGACAACACCGCTGGGTGGAGGTCGGAGTGGTTTTACATCGCCGACCGGTGACGGCCTCCAGCGAGCGGACATGGCAGAGAAGATACCAGAGTGGGATCTGCAGCTGACCTCTCGTGAATTGGGCGGCGTCAGCTGCTACACGGTGAGAGACCTCAAGACGGCCGTGACGGGGGCTCGGTGGCGAGGTGGTTCGCCGTCGCAGATCCGATCAAGGACCGGGTGCATCCTATGAATATTGGGGGCAATCAGACCCCACTCGCGAGGTCAACCGCAAGGTCTCCCAAGAGGAGATGGTGGCTAGGGTGTCACAGATATACACTAGGGGTGCCTAAAAGTGCCCAAAAGCACACTCCCGACCCGACCGGTGACCACAGTAAGTCCACAGGACTACTAGGTTGTTTTGTCTTGCTTAGTTGCTTGCGTCGATCTTAAGATGCGATTTTGGTGTCACCTGCACCTTGCCAGGTGAGGAACCACGTCAGGCGGTCGGAGGAGTATCGAGCCTCCGGCGGTGTCTTCTTTGGAGAATTATCGACTCATCGGTTGGGCGATGAAGATACCGACCGAGGTCGGTGGCGATGTGCGGTAAGCCTGCGGCAACCACAAAAGGGCGAGGCGAGGCAACAACAAGCGATCGACCACAAGGGCTGCGCCAAGGCCGGGGCGCCAAGCTCGAGGCCGACAAGAAGAAGAGGAAGAGGCGAGCCCTCCTCGGTGATCCCTGCGATTCCTACTCGGTGACCAAGGAGGTCGAGGAGGATGAAGATGAAACTACCGATCATCCGGTTGTTGAGATAAATCGGAGGTCGTTGAGTCCGCGGCAAGAAGCGGAGTTAGCACAAGTGAGCGAAGAAGACCTCCATCGGATGAGGGAGAGGCCTGGTGCCTGAGCGAAGATGTGAAGATCAGTTCGGCCCCACGGTGCGTTGCCCGGCTACTAGGTAAGGTCTTGAAGTTGGTTCATTTGCTAGCTATTATTAGCTCTTCTCTTGTGTTGGAAATTCTGGGTCGGACGTCCAACCTCGGGCGCCTTGGGTGCTCAAGATTCACCCTCGCGGACAGGTCGTCCACCATGAGGTCGGGACTCGGGCCTCGATCGTGGGGACATCGGCTCCTCCGCTTTATCGAGGCGAACACGAGTTCCATTGGTGATGTCGGGCGTCTTCTCCGCCTATTATCGACGTAGACCCCATCAACTCGATGCCGACATCGGCCCAGCTGCGGACCGTCGGATCGAGCCACGGAGAACCGAAACAATGGGCGTCCGTCGGCGGGGCCATTGAGAGGACATCGACTGACTGCACCCCTGGAGGGAGATATTTTTGAAGATGACGAGGATATGAGGGAGGTCCGTCGATCGATCTTGACACTCAACCAATCCCTCACAGTGAGCAGCTGTCCTTGAGTTGAATGAACGACTTGTTGTCTGAATGTGGCTAACGACCTGCTTTGTCTTTGCAAAATAGTCACTAGCCAACCGTGCCAAGGGCAGGGCCGACCAACTCAAGGATGCTGTAGCTTTGCAGCTGCGAGTGATGGTGCTCGAGCAGGAGCTCAAGCAAGCCCGTGAGGCAGCAGCGGCCGACAAGAAGAAGCTCGAAGACGAGCTTATTGAAGAGAAGCGCAAGACCCAGGAGGCCAATGCTAGTTCAACACAATGAGCACCGGTAAGACCAGTTTCCTCGCAACTTTTTCCATTATTGACTTGTACTGCTGAGGGTTGGACCTCATGACTTCTTGTATGTTGCAGAATTTCACAGGCGAGAGGATGACCTCAAAAACGACCTGAAGAACACTAAAGAGAGGGTCCGAAGCCTGGAAGTGAACCTGTGGGAGGCGGAGGTCGATGCTGAAGAGCTGAAGCAGTTGCTGAAGGGCACCGTAGACAGTGAGTACGCTGTGTCCCAAAAGCTGGCTTATGAGAAACAGGCTCGAAAGGACCTTGAGGTCTGTCTCGAGGTAGCTTTGGGGGCATTGAAGAATGACCAAGTGACTATTGCAGGGCAAGAGGTGGAGCTGAATGACTTGAAGAACGCTGCCCACTTTGTGATGGACATGGTGGTCAAGGGGAGGAGCCCAAGCGCTATTGATCTGGCCGCCAGAGAAGTTGGTCGACCTCTTGAAGGCGACGAGCTTGACAGCGGCAACAGAGTCGCTGGTACGGGTGAAGTCTCATTACCCCGATGTTGACATGGTCAAGGTCGGAGAAGGCCCAGACGCGACGAAGGACCCCAAGGTCGTGGAGCTTGAAGTGCAGGAAGCCTCTATGGTGATAATGGACGTCATTGACTATGAGGGCGATGACGGTGAAGAGTAGTCGTAGTCTTAGAGCTGTACCCCCTCCCTCCTCCAGTCATGTAAAACAACACTTGATAACCTTCTTTTGGCCTGCATGACGTACTTAATTTGTGTTTGCACGAACTTGGTAGCCTTAAAGCGATGTGTCTTTATCATACTCTGCTAACCACTACTCACGGAGAGGCTAGCTTACCGACCATCACAGCTCAGCAGGGAGACTTACGTGCAATCGCATGCGCTGAGGAGTCTCGACTCGTGTTTTGCAACCTTACGACCAAGCAGGTTCGCAACAACATAAAGTAGGTAGTCATGAGGGACGACGTCCTCAGGTCGAACGACCCTTACATTGGCTTGAGCCAAGCCCCCGAGCATGTCGAGGGGGAGGAGCAGGAAACTTCACCCCTAGGGTTTTCAACCCTTGTATTGGCTTTGGCCAAGCCCCCAAGCATGTCGAGGAGGAGGGTTCATGACATCAAGGAAGAGAAGGTAGGGCTCGAGACACAGCAGATGACTGCTTTAGTTAATATTTATTGAACTAAAAAGCACAAAGATGAGGAATACATAGCTATAATAAAAACTACTCTACGGATAGAATCGTCGTAGGTGCTCCACGTTCCATGGGTTGGGTACGTCTTGCCCGTCGCCCCATTGGAGGCGATATGTGGATGGGCTGATGACTTCAGTGACGATGAAGGGTCCTTCCCAGGGGGCAGACAACTTGTGCATGCCGTCGGTCTTCTGGATACGCCTTAGGACTAGGTCACCAACATTGAAGGAGGTCTCCTTGACGTTGCGATCATGATACCGACGAAGTTGCTGGTCGTGGCGAGCTTGCCTCATAACAGCTGCCATTCTCTGTTCCTTGAGGCTGTCAAGATCGACACGACGAGTCTTCTCGGCTTCTCCCTCCTCGTAGAACTGTATGCGTGGAGCTCCAAAGGTGACGTCGGTAGGTAAGATGGCCTCCGAGCCGTAGACCAGGAAGAATGGCGAGAAGCCCGTAGCAGAGCTGACTTGGGTCCTCAGTCCCCAGATAACATGTGGTAGCTCGGCTAACCACCGGGTGGTGTAATTTGAAGTGTCATCAAAGATACGATCCTTGAGAGCTTGAAGAACCATGCCATTGGCACGTTTGACCTGGCCGTTGCACTAGGGGTGGGCGACCGAGGAGTAGTAGACGTCAATCGTGTTGTCCTGGCAAAATCCCGCATGACCGGACTGTGAAGGCCGTCCCTAGGTCGGTGATGATTCTGTTGGGCACACCGAAGTGATGTGTTATGTCTTGCATGAATTTCACCGCTTCCTCCGACGTGACTTTTGCGACAGGTCGGACTTCAATCAACTTGGTGAATTTGTCGACGGCCACAACGATGTGCCTGTAGCCGCCCGGGGTGGTTCGGAATGGACCTACGGCATCAAGCCCCCACATGGCGAAGGGCCAAGATGGGGGATCGTGCAGACCCGTGCAGGACTGATGGCGGGTGTTCTGTTTTGACAAGGTCTTTGGCGTCAGTCATGGCCGTGGGCCAGTAGAAGCCGGATAGATATGCTTTACCGACCAGATTGGCGGATGCTGCGTGGCAGCCACACTCATCACCGTGAATCTCAGCTAGGAGCTTGAGACCTTCTGATCGCAAGATGCATTTCATCAAGACACCAGTAGACGCGGCTTTCTTGTATAGGTCGTTGCCAATCACGACGTAGTTAGCACTTCGTCATGTGATACGCTCTCGTTCAGCCTTGTCTTCTAGGACTCGTTGGTCGAGTAGGAAGGCTAGGAAAGGCTTGCGCCAATCGTCCTCTTTATCTGTCATCAGCACGTCACGGGGAGGTGCTGTAGTTGGGTCGGGCTGTACTTGGTCCAGGTTGTCCGGGTCCAACAGCTTGATTGACGGCTTGCGTAGGTCTTGGATGAACACACCCGCCGGGACTAGAGCTCGCTTGAAGCCTAGTTTGGATAGTACATCGGCGCCCACGTTGTTGTTGCATGGCACGTGCTGAAACTCGATTCCCTCGAAGTGGCCTTCGAGCTTGCGGATCTCAGCACAGTAAGCATCCATTGTGTCTTTGACACAATCCCACTCTTTGTTGACTTGCTCGATGACGACCTTGGAGTCGCCGTATGCTAGTAGTCGCTTGATGCCAAGGGACACTGCTATACGGAGCCCATGAATTAGAGCTTCGTATTTTGCTCCATTGTTGGAGGTCTTGTAGTGTATCTGCAGGACGTACTTGAGCTGTTCTCCCTAAGGAGAGATGAATAGCACTCCTGCTCCTGCACCTTCGAGGTTAAGGGCACCGTCGAAGTACATTATCCAGTGTTCAGGCCGCTCCTTGGGAGGGGCATCGGATCTCCGCCCACGATACAAAATCGGCTAGGATGCGGACTTGATCGCGCCCTAGGGGCGAACTCGATGTCGAACTCTCCAAGCTCCACCGACCACTTGATGATGCGGCCGTTAGCGTCGCGGTTGCGGATGATCTCTCCTAGTGGGAACGATGATGGGGCAGTGATCTTGTGGGCTTGGAAGTAGTGGCGAAGCTTTTCTTGACGTGATCAGGAGTGCGTAGAGCAAGTTCAGAGGCTGTGAATAACGTGTCTTAGCGTCGGCAAGGACCTCGCTTACGTACATGTGAATAGGATAGGCTGCCCTTCTTCTTCTCGTTCTGCGACGAGGACCGTGCTGACCACATGAGTGGTGGCAGAGATGTAGAGTAGGAGTGTTTCCCCTGGTATAGGTGGTGTCATGATTGGAGGCGTGGTCAAGGACTCTTTGAGAGCCTCGAAAGCCTTACATGCTTCTTCATCCCACGAACTTATCGCCTTCTTGAGCTTGAAGAAAAGGCGAGACCTTTTCAGCCGAGTTTCTTGATGAAATGACCTAGAGCCGCCATCATACCGTGAGTTTCATGACGTCTTCTTTCTTGCAAGATGGCTTGGCCATGTTGCGTGCGTCGACCTTGGCGGATTGGCTTGATGCCCGGTGTCCCACCATGAAGCCCGGAGCAATCGAGGGGGACAGAAGACGCACTTGGTCGGGTTGAGCTTCCAGGTATTCGCGTAGGTTGGAGAAGGTCTCGGTCGGCGATGGTGATCTTGCTCGGTCTTGAAGACCACGTCGTCGTAAGCTTCTACGTTCTTCCCGATCTAGGACTTCGGTACTTGTATCGCTATACGGTATGTTGCGCGCGTTTTGAGCCAAAGGTCATAACCTTGTAGCAATAGATGCCATTGGGTGTTATGAACGCCGTCTTGTCGCCATCATCGAGTTCAAGGCTATCTCGGTGATACTACGAATAGCGAGGAAGCACAATAGAATGCTACCGTGTGGAGTCCACGACCTGGTCGATGCGAGGAAGGGGGAAGGGATCTTTCGGATAGTGTTTGTTGAGGTTGGTGCAGTCGATACACATCCTTAATCCTCTAGTCTTCTTGTGTACAAGGACCGGGTTTGCGAGCCAAACCGGGTGTTTACATTCACGGATGAATCTTGCAGCTAAGAGCTTGCAGACTTCTACTTCTATAGCTTGCTTTCTATCTTTTGCAAATCGCCGGAGCTTTTGCTTGATAGGTCATGCGGTCTTGCTTACTTCAAGGGCGTGCTCAGCCAGCCTCCTAGGGACACCAGGCATGTCGGACGGGCTCCATGCGAAGATGTCAGCGTTGTCCCTGAGGAAACTAGTGAGCGCGAATTTCTATTTGGGGTCGAGGTCGGCCCCGATGGTGACTTCCATGGACGCGTCGGGCAGGCCGAGGCAAACTTTCTTCACAGCAGGACTTGGGTCCAAGGCGGTGGCTGTGCGCTTCTGTTCCGGCACCTCTAGAGTAGTTTGGTCGATCTTGGTGGCCTAAGCGACCATGACCGTGGCGGTAGCTTTGCACGCGGAGAACTTGGAGAGGTCGATAGTGTCGCTCTCGCAGTTGTAGGAGACGAGGATGTCGCCGTGGACGGAAAGGATCCCGTTTGGTGCTAGCATCTTCATGATGAGGTAGGTGTGATGCGGTATGGCCATGAACTTGGCCAACATAGGTCGACCAAGGATGGCATGGTAAGAGGAGCGGAAGTCCGCGACCTCGAACGTCAGGTACTTTGTACGGAAGTTTTCCTTTTTGCCGAAGGTGACTGGCAGGCATACACGACCTATGGGGTATGCGGCCTTGCCGAGCACGACCCCGTAGAAGGGTTCGTCGCAGGCAGTCATCTTGGAGAAGTAGAAGTCCATCTTTCTCAGCGTTTCTGTGAAGATGATATTCAAACTGCTGCCCCCATCGATGAGGGTCTTAGGCTGGAACGCGCCATCCACTATGGGGTTGATGACCAGCGGGTAGGTCCGGGTCGGTATGTGCGCAATGGTCTTTTACGGAGAAAGTAATGGGGTACTCCGACCAACGCAGGGGGGTTGGCGTTTGATGTTGACTTGGCGATCTCCTTGCATTTGATCGCTCTTGCTCTTGGCTGCTTGTGACCACCGGCGATGAAGTTGATTTGTCGGTTGGCGTTCTGGAACGCACCGTTGGGATTGCCAGTTTTAGGTGGAGGTGGAGGGGAAGGCTCCTTGCGATGATTGTCTTTGCGGTCGCGATCATCTTGTTGACGTCGATCATCATGCTGACGGCGATCATCGTGCCGGTCGTCACGGCGTTCATCACGGTGATCATTACTAGGGGTGGGCATTCGGGTTACCCGATTAGTTGGGCAATTCGGGTTTATAAATTCGGGTAATGAGAATCATTACGATATCGATCGAAAAAACACTACCCGCAAGTTTGCATAAAAAATCGGGTTCGGGTTGGGTTACCCAATTTACGAAATATATAATCAAAGTATACACTCAAACACACATAATGTTCCATAGATTAGTAGTTTGTGTTGAATTTCAACTACAAGTTGAGAGGAATAGTATATTATAGTCACTTGTTCAAACTAAGAGAATTATATTGTAATAAAGTGACAATTTCAAGTGTTCAACTAACAACACGTGAATAAATACAAAGACAAAGGTAAATTCGTAGTTCGGTGCGAATGTATTACCGAATTACCCAAACTAATTCGGTAATCACAATCACTATCCGAACTTGGAATCGGGTACCTCAGGTTCGGGTAATTCGGGTTCGGGTTCGGGTAATTCGGGTACGGGTAATGGGTATCGGGTATTTTGCCCAGGCCTAATCATTACGGTGGTCGTCCCGACGATCATCACGGTGGTAGTCGTCACGATGATCATCACGTCGGTCATCACGGTGATAGTCGCGGCGATAGTCACGGCGATCCCTATCATCGTTGCGACGGTAAGGTCGCCGGTCGCGGTAATCTCGTCGATCAGGTCGACGATTGCGGTTGTCGTAGCGGCGGCCGCTGTTCTGTTCGTCGTTGTTGCTGCTCTTGGTCTTCTTAGGTTCTGGAGGTACTCCTAGTGCGCGCTTTAGCTGCTCGCACTCCCTCATGGTATGCTTGGCGTCACGGGTGGCCGGTCGTCCATGACCATGTTGAAGTCACATTCGAGGAAGGTGGATGGTCTGGGCAGATCGGTAGTGTAAACCTCGCCAGATCGCTTGCGCGACCTGCCTCCACCGTCGTTATGGTCATCCCCTTTGAAGTCGTGCACCACCGCATCTTGAGTATCGATGAGCTTGTTGACGTAGGCCCTGAGGTCGGCGATGGTGTGGGCATCTGCTTCGTGAATCTTCTCGAAGAGCTTGAGGTTGGTTACCCCCTTCTTGTAGTAGGCTATGACGTCTTCGTCCTTGACTCCTGCAAGAGTGTTGCGATTCTCGAAGTAGCGGTTGGTGTACTCACGGAGAGTCTCGTCGTGCCTCATCCGCACTCTGGCGAGGTGGTGAGTGTTGCCGGGGCGATTATAGGTCGCTTGATAGTTGGTCGTGAAGAGCCGCGACAAGGTCGCCCATGAGGTGATGCACTCCGCAGGAAGGTTGTCGAGCCACAGGAGTGGCGCTTTACCCATCACGAGAGGAAAGTATCCTGCCATGTGGTCTTCATTGCCTCCAGAGGCTCGAGCTGCGATGCTGTACATCTTGAGCCAAATACTCAGGTCGGAATGACCATCGTATTTTTCGATGGCTGGCTTGAAGTCCTTTGGGTATCGATCGTCTCAGAGGCGTCGTGAGAAAGTTGTTGATTGCTCGAGGGCTAGGCGGCGGGCGAGGCCGTCGGTATGGCACGTAGAGGTCGTCGGGAGGATCATTGTTGGCGTCTTGGGCGCGTCGCCGCAGAGCTCTTGATCATGCATTTGCCGAAGTTCCGTGACTTGGATGGGGTGATTGGCGTCAAGGGGATCAGGGACCCCGTGGTCGCGGTTGTAGTTAGCACGTCGTGCTATCTCCACTTTGTCCCGTATGCGATGATGTTGACTGCTCTGAACATGGTTGGCTTGAACTAGTGGAGGTTGAGCTCCTGCGTTCTGTCTTGCGTTGCTGGCAACATTTTGCTGTTGGGTGCAGTATGATGGGTGCCGCAGCGTTGTTTTGAGCATTACGGGGAGCTGCTTACCAGCTGGCAGTAGTGGCGGTACGGATTGGCCGGGGCTTGGGGTTGGCGGCTGCGTTAAGCGGGCGGCATTAGCAGCTGCGGGGTTGACCCAAATTGCATAACTTCATTTTCCCCACCTCCCTCTTTGGCCTACTTCTAGAGTAGGAGCTCGAAGCTGATCTGCTGTATCCTGGTCCCCTTTCTTCGACCTGAGCAGTGGCGATGCGGATGTGAGCTTGTATGCATCGAGTTGCAGGAGTATCCTTAAGTTGACCCAGCTCAGCTAAGGCCGCGCCAAGGTTAGCTTGAGGCGAGTTGTAAACTTCATGGCAGTTTCGCTCAAAGTCCTGCAGGAGGTCTCTGGCATGTAGGCGGTGTCGTCGAGGCTCGTTGTCCTGTCGCTGCTGAGGAGGGGCCTGGGCTGCGGCAGCGGCTGCACCGTCTGGGATGTTGTCCATCGGCACGACGCGTTGCTGCAGTTGACTGTGGCTGCGGCAATGCGCCTACTTTGCCGACGACGTAGCCCGAGCGGCGTTAGCGTTCTCACGCTCTATGCGCTGCTCGTCTGTCTCACCAGGTTGAGGGGGTACGTCGGCAGAGACCATGAGGACCTCTCGGTCTGGGATCTCGAACACCTCGCCCGGATAATTGGGGAAGATGGTCGTGCGGGCGATCTGAAACGCGAGGCGGTCCGGGGACGGCTCGCGGTTGGTCTGCCGGTGATGAGCCGCGGTGATAGGTCGGCGAAGCTTCTTGAGCACACGGCACTAGCGAGCCGTGTGTTTGGAGTCTTCATGGACGGGACAAGGGTCGTCGAGGTGACCCCTGCAGTTTCCGCGATGTGGGATCTTGGGTTCAGATTGGATCTGAAGCTTGTTCTTCATGTAGCGAGATGCTGCATGAGTTGTGTTCCGCAGACCAAAGGGCATGCGGGATGAAGATGGAGGGGTCTTGCGAGGGCGCTTGATGCGCTCACAGACCTTGATCGTGTCGGAGAGCATGTCTTCGACGCGATCAAGCCCCGCGATCAGGTCGCTAGGAGTGGGTGGGTGGGCTTTCTCCAGCAGATTCGATCCGACCTGTTGGTTGGAGGTGACCGCAGTGCTCTCGATGACGTGGCATGCGTACCGAACGGTGATCCCGCCGCGGCATAGAGCCGAAGCAGATGTTGATGGGGTTGGCGAGGATGTCCGCCATACTTTCCGAGAAGATGACGCCGCTTGACGAAGCCATCGAGTTGCACGAAGAACCCTGGATTTCTCCCCTACCTGGCGCGCTAACTGTCAGAGGTTTAGATCTAGACAGCCCACGAGGGGTTAACCCGTGGTTTAGTTGTTCGGAGGTGGAATTTAAGGCTAAGAACTCAAGGTTGCGACGAGCACACGGAACACAGAGAACACGGCGAGTTTATATCGTTCGGCCTCCTGAGAGTAAAACCCTACGCCGATTGTTGGTGTAGATTGCTTGAGGATTATGATATTGTACAAGGGTCGCCCTGCCCACCTTATATTGGCCGGCGGACAAGGTCGGTTCCAGACTCGGTCGATTACGACCGTGGAGACCTAAGTCTAGTTGATTACAACACTTGTCATATCCGTCGATCTGCTTGGTCGGAATCCACTGATGTCTTGTCTTGCACGCCAAGTCTTGAAGTCGATAAGATAAGATCGTCGGGAATCTTGGAAGGTCTTGAGGAGGTCGTGTGGGCCAACAAGGTCGGTTGGGCCCTTGTCAAGTCGGCGGGTCTTGATAGGCGGACCCACTTGTCGAGACGGTAGTGAGCCTAGTCGGTGGGGACCCAGGGGTACCCATGTTTCACAGCCTCCCTACTCCTCGGTGTCGGCACGGCCACTCCTCCCTCCCCCGCGGCCCTCGCTCCTCCCCGGCGACCGCGCAGACGCCCCTCCCTCCCGCGCAGACCTTCCATGAGCCCCGGCTATCGCTCTCTCGGTGTTTTTTTACCACAGACTAGTAGTATCGTGGATTGCGCATCGAGCCTCGGACGATAATTTATACTGGTTCGAGCCTCCGGAGAGTAATGCCCTACGGTCGTGCTGCTCATATTATTTGCATTGGTTTGCAGTAGAGGGATACAAACAGGCGAGAGAGGGACGAGTTCCCAAGTCTCTGTTTTGCATGTGTGTGAACAAGCTCAGTCCGGCGACTGGCTAGAGGAAGAAGAAGGCCGAGAAAGAGAGAAAGAGTGCCCCTCTACAGAGGAGAAATGAAAAATCCCCCTCGCAGGAGACCCAGACTCCCCTTTTATCTCAAGAGAAGGCTGTATAAATAAGTAAAACACATGAGAGAGAGTACAGTCAAAGGGAAAACAAGGGACAAACTCCCGTTCAGACGAGAGGGCCGTCGTTGTGGCCCTCGTGGTGAAGGACGTGTGCCCATTATATTCTGACAACCGAGGTTACTAGGTGGGTACGACACGGGATGGGCGGAGTTAGAGTGTGGTACGGCGAAAGCCATCCGAGCGGGGTCTCCTCGGGGGTTCTGTGAGAAGTAAACTCCTACTCGATCAGGGAGGAGGCCACCCGGGCGAAGCGGAGACCACCCAGACGAAGCGGAGACTACTCGCACGAGCGGGACGGAGACCACTCGGATCGGGTGGTTTTGTGATTTTGTCGCTGGGCTTTGTTTCACAAGCACGGGCCCCTGCATGCATACGACCGTACGCCAGGCCGGGCCCCCTGTCCTTATTGCCGGCATGCGCAGCGCGCACTCAAGTGCTGCTCCTGTGCGTATTTGGTCGGCCCGGTCAAAAAGCCTAGGCCTAGGCTATGGGCCAACTACTCTTTGCTTTCCCACGTTCGCCAGTGCTGCCCTACTATGCTCATGAACGTGCTGAGTCTGCTGACACATCTGGAGCCCACCCGCATGGAGCTCATGCAAAGGGGGCTGCACGCCTGCAGGTCAGCCTGCTTGTCAGCATCCAGCGTGCGGCACTCGGCGCCAGCGTTGTCTGCAACCCTGTCGTCCGTGCGTCGAAGCCGTGCGAGGCGGAGAACACCCGGGTGAGGCGGGGTTTACTCGGTCGAGGCGGAAACCATTCGAGCGAGGCGAGGCCACCCAGACGCGGTATCCTGTTGCCTTAGACCAACTCCAGCAGATTATACATCGGCTGCTGCATCCTCGAAATGAGTAACGACTCGCTATTGTAGGAGGTCCAGCGTCTGCTGCATCTCTTGCTGCAAAATGCAGTTCCACCTCCCCCGTCGCGCAATCGTGGGAACCTCTCTCCTTGCTGCATCCGTCGCGAGTCCAACCGCCCACCCCTCGCCTCTGTGACTCTGTCCTCGCGCCCTCTCCCCATCCGCACGGCTGCCGCGAGCCACGCCTCCGCCCGCGTCGCTCGCCGGCTCCCTCGAAGTCTCCGCCGTCAGAGCGCCGTCGTCGTCCGTGGCCGCCGGTCTCCGCCGCCAGATCCGCACCTAGCAGGGGCATAGCGCGGAGGACGCAGATCCGGCGGCGACCTCCTCTTCCAGGCGGAGGAGGCGAGGAAGCGGGCGGGGCCCTCCACGCGGCCGCCTCCACCCCGACCGACGGCGGAGAGGGAGTTCGCCAACCCCCGCGGCCCTTCCTCGGCGCGGCGAGGTGGAGAGCGGCAGGCCTCCACCACCTCCCGTGGCCTGTTCGTCGTCGTCCTCCTGCAGGGGTGCGGAAGGAAGCGGTGCTGGCGCCCTGTCTGGAGAATAGGTGGCGGGGCAGTAGCGACGACAGCGGTGGGCGAGCAGCTCGAGGTCAGTCACCGCGGCGCGGCGGGCTCGGGGCGAGCTACGACGGTCGAATCGAAGCGGCGGCCTCCCCTCTCTCTCCTCTGTAGGCGGTGCCCCTACGTGGCCTCGCCTCGGCCTCACCGGCGGCTGGCTCGGCGAGGTCGAGCGACGGCGAGCTGCCCTCGGCGGATCCGGGGCGGAGCCAACTACTTTGGCCTAAGGATGGGCGACGTCCCGCTGAGACCTTGTGCTTTTGCAAGACCGGATTCTTCTCTTTCCTTTCTTTAGTCGCTATGCAGATGCAGAACCTTCCTGAAGATGGTCTTATACAGGTATTGCTCCTGACTCGTTTTTGGAGGGTCTTCTGGCCAAGGGTGATTGGTGAATCAGTTGAACTGTCAACCTATGATTCAGGCTTCCGTCAGTAGCCTCCAAGTCCGGGAGGGAGTCTCGGACTTGTTCCCAAGTTCAGTAGTCACAATGCTAGAGGGAGTTGTTGTTCGTGCGGCGAGCGGAAGCCAGCCGTCTGAGAAAAGTACTCGGCTAGCGATCATCGTGGAGCATCGTGCCCGACTGAGTCTGCGGAGCACGGCCGGTGGTAAATGGCAGCCTCCGAGCATAGGCGGCAAGCTCGGGGATCCGAGACTTGTTCTTGGAAAAGAAACATGAATGATAGTAGTACGTGGTGCCACAAATAATAATCCTGAAGAAAAAGCATTTGGCGATGTATGAAAGAAATTGCAATTCCAGCTCTGTTAGGTCTATCAATTTCCTCGGTTAGTTATCCTATTACATTTATGCACCTGATCCTCGATAGCAGTAGTCCATAGCACAGAGAGCTGGTAGCGTGCACACGCAGAGTCGAGGTTTCACGGTTTAAGTCGTGTGCTCCCCAAGTACTTTAGCGACTTGTGCAAGAGAAGAAAAAGAAAATAACTGGCGGAGAAATAGTGCGCGTGGGCGATGTTGGCCGTGAGTCTAACCGCTTGTGTAGCTCGATGCATATAAGCGATCGGGAACATGCAAAGGGTAGTCGGCGATAATCATGAGATGCATGTTGAGATGTGTGGAAAAAATAAAATGGTAGTATTAAAATAAGACAGCTCGATTTGTGTTCGTGTCGAAGAAGTCGGTGTGTCGTCTCGGAGAGTCAGAGACTCATTCCCAGGTTCAGTTTGTCATAGTATGGAGTGAGTCATTGTTCCTTCGATGGGGCACGTGAGCGTACCCGCTGGGTGTAGCCCCCGAGACTTATAGAGAGTAGATACTCTCGCTAAGGCTTAGAGTTTTGCATGGCCGGCTTGTTTATTCCTTGAGGTTGGGAGGGTGGTGTCTTCGTGCTTGTTCACGGAATGTCGGGGTTGTCGAGCGTCTCGAGGGGGTCGAGCCTTGTTGAACCCTCGGCAGGGTTTTTTTTACCAACCGGTTTTTTAAAGAGCGGTATAAATGGTTTACCGCTCGGTACCGCTCGAAATCAAATTCCAAATCAAAATGGTCTATACAAACGGTTTTGACTTCTGGCGGTTTAAATTATTTTACCGCTCCGGTTTGAATAAAAACCGCTACGGATTGAATTAAAACCGTTTACAAGAAAAAGGGTCTCTGATTTGAAAGAAATGAAAATTTTGGCATGAGGTTGGCACATAGTAGTGTTAAATACCACCCCCAATCAATAATTTATAGTTATGCATAAAAATACCACACCAAACACAATAATATTAAGCGTGCATAAGTGAGTTGATAGTTCAAATACAAATAATTCGATACAACTCAATAAAAGTTCAATGGTAGAAAGGAAAGACCCCCATTTGGGACGCTGATTGGTACTCGGCGATGGACATGACATTCAAGCCTCTCACCCTAAGCAACTCAGCCTTGTACTGTTGCCAAGTTAGGCCCGTCCACGCCGATGTTGTCTGTCATTCACTGACTAACATGTTGTAAAAATTGGGGTCTTCCCATTCATACACCTCGTACTGCGCGTTTATGTCAGGAATGGGATAAATAGACTGCGACTAGGAGGTATCACTGTGGGAGGAAGAAGAGTACGCCTGGTCGACTGACTCCAACCGTTCTCCTCTCATGACGGTGCTCCATGGTCGCGATCCTGAGTAGCATGTGTGTATTGAGTCTTCCCTACAGTCAACCATGGATCATAATTAGTACTTATAGTCAGAAACATCATACATGTGTGTAAATGTACGTGTGTATACCTGTGAAACGAATTCCACCACCACCACCACCACCAACACCAGCACCATCATCATCATCATCATCATCATCATCATCATCATCACCGTCATCTTCAGCTGAGCTGCTATCCCCAGACTCCTGGTACGGTGGACTACGCTGACCATCACCATCATCAGTGGAGGCGTCGCTGGTCACATGTTTTTCTGGTGCTTTTGTCTTGCCTTTTGGCGCTTTGGGTCACCACCGCAGGCCCACTGGAACATCCACTTCCCTATGTGACTGCTACCCACATTTCTTCGTGCCCAATCACTAATGCAATCATCTCCCGTAGCGGCTTGGAGATCTTTGGGGTCTATTTGATCCCTAACAAGCTGGGACGGGATAGGAACGTCACTGTCTTCATCCTCCTCATCAAGAACTGGCTCCCGGTTTGATCTACCATATTCCATCCATTCCCGGATTTTCTCATCATAGAAGTAAGTTGGCCCGGCTGCTCAATAATATCACCTTCATCACGACGATCGAGACGTCCTCAAGTCGCAGCCGAAGGTTGTAGTTGACATACACAAGCTTGTTAAGTTTCTTGTGTGTCAACCGGTTGTGAACCTTTGTGAGACAGCAAAAGTACTCGATTCGCTCACATCCACTTGAGGAAACACCGTGAAACAAGCCGCAATGCAAGGCGCTGCAAGCGTGAGTGGATCCACCGAACATCATCCACCATTGTGCTGCATGTGCAGCGTTGTGTAAGCAATATATTCGAGTAGTGGAGAGAACAAGGTCATGGGAAGAACTCTTACATGGTGATGTCTTTGGGTCGTCGCCATTATTTGTGCCATTTCCGATCCATACTCGCCATGCTTCATGCGAAACACCTCGACCTCACGCAATGCTTGCACGGTGGACTCGACATCCGTCATGCGCTCAAATGCACTCTTAGCATCGATACATCTCGGAGTTGGATCCATCGAATATGAAAGAGCGGGGATTGAGGACACCAAGCGCAAAATATGAATGACTTCAAATAAGCATAAGTTGAGAAAGCATAAGTTATGCACTTGAAATAAGCATAAGATGAGAAAGCATAAGTATTACGCGCAACATACATCTCAATGTACACATCACGAATCCGTCTATCTAGAATCTACCGATACTCATTTCACGTCGACACATTGTTTCCAAAGAAAGACTCCATTTCATGTTTGCACAACTGGTATTGGTATACAACCTCACACAAGTTTGGCTTCTTCTCCCGATCAAGCAAAGCGAAGCAACTTGTATCTTGGTTGCCGTGTCAATGATGTACTTCAATCCGTCCCACCACTCCATATTAGACAACCTGACATGAGCATATCGACCTTCGTCGGTATTCGCCCACTTACTGTTTTGGAATTCAGGAGATACCATCCACTGCATGAAACCACTCCGTTTCCGATATATGCTATCCAAAAACATGTAGTTGGTCCCAAATCGAGTGGCATTCCACTTCACCAACTCCCACCGATAGCCTTTCTCATCATTGCATTCAATTGACCATGGTTGTGTAACCAAGCTGAAATTCGCTTGCATGTCGAGATCACGCATGTTCCGGCCTTTCACCGATATCCTTCAACATCAAATTGATTGTGTGCTAGACAAGGTGTCCAAGCAATGTGTTCAAACTCCGTCCAATTGCCTTGCATGCTTTCTTGTAGTTGGACCCGTTGTCGTGACTATATGCACGATATCACGATCTCATCTCATTCACCACCTTACGAATCTCCACCAAAAATATGCACAACATTTAGTCACCTAAAACATCCTCAATGTTGGATTGTGAACCAGCAGTTTAGGGGTTACTATCTTGAGATAGTTAGAATCTGAGATTTTCAGTTGCATCAATAGACTTGTGAAACCACGTGACCCCATTGCAATATATCAAAAATTGATGACACTCATCCGCGTCGGGCGGTCAAGAATCACACATCAACGTCACGCCAAAGAGGGGCGGTCATTACGAAACTTTGTGTACCGATCTTTCAAGTCTTTCTCGTTCATATCAAGGTACTTGCCATCAATATCCCGTCCAGTGGGGGACGCAATTCCTTCACCTGCAAGTTTGCAACCATATAAAAAACATGAGAACAGATACACAAACGCAAGGCGAAGGAAAACTTTCGTGTAATTAAAATGAAAGAAAACTCACCCCACTTCTGTGTCTCTCTAACCGCACTAACAAAGTAAGGTTTATCAGCCTGTCTCCCAGGTACTCCCGCAATATGGAAGAATTTTGACCAAGCTTTCCCAATAGATTCCCTTGCATTCTTACCCTTCTGCGTCCAGGACCCTGTATCAATCCTTGGTTGCGTCATTCCTCTTCTCCCACCTGCAGCCAAGTTATAGTCTTCCACCACCACAGGAGTGTCCCTTCGCGAACCAGCTCTTCTAAGCATCCTCTGCAAGGGATTCAACAACGCCGAACCACTACCACCAGCACGACTACCCCCTCCATGCTCATATGCACCTCCTCTCTGTGACACTCTTTCGGTACTCTTCCTCCGCCCTCGATTGGTTCATGGCACACTGCGCCTCTTCCTCCTCATCATATTCACCTGTGGGATTGTTTCCCGCTGCCGCTGCCTCCTCCCGTCTCAACCTCTCTCGCGTCCGGTCCACAGTTAGATTCCTAGCCCTCTCCAAGTCACGCTGAAAATACTGCTGCACTTCTAGCGGCACACTCTTGCAATGGTCAACCAACGACCCCGTCGCAGCCAAATGTTGTTTCAATCGAGTTGCACCACCTCCTGCTTTCACTGTATTACAATACTTGCATCGAAATCCGGGATAAAGATTGTCACCATGTTCCCATACTGCATCTTGCAGTTTGCCTGACATTGTCTCTACAAAATTGACAACAAAAACAAATCAATCCCATAAATAAAATCTGCGTAAATAAAACCACCCTAAAATACAATGTCCCATAATACACCTAACTCATATATACACTACACCTAAGTCAATGTACCTACCTAAGTCATTTAATCACCTAAATCGAACCTACCTAAGTCATATAATCACCTAAATCAAATCTACCAGAACCATTTACACATATGAACAATATTTTACCTAAATACTACATCCAATCATTCATATCTCGTTAAAGGTGCTAAAGAAATTAACATCTTACCTAGAAACACGGCTGACAGCGGCTAACCGCTAAATGCGTCTTGATGCGTGCGCGCAAAGCATGCCTGACTAACCGCATTTCGAGAATGGTAGATCCACCGACCAGCGGCTAATGCGCCAAACGCCTGACTTCTTGGCGCCCTGAGGGAAGCGATTCTTGCAGCGGCGCGGCGGTCGTGATGCGGATCGCTTAGGACCAGCGGGCGGGGCGAGAGGAGAGAGAGTGGCTGCGGTGAGGAGATATTTACCTGCGTGGTTTTGACCCCGGCCTTTGGGCGGGCGGGCCTTAATGGGCTGGCGGATTTTTTTCTTTTGTCTTTTCTGATTTAACTTCTAATGCTCGTAAAGTATGCTAAATCAACGAAATTTGGAATAATTTTGACACCATTAGAATCTACGCAACTCGAAGTATTTTTAGAAATTTTTTGGATTTTTTTTTCAAATTTTAAATTTGAATTTTGACCAATTTGAAACCGGTCCAAACCGAAACCGCACCGAGGCGGTTTTACCGGTAACCGCGGTATAAATTACGGTTTCGGTTGGTAAAAATTACCCTGACCCTCGGTGGGTCTCTGGTGCTCGCGCCCGTCCCTCCCCCGCTCCATGTTTTAAGTTGGGTAGTGCGCCCAAAAATTCATAATCGCCAACAAACTTGAAGCTGCCTATTCTTTCGTACAAAAAGAGTTATCGCCGGCCACCCTTTCTTAACGTCAAGGTAGAGTCCAAGCTAACAAGCCGAAGAGACTGGCTGCGCTTGTGAGCAAAGTCATCGTAGCCGCTGGGGCGTAGGTTTCTCGCACTTTGACCCACTCATTTTCTTGCACGTTGAGTTCCGATATTGTCGTAGGAGAAGGGTCCGTTGGAAAGGTTTTTGCAAAATTGGTGTTTTCCGACCTTTTTCTCGTCAAGGTGGAGGAAATCGAGCTTGTGAACGAAAGAAACTGACCGCACTAGTGAGCGAGGGAGTGATAGCGGGCGTAGGTTTCTCACGGTCCAACCAGTGTTTCCCGACTCCTTTTATCACGGTTCGTTTTCCGACATCGCGAGCCGCGTTGCTGCAGCCATCAGAGCCGCTGCCGCCTGCACGTCCCGTGCGTGTGGTCCATCGTTTGCTCGCTTGGCCGGTGGCCTCCCAGACGACGACGCGGCTGTTCTGCCGGGACGCCATCCATCTTCCCATGGGGACGCGTACATGCATGATGCATGTGTGGCTGACTGACTGCTTGTGAGGCGTAAGGAGTGCGTATACGTAACAGCGAGGGAGTGCTCCAATGCAAGCAGATAGAAGCAAGAGTCTCTCCCCATTACCTGCTTCGCGAGGACGCATGGTACGAGATCAAGAGAAGATAGAGGAGAAGACGAGGCTCCCTGCTAGCTTTCGTTTGGCCAAGCCTCCGTTCGCGCACGTAGCTGGCGAAAGGAGGCGGCAGCAGTCAGCTCCTCACGGGCGTGTGTGGAGGATGGCATGGCCAGGAGCTCGGCCGGCCAGCATCACTTGCTGCAAGTTTAGCAGGTTGTGCGGCGGCTCGAAGAGAGCCGGTGGGTACCGCCGCGCGGCCAGCCGGTCGAGGGGGGGCTGCACAGCAGCTCCGGGTTGTTGTCGCTGACGACGGCGGCATCGTGGTGTCGAGCTGAAGTCACCGAGTTTAGCAGGAACGACGCCTGAAGTCTCCGAGTGCCCTAGCGAGGCGTAGGTGGCCGTCCACTCGGGTGAGACGGAGGCGACCGTCCACTCGGACGGTCAGAGACCGAACGGACGGCCTGCATGGCAACTTGGCTCCAACACACGGTATGCTGCTTGCGTGCCGATCTCCCAGGTACGGCAGAAAACGTTGTTTACAAGGGACATCAGACGGACCACTGTTAGCTAGCTAGCTTTTATCTGTCTTGGCCCCTGTTCTCACGCGCATCAGAAGAGAGAAGCCATGCTTTTAATTTCATGGCATGTGACAAGCGAAGTGTGCTGCTGGTGAGCACAGGCCAGGACGGCACGGCGTCCGGGCAGCAGCTGCAGCCGGCCCCAGTGGGCAGTGGCGGCATACCAGCGCCCCGCTCGCCGCACGTTGGGTAGCCTTCCGGGCCAAGTAATCCACTACCGGAGAATCAATGAGCCCAGTGTTTTGCCGTGAGCTTTTTGGACGGCTCACGGCGAAATAGCTTTTTACCGACGGTCAACAGTAAAACTCACGGTAAACAGACCGGCTCATGGTAAAAAGGTATTTGCCGAGAGCTGCTCACAGCAAAAAAGAAGTTTTGTCGTGAGCCTTTTGTGCCTGACGGCAAAAATCTATTTTGCCGAGAGCAGGTCACGGCAAAGATCCCTTCTGCCGTGAGCCTTTTTTCCAGTCGACGGAAAAATGATCTTTGCCATAAATTGAAATCAAATTTTGAAGTAGTAAATTAATTCAAATAAAAAATTCAATTACAAAGTTGCATTACTTCGAAAGATGTACAACTTTTAGTAGGGTAATATCTTCATTCGACAAAGTTGTAATAATTTTTTTCACAAAACCTATATCTCTTATATAGTTTCATGAAAATTTGATTTGAAGATTCATTACTTCTAAAAATGTATAAGATTTGTGAAGATTGTTACTACCACAATACCGGATGATCAAATGACAAAAATAAAAGTTGTTGATCTTGAGAATTTATGAAACTTTGTAGTTGAACCATTTATAATTTGAATTACTTTCGTCAACAAAAAATACATTTGAATTTCTCGAATTTGAAAATTTGAAGTTTTGAAACGACCTCGAATGGAGAGACATTATTAATAAAAGTTGTACATCTTGAAAAGTTATGAAACTTTGTTGTTTAGCACTTTTTATTTGAAATCATGTTGTAAAAGAAAAACTAAGTTTGAATGTACATTTGAATTTATTGAATTTGAAAATTCAAATTTGTAAGTGTTATGGAATGGACAAACTCGCAATATGAAAGTTGTGTCTCTTAAAAAGTTATGAAACTTTGTATTTGACAACTTTTTAATTTGAAGTCATTTGCTATTTTTAACTAATTATATGCATTTGATGTAATTATTTAATAGCATCTCTTTCCCGTGGGCCGAAATGGCAGCTCACAGAAAGGTTATTTGGGTCGGTCAACTAACCCGCCGGCCCTCCCCACTTAAAACCCTAGGCTATATAAACCTCACCCCTCCCCCCAACACGTCCCGTCTCCCTCAGTCTCTCCCTCACCTCCGCCGCCGCCTCTCTCTCCCTCAACTCCATGCCACCCTCAGATCTGTCGCCGCCTCTCTCTCCCGCGGCCGGCGACCTCCTGTGGCAGCCTACCCTCAGATCCGACGGCGCATGGAGCGGTCTTGGCGCATGGACCGTCGGTTACCTCCTCGCCTCTCTCCTCTGCTCGCCCCTCATCGACGATGAGGAGCAACGGTGGGGGGAGGTGAGGCAGCGGCGCATAGAAGTTCACCGGGTCCGCCGTCCCCTCCTCTTCCTCCACTCCCTGCCCCCTCCGCTCGCTCCATACCGGCGGTGAGGCATATCGTCGAGGTGCGGCAGCGGGATCCATGAGGATGGCGTGTGGCGGCGGGATCTATGAGGCGCGACCTCCTCCTCCTGGTGTGAGGCCTTCTCCTTCCCCGGTGCGACCTCGAGGCCGGACGGCGGCGGATCTGAGACCTCTAGGCTCTCTCTCTCTCTCTCATCTCGGTCCTTCCTATTTTTTCCGGCCAGTGCGTAGCGGCAGCGGCCAGGTGTGGGTGGCATCTTGGTGGTGGCGTGCGGCGGCCAGGTGGTGGTGGTGGTGTGCGGTGATCGGTTTGTGGTGGCGTGCGGTGGTCGGGTGGTGATGGCGTGCGGCGGTGACGAGCACGGAGAGCCACAGCGGCCAGCCGGTGGGCCCATGGTGTCGGATTTGATTTTTTATTCTTTTCAAAACTAGTTTGAAGAGAGCCTAAAAGCACTCACAGCACACATTTGCCGTGAGTCCGAGCTTCGACTCATGGCAAAGACCTCTTCTTGGCAAAACTTTGCCGTGAGTAGTATGCAACTCATGGCAAAGCCTTTGCCGTGAGTGAACTGGGCTTTGCTGTGAGGAAACGGCTCACGATAAAGCGGCTGTTTCCGGAGGCGACCGGTCGGCCAGCGGCCACGTTGCAAGTCGGCAGGCGGACGGCTGAAGCTTGTTGGTCGGTGCCGCCACTTGGCTGGAAGGGAGAGCATTCGTGATGTCTTTGCGGCTTTGAGGATGATGAGGAGCGTGACCCGGACGCCATAGTGGATGCGAGGCCGATTCCGAGCACCACTGTCGCCGTGATGGCCGCAAGGCGGTATGGAGCGGCCGGTATTCCCGATGGTCGTGACCACGGGTCGGCGCGGAGTGTCACTGGGACGTCGTAGTGGACGTAGGATGGTGGCGAGCACCGTTAGGGACCCGCGATGGCTACAAGGCTTGCTGGGATGCTGTGTTGGGACCGGGGACCTTTGACGGTCCTGACGGTGCGGCAGACGGCGAGCCGAGGTTCGGTCCTGACCAGCTCCTCGTCCGCGGCGACGATGAACTTTAGGCTACTAGGTCGCACGTGCACCACCAGTGCCCAACTCTTGACGTGGTTGGCCATCTGAGTCCTGCAGAGAAAAATGGTGTGATATGCAAAAGGCCTCATACCTGGCGCGCCAACTGTTGGTGTTTTTACCACCGACTAGTAATATCGTGGATTGCGCATTGAGCCTCGGACGGTAGTGCAAATGGGGACGAGAAGATTTATACCCTACGTCCAATTCGTGTTGCTCGTATTATTTGCACTAGTTTATAGTAGGGGATACAAATGGGTGAGAGAGGGACGAGTTCATAAGTCCCTGGTGTGTGTGTATGTGTGTGAACGAGCTCAGTCCGGCGACCGGCTAGAGGAAGAAGAAGGTCGAGAGAGGGAAAGAGTGCTCCTTTGGAGAGGAGAAAAGAAAAATCCCCCCTCGCCGGAGGCCTAGACACCTCTTTTATATCTGAAGAGGAGGCTGCAAATAAGTAAAAATATGAAAGAGAGTATCGTCAAAGGGAAAACGAGGGAACACTCCTGTTCGGACAAGACGGCCGCCGCTGTGGTCCTCGTGGCGATGGATGTGTGGCCCATTCCATTCTGACAACCGAGGTGTACCCAGTGGGTATGGCAAGGGATGAGTGGAGTAGAGCGTGGTATGGCCTCAGGGGTTCCTCATGTGAGAAGGAAACTACTACTCAGGGCGGGGAGCACGGAGGCCACCCGGGCTAGACGGAGGCCACCCAGACGAAGTGGAGACCTGTACGTGTCGGGAGAGTGGGACGGAGACCAATCGGGCACGCATCAGACCCTAGGCTAGGCCGGGCCGCTATCCTTATGGCCTGCATGCGCACTCCAGTGCTGCTCTAGTGCTTAGACTGTCTCCAACACCCGACCCAAAGGGTAATCCAAACCCAAAATGGGTGGGTATAGCGTTTTTGCATCTAAAAACACTCTCCAACGGGAGACGCAGACACACGATCCATTTTGCCTGCCCTACGAGCGGCGACACACAAATGCGCCTTCTCTCTCCACCCCACGCGTTCGCCGCTCCCTTCCTCTCCACCGGCGTGAGGCGAGCAAGAGGAGTAGGCTAGAGGAGGAAATCGAGGAGGTAGAGGCAGCATGGGAGGGGTGACGTCGAGCGTGGCGGCGAAGATGGCCTTCTTCCCGCCGCCACCGGAGGACGCCGAGGTCGGGGTCACCACACTCAGCGGGCAGCCCCACCGGGAGAACATTATGGTCCTGCACTTCCACACAAGCAAGGAACCGGAATCCACGGTCACGTGGCCGCGCCAGCCAGACCGCCCGCTCAAGTACAACCGTTGTTCATGTGGCCCCTGTCCAGCTTGGGGCTATGGGATCTGCCCACCGCTCTGGCCATTGGCTCTCTCCCAGCGCTCACCAGATTTCATAGGGAGGGAACGCCGGAGGGAGGGAGGAGGTCACGAGCTTAGTAGGGCACGCAGTGGCGCTTGGTCGGTGAAATGCGTCTAGTGTGTTTGTGTCCGCTCGGTTGGAGTTCCGTTGTTTTGGATGTGCTATCCATTTCCTCAGGGGCAGATCTAGGATTAGGGAACAGGGGGGGCTCATTTTCTTCTTCCTCCTCCTCTTCTTTTCTTCTTCTCCTTCCTTCTTTCCTTCTTCCTCTTCTTCTCTCATGGCTGGCTCCCATGGAGTGCATGGGGGTAGGGGGGCTCCAGCCCCCACGCCTAGATCGCCCTGCATTTCTGTCTGAGACCCAAAACGTGAAATAGGTCTCGTTTTTGCGTCTCTATTGTTGGAGATAGCCTTATTTGGGAGCCCCCGTCCAAAAAAAAAAGCCTAGGCCTAGGCTATGGGCCCACTACTCTTTGCTTTCCCAATCTTGGCGAGTGCTGCCCTCCTATGCTCATGAATCTGCTGACACATGTGGAGCCCACCCGCGTGGAGCTCACGCAAAGGGGGCTGCACGCCTGCAGCCCAGCCCGGTTGCCAGCTTCCTGGGTGCGGTGGCACTCGGCGTCAGCATTGTCTGTAGCCCTGCTGTCCGTGCGTCCAAGTCGTGCGAGGCGGAGACCACCCGGGGAGGCGGGGTTTACTAGGTCGAGGCGGAAACCATGTCTACGGTTAAGGCGGAGGCCACTCCGCGGTATCCCATTGTCTTATACAGATATTGCTCCTGACTTGTTTTGGGAGGGTCTTCTGGCCAAGGGTGATCGGGGAATCAGTTGGGCTATCAATCCCTGATTCAGGCCTTGTCACGTGCCCATGTCGCCGAACTCCAACCTCCTTTGCGTTGGAAGGAGGGTCTGATGAGTAGGGCCCGCTCGTCGGTGAAAAGAATAGTGCATGTTGATTTTGTGTTGTTCTGTAGGCTACATGGGCTAAGGCCAATCTCAATGGGAGGGTCATAGGCATTAAATAGGGTGTCACATATGCACACAAGATGACATGACATGATATTTAATATGAGAGAGAGGAAACCACATGACCACAGGTGGTGAGTCCTAGGAATGACACCCCCATGACCCTCCCACTGAGACAAGTTGGCACCATTTTTAAGCACAATTGACCAACCAATATGAAGTAATTAAATATCTACAGGAACCTATGAAACTGTGCTATGACCCTGTGCATTGAGAGAGTGTAGGTCATCCCGCAAACCAATACAGTAAAGGTGATGTGTCATTCTTGAAAACTCCCCCATGACCCCTTCCACTGAGACTGGTCTAATTGACACAATTGATCTAATATTATTTTGTGTTGTATTTAATTCATTCTCTGTATTAATTATCAATGCTATAGAAACATGGGTTGGGAAATACAGTTTCCACTTGACATTATTAGCTCCTTTTCTCTCTTGGAAATATGTAATTAGAAACTTCCTTTGTGACTGCCCTTAGCACGCGTTCGCGCCAGGAGCCTCAGTGGTGATCGATTTCCGACAGTGTATTTATGGAGAGCTTGTTACTGCTGTGCGCCACACTTGGTACTAATGTGCCTCATTTAGAGCATGTACAACCCACAGACAGCTGATCGTCTGTAAAATCTCGAATTTAACATATAGACAGTTATACAGACAGTTCATACAACCCACAGACAAAGATGCTGTCTGTAACCTGTTTAATGCTTTACATGTTGCTAAGATCAACTACAAACATATTTTTGTATACCATTGTGTGACTTTGTATACAATTATGTTGCTATTTGATAGAATATATCAAGTATAAATATTATGCACCACATATTTGTTTACATTATCCACGTATTTGTGTCGATCATTGTGTGTAGTAGCTATTTCATGTCATTCTAAACTGACTTTGCTGGTATTTACAATTTTTCACAAGTGATGTGCTTGCCCTGCTAGCTTGTGACGTGAAACGTTGATTGGAGTAATAGAAAATGATAGGAGCTTCTAGAGGGTTGCACTGCTAGCTTTTTCCGAGGCTGCCCTTCTTCCCTGCTGCGGTTCCCCTTTCTTCTGCTCGAAGCTCGAAATCACAGGAGAGCAGCGGCGGCGACGTCCTCATGGGAGAATAGCAGCGGCGCGAGGAGGGCAACGGCGCCCACAGAGGGAGAGCCACCAGCGGACGCGGTGGAGAGCAGCGGATTCCTCCCAGCGTAGATCGATGGCGGGCAAGAGCAGCGGCTTCCTCAGATTCCACCGCCGTCACATTCCTCCACTCCGCCGATGAACCAAGCGCCTCGGCATCCGGATCTGGCGAGCCCCTCTCCATCCCCGGTCCTGCTACCGGCCCGCGCGCGAGCCGGTGTAGCGGAGCAGGCGGTCGGCGTGGTGGGCGTTGAGGCTGCGTGGAGGAGGCGGAGCAGGGCCCCCTGTCCTTGCGCTGCCGGGCCACCTTCTCTGCGCAGCTCCTCCTCCGAGCTCTTGGCACGCAGGATCCGGCCCTCGGCGGGTGGTGAAGACGACAGCTGGCGCGTCCTGCGCGTCTGCAGGATATCGGGAAGCAGGACAAGGCGTCGGAGGCGGCGCGCAGGCCGTCTACAAGCGAACACGGGGGGCAAACTGCAAAATTGCCGCTACACAGACGGCACCTACCGACGCGTTATACGTGCCCTTAGTACCGGGACTTCCCTTCACCTAGTACTAAAGCGGCTATATCCTTTTAGTACCAGCTGTTGAGCCCAGACGGTACTAAATGGAGGTCATTAGTACCGGGTGTCGCCCATACCCGGTACTAAAGGGGGTCACGAAGGGCGCTCAAGAATCCTACATTTCCACCCGGCACTAATTAATGCACTCTTTAGTACCGAGAGCAAAAATACTCGATAGAAAGTTGATTCTCTAGTAGTGCAGGTTGCTCACCTCTTGCCCAATCTTCGTCCAAGCCCACGCGTCCCACCACTTTCTCATCACTGGCCTCCAAAAGGACCTGCGGCGAAGCACGGCGCAAGGCCTAGGCTGCAATGCCCCGAGCAGCCTCGACCGGCCTGGGCATAGCGGCCCTAAACGGCTTGGGCATGGAGGGCGCGACACCGCCCCGGCCATCCTCCCTTGGGGCGAGGGAGCAGCGACCCAGCCTCCCTCCGAATCTCCCCTCCCCGCCCTGCTCCGCCCTGTCCACGGCCTCTACGCCAGCGTGGGTGCCGCCAGTCGTCCCACCTAGAGCGGCCACGGCAGGCACCGCCGGACCTAGCTTGGAGGTGTGAGCGAGGCCAACCCTCGAGGCGGGCATAGGCAGCCCCGGCCTGGAGATTGGCGGGTGCGGCGATCGATGGAGATTTTTTTTTTTTGCGAAATTGGTCCGTCGAGATTTTCTTTTGTTACTATGAAATGCATTTTGTGATTCTCTATGTCAGTGTAAAATTTGTGATTGTAATCCATGTGATTTTGTGATTGTGAGTTATACAATTTTGTGATTGTGATTGTGGGAAAAGGAAAATAATGAAAAGAATGAAAAGTAAAGGAAAAAAGAAACGAAAAAGGAAAAAGCTATGGGTGGGCAAACCATTTCGTATTGGGTGTTGCGACCGGCACTAACTAGCGTGGTATTTAGTATAGGATCGGCCAGCAGATACGGGTCAAATGCCCAGTACTAAACGGCCATTTTGATCGGTACTAATACCCAATTCCGTAGTAGTGATTGTAGGTACCTCGAACAAATTATCTGAGTTAGTTAGGATAGGAAATACTTACCACACAGAAAAGCAACTCCAACACATTGGCTAAATCACTTTGTATCGGTAAAAAAAAAGAAAAATGCCGTCAAATCCCGTTCCAACAGTCTCGCCATATCTATTCCCTCGCTTTCCGGCTCGCAATCGGCGCCCGTCTGCTAGCCATCTTTGGCGTGCCCTTCTCCCTCGCCATCTGCCCATCTGCCTCCCGCGTGTGCTCCCACCATCCCATCCCGCGTGTCCTTCCTTTCTCCCACCGTCCAGGGCGCGACGGCGTGGGAGCTCCGCAGCCAGCCAAGGCACAGCACACGGGCGAGCTCGGCGGCCAACCAGCGCGCGGGGAACTCCACGGCCGCCCATCGGTGGCGACGGCGAGATTCGCGGCGCCGGGAGGCAGCGAGTGTCGCAGCCAGCCAATGGCGGCGGCGCGGGAGCTCGACGGTCGGCAGGGCGCGGCACAGGTGAGCTCGGCGGCGGCCGCGTGGCATCGAGCAGACTCGCAGCGGGCGGGCGGGAGAGTTGCCGTGAGCCTACACTCACGGCAAAGAGTGGTCCACCGACGGTGCAACACCTTTGCCGTGAGTTGCGTCACCGCAAAGGGCTCACGGCATAGTTGCCGCGGAGCTTGTAGGTGGTGGACTCACGGCAAATGTGTGTGCCGTGGAGTGGCCAATAGCTCACGGCTAAGGTGTCTAACGGGGCTCACGGGAGGTGTCTTAACGGCTCATTGTGCCGTGAGCCTGACGGCGAGCTCACGGCAAAGGTGCCACACGTGGCAGCTTCCCAGGTGAGGTGACGTTAGGTGTTTGCCGTGAGCCGGAATTCTAGCTCACGGCACAGAGCTGCTCGTTGCCGTGAGCCGCTCCTTTGCTAACGGCATAGAGTCCACACGTGGCAGCTTCCCAGGTGAGGTGACGTCAAGTGTTTGCCGTGAGCCGGACATCTAGCTCACGGCACAGAGACCACACGTGGCACCTTCTCAGACGAGCTGACGTCACGTAGTTGCCGTGAGCCGGTAGTCCAGCTCACGGCACAGAGTACATGGTTGCCGTGAGCCGCTCCATTTACTCACGGCATAGAGGCAATTCCCTGCTGCCAGGTTGCACAACTTTGCCGTGAACACAAGCCGAAGCTCAAGGCATAGGGGTAATAGCTCACGGCATAGGTGCAATAGCTCACGGCAAAGTGACATTTTTGTTTTTTTATTTTTTCCCAGAACCATATATGCCACCTCACATTCGATACAACATCACAGGCAACCAGGTCAACCAGCTCACGGGAAACAGCGCCTTACGCCGTGAGTTTAAAAGTTGCCGTGAGTGCGGTCAACCGGCTCACGGCATACATGTGTTGCGCAGGTAAGAGGTGTCCGCTGCCGTGAGCCTCCTTGGATGCTCACGGCAAACAGGTCTGTATGACGTAAGCCTGATGTTTGGCTCACGGCAACCAGAAGGCTCACGGCAGCTTTGCGATTTCCGGTAGTGGACGGGCCAATGCCGCGGTGGTGCGGGAGCTATGCGGTCGGCCATGGCGCGACACACAGGCGAGCTCGGCGGCCAGCCAGAGTGCGACACGCGGGGAGCTCTTCGGCCGACAAGGATTGGCGACGAGGGCGCGGTGGCGCAGGTGGGGGGTCCGGCGACTTGCCCAGGCACAGCGTCGTCCTCTGCGAGAGGAGATGAGGAAAGGAAGAAAGGAAAGGATAGAGAATGACAAGTGGGGTCGACTTGTACTGTAACTGACGAAGAGTCCAATTTTAGATAATCTGTTGGTTTACCCATCAAATTATGAAGATTTTTATTTTTTAACTAGCCTTTAAATCTTTAAATTTGGCTAGAATTATTGCTAATCTGTTGGAGTTGAGGGATCTCTTCCATCATCGTGATTCATACGAATTACAACATTGGGGTCCAATTGCAAGGAGGCACGGGTATTATTGTACGTGTTACGTTATACGTGAGTGCAAGCCTCACCGATCTCGGTCTAGATTGAGTCCACGTCCGTGTGTGACTCCGATCCGAAAGATACCCTGTGTATATATTGTACATAAATACACGATCTGGCTAAACGATGCAGCTAGAAAAATTAGACCCACCAAATCGATAGGCCATGGAGCTGGCTCTCGCGCCGGAACACGACAGGCCAGCCGAAGTCGTCGTCGTCGTTGCTCCCCTCGCCAACAACGACGGCGTGCTGCCCACCGACGTCCTGCACGACGTGCTGCTACGCCTCCCGGCCAAAGAACTCTGCCACATCCGCCTCGTCTGCAAGTCGTGGAGGCTGCTCACCTCGGACCCGACCTTCGTCGGAGCCCACGCGGCCCACCACCCGCTCATCGCCGGCCTCCACAAGGACCTGCGCGAGATCCACATCCTCGACTTGGGCAGGGACACTATCACCAGGCGGGTGCCCGTCGCTCGCCAATGCAACGATCTGACCACACAACTTGATGTGGTCTGCGCCTCCGCATGCGAGGGCCCAAGCTTCGTGCTGGAAAAAGGTCGGCGTGAATTCTCAACCCTGCCGGAAGTGGTGGGCGGAAACACCGGTTTCCCGACGATACTCGGCCGTATCCCTCCACCGGAGAGTGTAAGTTGCTCCACTTCGAACTGGACACCCATAGCGACCGTGGCTATGTGCAGTCATGCCATGTCGCAACGCTCGACGGCAGCAATGGAGGGTGGAGAGAAGTGGCGACACGTCCGGCGGCGCCCGTTGATCCGGCTTCAGGGAACAGGGCGGTCATCCACGGAGTGGCTTACTTCTTGATGCATCACGAGTACATTACGAACCCCACCGACGACATCGAGCCTGATAGCATAGCCTCATTTGATCTTGCGGCTGAGGAGTGGAATCCAACACCAATCCGAGGGCCGTTAAGCAGCCTCAGAGGTGGTGACAAGCTCTCGTACGAGGAGCATAGGCAATACTTCCAATTAACCGAGTTGAACGGAAGCTTGGTCGTAGTACATTGCAAGGACCAAGATTGCTCAATGGACATTTGGTTTCTAGTGGATAAAGACAAGGGAATTTGGTGCAAACGATACTCCGTGCAGTGTGCACCGGAGTGGGAGTACCGTACGCATCTTTACCCCGTGGTTATTTTAGACGATGGGCGGATTGTCATGTGGATGAGTTCGGGCTCGACAGTAATGAGGACCTATGATCCAAGGACAAGCACATGGACTACTGTCATGGGCACCGAGGGAACGTATCGTGCTGTTGGTACATATGTAGCAGCAGGAAGCCTTTTGATTATGTAGTCTTCGCATGAATTAGCTAGTTTTGGTGAGCTGTTTGGAAATATTCTGTTGAGATTACATTTTGTACTTCGCCACTTTTATTTACAATGAAATAAAGGGATGAAAGTCACCAATTATTCTCTTTTACGATGGCATTGGCACATGCTTTACCCTCTAGCAGTAGCAAATGTTCACAGTTCTGCTTCTGGTATTCCGCCATTTCAAAAAAGGAAGTCAAAAATTGTGTTGGCTGGGTCACCCAATAAAACGAAGAACACCTGCTTTTGAGCCACACCAGCCAGCACCCATGACCTTCTTTTGCCAATGCAAGCAAAGCGCTAGCATGTCATGTCTTTCTAGTAGAGCTTTCCAACTTCTCAACAAGTGCACCATAAGATGTGGATTTTGAATTTCGAATACCAGTGACGCTTCAACATCCTGGGCCACCTTCTCAGTTGGGCCAAAGAAGGCCCTTGGGCCGGACAAAACCGCACAGTGTGATTTTTCTTTTTTCGCAGGGCCTAGGGCACGTGTTTCGGAGTGGAGGTAAACTGTTCGGTCTTCCTAGCGGCCGCCCTACCCGGTGCACGTTGTCTCGAAAGCGGAGCAGTTCTGCGCAATGATCAAGGAACCTTTGTGGCTGCTTCAGCACAAGCCTATGAAAGGATCCCCGATGTGATGATGGCCGAGGCACTAGCGGCCAAGGATGGCTTGAAACTTGCAGTGGAAAATGGGGTGCTTCAAGTCTGTTTGGAGATGGACAATGTCACAGTGGCGAGCCTCTTGCGATCCTCGGAGGGCCATCGAAGTCCGTTAGCTGGTATTTGGCATGAAGTTAAAGAACTTTCTTCATTGTTAGATGATTTTCGTGTTACTGTAATTGGTCGGGAAGCGAATGAGGTTGCCCATGCTTGCGCTAAAGTATCCTCAATCTCTTCCCCGTCGCATTCGTGGTTAGGCTATACTCCGTAGTGGCTAAAGGAGGCTGTCCTTCGGGATTGTAATGTCTTAACCAATGAATGAAAAGCTTTATGCTTGGCTCAAAAAAAAAAAAAAAGAAAGCGGCGGCGCGGTCTGAGGCCATGGCGGCCTTGGAGAGGAATGAGCAACACCGGACCAGAGGAGAGAGAGTTGAAGCCGGTTTTCAGTAGGACAGGAGGGTTTGGCTGGGCGGTGCTGAGTTTCGTGGCCGCGGGGAGGAGCAGCAGAGGGGCAGAGACCTGGAGGATGGAGGTGGTTTTCATCGTGGATTCGAGGGCAGGGGAGATGCCGTCCTTGGTGCCCGTGGTTGTGACCTTGAGGATGAACCTGCCTTGAGCCTATTAGGTGGGTGTAAGCTTTCATAGGTATAAATAGAGGAGATCCCCAAATGTAAGACCATATGTCATTTTGAGTATTGACCTGTGAAACATCCTCAAGGTCTTGGGCCAACACTAAAAGTTGCTGGAATGCCTCTGCAGATAATGGCACATTAAACATGTGATTGATATCTGATACTTCATTTGCATTGCAGACTGTGATATTTTTTGATTTTGCAAAAGAAAAGAGCTGTGGAAAGCCTTGACTTCTGATGGATCCTCCCCAAAGATCATGCCATAAAAAGCAAGTATCACCTTTGTGCACTGATATAGTAGCTAGACCTTTGAATTTCCCTAACAGCCTTAAGATATCTCTCCACCAGAAGGACCCCTTCATAGTGTGATTAGGCAGCTTGCCACTGCTATAATATTTCTCCCAAACAAGCTGCACCCATGGTATATCCACTTTGTTGAAGAATTTGTGGAGGTTTTTTAACAGCAGAGCATCATTGTGTGTTGGTAGGTGCAACACTCCCAAACCTCCTTCCTTTTTGGGTAAACAAACCATTTCCCATGCAGCCTTGGGTGGTGTTTTTGCATTTATATCTGCTCCTCTCCATAGACAATGCTTACGATACTTGTCAATTTGGTGAATAACTGTCTTGTGAATCTTGAAAGTACACATATGAAAGGTAGGCAAAGCTGAGAAAACAGCATTTGTCATTTGTAGATGCCCAGCTTGACATAAGAAAATGGATGTGCTGGCTAGCCTTCTCTCACACTTAGAGATTAAAGGTAAGAAGTCAACCACTTTTGGTTTTTTTGTTCCAAGAGGTAGACCTAAGTAGGTGAAAGGCATGGATCCAATTGAGCAGCCTAGAGTGTTTGCCAAAGTCTGCATTTTCTGATCCTCCACATTTATAGGAACCATCATTGGTTTTGAATAATTGACTTTCAAACCTGAGGATGCAGCAAAAGTCTGCAAAAGGCTTTTAAGAAAGATAAGTTGTCTAGCACAACCTTCCATTATGATAAGTGTGTCATCTGCATATTGAATTATGGGGAAATCTGAAGTGTAGCTCAGAGGGATTGGTAATTTAAGCAGATTCAGATCTTTAGCCTTATTCAACAAAGTTTGCAAGAAATCAGCTGCAAGGACAAAAAGTAAAGGAGATAAGGGATCACCCTTCCTTACTCCTCTTTTGCAGTGGAAGACTTTTCCTGGGACCCCATTAAGTAACACTGCTGATTTTCCCGAATTGAAAATTGAAGTCATCCAATGTAGCCACGTCTGGTTAAAACCTTTATGCTTCATGATTTGCAACATAGTTGGGTGCTCTATTGTGTCAAAAGCCTTTCCAAAGATCAAACACCTAGGCGCCTAACCAAAAAAACACTCAAAGACAGAACTAATGCACGAACAAACATTTCAGTAGCCGTCCAATTGTGCATTGACTATGTTCCACCGAAAAGTAATCACTGATAAAAACCATATCAAAAAGATTCGCTGAAACAATCTAAAAGCGTCAGGTCTCCAAGGGTAACAGAAGGACAATAAAGGACAGAAGGGGCTCATAAACTAAAAGAGCAATTATCTGTAAATCCCAATAACTGCAGTCTGCAGTACTACACAATAACCAAAAAAGCCTTCTTGAATAAAGCTTCAACTCTTCATCATCGAACTTCTTCCTCTAGCACACAACTACTTCCTGCCCACCACAGTGTTAAAGATGAAGCCTGCAACAGAAACCAAAATGGAGAAGAATGTTAATCATCTCGGCCAGTAATGCAATCAAAATATTATGTATCTACGAATTTTCATTAGTACAAACATGAATTGTCAATTCCTAACTAAAAGCAGACACTCCATTCAATAAGAATTGTTAAATGTTTCAAGCTTGTTCACACACCAGGTTCCATTTTACTCTTCAAGCACTTGTCATGAATCCTTATGTAACATATAATAACATACAGGTTTTGGTATAAAAAAAACGGAACATGCGTTTGTAGCTAGTAAGCAGCTTTTTTTTCAAGAAGCACATCATGGGACAACTACTTAGCAATACAGGAGATTAAAATTAGTGATCAAAGAATGCTACAAGGCATCACCTTACCTAAGATATAAACTAAACAAGAAAGCCACAGCAATGGAACTATCTCATGGATACAGATTACATAATAATAACGCACCACATTATGTGTTGGACTCAATAATCTTTTTTAATGACTAGATACACACAAAAGAATTTTATAGAAAACTGCCCAGAGTAAGCATTTTTAATATCCAGTATTTTCTTAAGGGATTGTTGTTAGCTGATAGACCAATTTCCTTCTCCCCACCCCATACGAACTGCTAACAAAGGTTGTGCATAAAAAACGCCACATCTCTAGAAAAACAAATTCTACATGTATCTTATACGGCTGGGATAAAAGAGCATGTAACATTGTAATAGTAACAGGCCACAATGTGCAATAAAACAAACTTAGTGTGCAACCTATTATATTCATAATTCAGAAAACATTAAAACTAATGGTATGCTTGATTGGTATCCTAAAAAGAGCTACTTTGCAGTCAAATTAGTTGCCCATATGTACATAATCTTTCTCTACTAAAAAGCTCTGAAGTTGGGAGTTGGGACATTCACCAATAATTATTTTTCTTTCTTAGGAAGAAGGGCAGAGTTTAATTCCTTAAAATATGATTCCTTATGCGCTTTTGAACAACCGTACCACAGAAGAGTATACACTAATTTACTTAACTGAAACTTATGGTGGAGAAGCAAATTTATTATATTTTAAATATGGAATAAAAATGGACCTCAAAAGAATCATAAATATAGGATAATACAGGGAATGTAATGGTGTTCAAATAATTTTCCAAGATGAAAACATCAGTATCATATCTGACTAATTGATCCACATATGCATGATTAAACAAACAGCAAGTATTATACAATACACACCTCATTAGTGACAAAGTAAAAGCCAATGGACTCAGCAGACGACATCTCTATGGACTCAGCAGACTTCCTGTGTAAGTGCCAATGGATCCCCAATCGAAACCTCCCACGTCCAAGTCCAACTCATGAGTGTAAGCACCAGTTTGCAGGTCATAAGTGTAAATGCCAGTTTTCAGGCCAAAACATACCAAAGAATCCGTTCCATGCATAAACAAAATCGTCTCATCATCCAATATCAGCAATGGATACACAAGGAGCCTAGCAATCTTGGAATGCAAGCTGTATTATTTTTTAACACACAGCCCCTTCTCAAAATCAGAGAGAAACCACAGTCCATGGAACTATAGTGAATATTGTGAACTGTAACCAAGCAGTCATGTAAATCAGACAATGATAGCTGTATATCAAGGTCAGTAGGTCACTATACGAGTACTTCCCAATGTTGTCCTGAAGAAAGTAATGCACGGGAGCTGGACCACGGAGAGTTGGAAGCCACTCCTCAGTCTCCAGGTTGAACGAACACTGGTAGGGAGAGGGGCTTTAGTCCTGGTTGGTAGAGGTCTTAGGTCTCTCATGTCCAACCGGGACTAATGATGAGAGACAAAAGGCCCCCCCTTTAGTCCCGGGTGAACAAACCTGGACTAAAGGGGTCCTTTAGTCCCGGTTCGTATTACGAACCGAGACTAAGGGGAGCCGCATCCCACTTAAGTCTCGGTTGGTAATGCCAACCGTGACTAAAGGGTCTCGTCTTTTTTTTGTTTTCGATTTGAGCGTATATTCTAATTGTTGTCTCACCCGTATATGTACATATACGTATTTCACTTGTATCTATGTATACCTGTCTATATATATACCATATACGCACTTAGACTTATATATAAACCCTATATACCAACATATATAAACTTATAAATGTATATACACATAATAATTTATACACATCAAAATAAATAGTATTTTCTTAAACTAGTATATATACATCAAAACCCTAAACCCTATAGTATATATACATCAAAATATCATTCAGTTCAAATTTCTTGTCTCAATTAACTTTCCTCGGAGGTGAGTCGGTCAATTGGATGGTTGTCATAAAAATGTTTTCCTTTTGGATCAACCACCTCATCCATGAGGAATCCCATGAGAGCTTCTTGAATTGCCAAGAGACGATCCTTCTCAATGAGTCGTCCTTTTTATAATCCTACGTAATTTGCAAATATGTTAATATATTACACGACGATTAAATATACAAAAGAGGATAAAATGATGTATTATTAATAGGTTTATTTTACTTACACTATCATCATCTGGCGTGTGTATGTGCTCACAGAGTAGTACCCGCATAAATTATTTCACTGTTCTTGTCTCAAACACTAAAGTGGAGAGGAGACCAGATTATGAAATACTAGAGTTATACATTTTAAATATTCCCAATCTGAAGTTGTTATTTGGTATACGTACCGGAAAATTAGTGACCCATCTAATTGTTTTTAGAAATGGTCCTCGGTGTTTTGCAATGAACATGGTCCAAGCTCGAGGAAAATAATAAAACATCTGATGTTAGTATAAAAGCTAAATATATATATTGCATTAAAGAAAATGTCATAGATAGAATTATTACTCGTGAAATACTTCTTGAAGGTCTTGGTATTGTGAGGGATCTTTTCTCAATGAATCATACACATTGATGTTGCTTTTGTCGACAGTGATTATCAGTAGAACCCAGTGGAAACTGTATGCATGCTCATAAAGATTAGAATTGACTAAATAGAATTAACAATGATAATTAGATGACAATCGTACTTACTTGAAGTTGTAAGGCAGTAGTATACAATTCTTGTAATGAAACTAGTAAAATAGTTAGAATCTTCAACATCCACATTATACGTATTTAAATTATCAACAATATTATCCATTTGCACATTGTGTTGTCAATAAAATCATAATGACCCTCAAAACTATATTTTGGTGTCTATCTAAATATTTATAAGATCATTGTAAACATTACTATCAATTACAGAACAACAATATTTTATCGTATAGCACTTGTGATTCTTCTATAATAAACATATTCGTAAGTTGTAGTCTTTTTTTCTGAGACTGAGCTGAGACAGAATTAAGTACTCAAATCTTTATCCCGATTAGGAGATGAAGAGATAAATAGGTGTAGAGCAGACAAATAATAGCACTTGGGTTGTTCAGGATAGCACTAGCAATAAAGAAAATAGCTCTTGAAATGTTCATGAGAGCACTAGCACTAAGAAAAATAAGATTTAGAGATAAAGAATTGATGAATCAAATGGTTGTAACACTGGAAATTGAATGCCTAAAAAAAATGAGGCCCTGTACGGTCGCACAACCCGCACACCCCTAGGGACGGGCCTGAAGGTCACTATATGACACTACTGGAAACCGGAATTTCCCTGTGTGTTACCAATTACCCTGAGTGTTTTGGCAACAACACACAGGGAAATTCGGGTTATCCTGTCGGTACCGAAGTAACACACAGGGAAATATGAGAGCACACAGGGAATTGCTAGTTTCTCCATCGGTTTTCTATGTGCGCACAGGGAAATAAAGGAACACACGGGGAAATTGTCAATTGACCCGTCGGTTCGGTACACCACACAGAGAAATACATGTAACCACACAAGGTAATTACTAATTACCCTGTCGGTTTTGCATAACACATGGGATAACTAAGGAAACGGAGCGGCGTTTCTCGATTTCGGTTTCGCGGTCCAATTTTTTGGGGCGCTAGTTTCGCGGTCCAATTTTTTGGCGCACTAGTTTCGCGGAAAAAACAAAAAAGTAACCTAAGCTGGATAACCCCGTCCGAGCACACACGATACCCATCCATCCTTTCCCGCCGCCCACACCCCCGACTCCGCCGCCCCCACACACCCGACTCCCACCGCTCCGGTAGCTCCCGGCCGCCCTCACCCTCCGCTGCGGCCGTGCGGGCCGCCTCACCCTCCGTTGACGCGGCCTCCCCGCCCCCTACTCGCGCTGCCACCTCCCTCACACGCCGTCACCGCCCCTCACCACACCGCCTCTGCCGCCTCTCTCCTCCGCCGCCGGTGACATCTCCCTCCGCCTCCTCTCCCCAATCGAAGCCGCAGGAGCCTTCCTCGGTCTCCTGGACATCAAGATCTCGAGTGAAGGGTACCCAATACGCCTCTAGAGATGACAATGGGTGCGCGAAACCCGAAACCGACGGGTTTTTACTCCATTAGGGCACAAGTGTGGGTTAATTTTTATACCTGCGGCTCTGCTAATGGGCAAAAAATGAGACCCTGCGGGTTCGTGAGCATAGGTTTGGAACCATAAACCCGAACATGTGAACCCATGGATTTTTTTTTTGGACCGGACTATGTATCACCAAATAAACCAACATTCTTAGCTAACACCTCAATTTTAATGGCTAAACCCCAGCTCTTATAGGGAACATATCAGGTGCGAACAAACGTCTTCGTGAAAACCCGTGCAAACCACGACAAAAAAGTCATCTAAATTCACTAAAAAATCACACATGTAGATGATATGATAATAGACAATCTTGCAAAATGTCTTGTCCAAACTCGACTTTGTTTGTGAGATATAAAAATAAGAAATTTCTAACAAATCATCTGGACAACTTTCTGGCTTGAAATTTGTTTTTTATATCTCACAAACGAAGTCGGGTTTGGACAAGATATTTTATAAGGTTGTGTATCATCATATCATCTACATGTGTGACTTTTTTGGTGAATTTAGACGACTTTTTTACCATGGTTTGAACATATTTCCACGGAGACGTTACCTGATACGTTGCCATATTACAGTCAATTAAATTAAGTACAAGTTACTTAAGAACCTGAGTGTACAAGGATCTCATTTGTACTGTACATTACAAATGGATCTTTGTATTGATATTGGCTTGGAGGATACCTGTTTTGAGGTATTGCACTAGTATGGCAGCAACAGTGATGAGCTCACCACCATTGCTGATCTGCTTGGCATGAGAATAAGAACTGCATCGGTGGCCTACGTTGCACAAAATCTTCACCCACACTTGGGCTATCAGCTCCAACATTTCAGCAGCAGCATATTTGAGCTTTGTGGTTCCTTCACCTCGTTGATCAGCTTGTCTCCAAGCATAAATCCTTGCTTCAGCGTCTCGTCATGTTCAAGGATACTAAAAGTTTGTCTGGACCAATAAGCAAAATGGATTCAGATCTGAGATCCGTCATTCAACAAATCCCCAAACCGCCGAAGTTCCCTGGCCACCGAGCCCTTGGGTGGTGGGATGTTCCTGCGGCTCCTGTCACGAACGGGTAGCATGTGGGGCCATGTGGCGAGGATGAAAAGCACCGCGGTTGCCTCATTAGTCCTTGTGTGTCTGTCTTCTTCTTCTCCTTCTTCTCCTTCTTCTCCTCCTCTTCTTCTTCTTTCTCTGACACATTGCGAAGCTCTTGAGTGCCGCCCAACCACACGAGTTAAGTACTCCCTCCATATCGAAATACTTGTCGTTGTTGACTTTTTCTTCCAACTTTGACCATTTGTCTTATTCAAAAAATTATCGAAAATGTGTAAAAGGATAAGTCAAGCTTAAAAGACCTACTATAATAAAGCATGTAGCAAGTAAAGTAATTGATGCTTGCATAATTTTTTGAATAAGACGAATGGTCAAAGTTGTGAAAAAAAGTTAATGACGACAAATATTTCGATATGGGGAGTATGTGGTATGCACTTGCTTTTGGGACGCCACAACTATTGGTCACTTGTGTCAACAGCAACATCCTGAGGTGTACGTGTCAACACAGGGACCGACCATAAGTATGCCAGTGTGTTCCACCAGTCCTTGACTCCAATCTAGCACGCCATTCTATCTCCACGGGTTGGTCCTGCTACGAGCGCAGAACCGAAGCACATTGTGTTGCCCCATGCTACCTAGCCATTGTTGTTGGTCTTCTGCATGGACGAGCTGGCGGAGAGATACAACTACGTGGCACACAAGCTCAGGTAATCTGGCTCTGGAATATTCCTCAGAAACTTGCACCCGTCTCGACAGGTTTGCCCATGTCTACCTTCAGAATACGGCCATCAACACCGCCACGGTCTCCAGCACGACAGCTCCAGCTAACAAGACATAGGTGACCGCCACATCTGTTCTAATTTAAGCGACCTTACACCCATGAACCAACACATGCACATGAAACAGTATCAATCCCATGGGCGTGGCAGGCAGTGTAATTAAACGGATGCACCAGCTATACCAGATGCGCATAACCTCAGCCTTGGTGTAGTAGATGTCGTGCATCAGGGAGATGTGAATTTCAGCCACCTTGTACGCCACCTTCCCACTATGAGAAAAGTTGCCTAGATAATTAAAGCAACAAGGTAGAGGACCCTTGAGATAATCCTGGGCTACCTCCAGTGTCTGACAAGCTAGATATAAGACGTTATGTCACAGTCACCACCTACAAGAGGGTAAAAGAAGTAAAAACCTACCCTCTAAGGCAACACTCATGCAGTAGTTCCTACTGATGGGGCTGCTACCGGCGCCTAGAGTGCCCACACTCTTTGAATATGTAGACAAACATAAAAAAAAACTGATGTACTAATAAGAAATAACAAAATAAGTGATATACAACTCAGGAACTCTAACTAGCTACTTCATTAATCTTCATTATGTCTTGATTCGTAAAGTGTCCTTCAAACGAACCAACTTCCTCACAAATCCTCAATACGTGAAATCGGGAACCGAAGCATCATGAGCCAATCGAAAGACGAAGAAGAGAAACAACTCCATCTGTTGTCGTTTGACGCTCTAACCACAAACTCAAGATCACATCAGTCATCCACAACTAAGTAGGGATAAGCAAGATACCAGGAGCCAGTAAAGAATCCAAGTTGGGCTATCACAATACCGCATGAAATACACCACCACTAAAAGTTTTCACCTGCAGATTTAGTGATGGGTGGGCTCGTGACAGATTGATGAGGGTGCCCTCAAAAGGGAAAATGGTGTCCAAAGGCATCATCACCATCGAAGTCGGCTAATAAGGCTAAATTGACTTTCGCTAAGGGCAAAAGTGTAAAAAAGAATATCAATATTGTTTGTAATTTGGCAAAGGGCAAAAGTGCATTGTTCCACTAGAGGATCAGGAGCGTCCGAGGTCCAGTGCATGGTTGCTCCTTAGTGCTGAGTGATTGACAACGTGGTGTAGCATGACTTTTGGCCTAGTATTGCAGGTATATATTGCGTCTTAGTTTGCGTTGGTGCAGGTGAAGAACAGACGTGAAAGGTCTTAACCAGAGTGGCCTCTAAGGAGTGGAGAGACAAGTAGGCTTGGTTCGAGAGACCCGGTGGCCGACAGGATCAAGTGCGGATCGCATGCTGCAAGAAGAGCAAGACGAAGTCATGTATAAGGAGCCGGTGCAATGGTGGCGGCCAAGTCAAGGAACGAGACAAGACCGAGTAGATTTTCCGGGCGCCGGAGGTGAAATGCTTGGCGAGCTCCAAGCTTAGCGTTGTGAGGTTGTGCCTTGCACGCAGGGTTTCCTGGTTTGTCCACAAAACCATCAGGAGTCGGGTTTCTCAGTTTGGTCCTCAAAACGTGACAAGGACGACACTCCAGGCCGGTCTGACCGCCAAGATAGGGCGGTCTGACCTCTAGGTCAGTGGCCACTGTGTGTTGGGATGCTTTGAAGCAGAGGACACACGTCGTGATCTCAAGGCTTGCGGGGCCCGTCCTATGGAGAATCGATGAAGTTACCCAAATTGCCCTCGAGGGTGTGTATCTTCCTTTCACATTCTAGGGGCAGTTTAGTATTTTTGCCTCCACCTATATACGTCTACCAAGAGGTGGGTGGCAGCCAACTCTTGGACCTTTGTTTCATTTCCTTCTTCTCTAGGCTAGCTTGTGCTTCATGTTGTGAGAGCGAGAGGAGGAGGCTTCTCCACTTTTCAGTGGGTAGGATGAAGGGAGGTTGCTAATACTAGTGTGTAAAGAACCTTTCCTCCGATGGATGGAAGATTTTGCGTTGTTCCTTGTCTCTGATTTGTTGTCTCCCTCATTTTCCTTTTTTGGTGATTTTCGGAGCTATTTTTGGAGTATTTTCGTTTGGAGGATTTCAGGGAGTTTCTTTGCAGTTTTGTTGTGGGGATCACACATGAGCACTTTGTGTCTCTTTTTTTGGTGATCTTGCACCTTCAAATCCACGGAAAGCCCTTCGATTTGGTGGTTTTCGGTGTTGCCCGAGTTGTTGAGGTAGAGGCCCAATATTTGCGATTCCTCATGATTGAGAGCATTTTGGGGCTTGAGATTTGAGAGGTAATCTACCTTCCCCCAAAGTTTCTTTTCAATCCATTGGGTGAATCGGGAGATCGATCGATGGGAAGTTGAGAGTTGACCCGCTGGTGCTGTTCTTCCCGAGCTGCCCACCGCATGGCAGTCTAACCGCCCCTGGCATGCGGTCTAACTGCCCCTGGTTTCGTTCAGAGAAAGTTTGGATTTTAAGAAGATCTTATGTGAGAATGTTCAGCTTGAACAGAGGATCCCTTGGTTAAATTCTCTGTTCATTTCAAGATCGTTTGCTCCAGTTTTCCTTGTTTCTTGGTATTGCCTATGAGAGGCAGTCTAATCACCCCTGACCCCTGGTTTGACCACCCCCTACTAGGCAGATAGCTCTCAAGTTTTTATTCTGCTGTGTTTTTCGTGTGTGCTTGCTTGGAGGCGTGTCTTGCTCCTAAATCTAGTAGTACTCCAGTGACTACGTGGATTTGGCAAGACTAGTGTTGGAAGTCTCGGAGTTGTTTTGGGGCCATAGTCTGAGTTCATCTCCTTGAGAAGAATTTTTATCAGCTCCCATTCATTCCCCCCCTCTGGTCGTCAATGCAGTCCTTCAGAACTTTTGAGGTGTACATTAGTGTGGCTTGGTTACAACCACGTATGTACCGATGCCAGTATGAGGCATGTCTTGGATGTGGTTCCGACTTTGCGGTGCGCAAATATGAACTTTTATGAGCAAAATTAATAAAATGTTCTATGATTAGGAAGGCTACATTTTATCATACTATTCTCATCCGAAAGGTAGTACATAAAAAATTAGGTCAATGCATTGAGCAGTGTACATAATGTATCTGAGTCTCTGAAAGATATACGTAATATGAGAGAGAGAGAGAGAGAGAGAGAGAGATGTAGGAACTTACATATCTGAGCGTAGAAGGGCCACGAGAAGATACGACTGGTGTGATTGAATGTTCTGGCGGGGCAAAGGCAATGCGTCGGAGCAATTTTCTCATATTTTTCTATGGCTATGTAATTTAATGGGATCACTGGTGGAATACCCAATTCTACCCTTATGACCAGCATCAATTTCGATCATATTGTGTTTTATCTTAGTCTTTATTAATTTGGGTGATTGTTGTACACTATTTTTCATCGAACAATGTCGTTCATTAGTACTTTTCATTTCCAAGTTGTTGGTAAAGTATCTTTCATTACCAATTTGAAGTCAGTCATCTTGTTCAATCTAAAATGTCATCCAACCTCTGTTACATTCCATTTCACTGCAATCCACTCTTCTTATTTTTCTAATTTCTACATTTCATTCTACTTCGCAAAAGGTCACCCAATTTGTGCTGCAATTTGCCCCCCCCACCCCACCACCCCTTCTCACTTCTGTAAACATACATACCAATTTTAATCATGTTGTGTTGTAGCCTAATCTTTTATTGATTTGTGTGATTATTGTCCAATGCCATCATAAGTAATTTTCATTTCCAAGTTGATTTTAAATTATGTTTCTTTTCAATTTGAAGCCAGTCATTTTGTTCAATCTAAAATATCATACAACCGAGCTCTATTACAACTTACAAGCCACATCTCGTTTTTGTTACTCAATAATTTTGATGCATGTGTTGCTAATTTGTTGGAGACTCAGTCTGGCTATAGGGCACGTTAGTGATGAAGTAATAACATTAAATCAAAGTACTGCTGAAGAACATAAATGTACAAGGGTTTGTTTCTACTGCACATTACAAATGGATCTGTGTGTTGCTATTGGCTCAGAGGATACCGTTTTTGAGAAATTCCACTAGAATGGCACCAACCGTGATGAGCTCGCCACCGTTGCCAATCTGCTTGGCATGAGAGCAAGAATTACATCGGTGTCCCAAGTAGCACAGAATCTCTGCCCACACTTGGGCTATGAGCTCCAACATGTCAGCAGCTGCATGTGAGCTTAGTGGTGCCTTCTCCACCTTGTTGATCAGCTTTGTGCCAAGCATACATCCTTGCTTAAGTGTCTCGCTCTCTTCAAGTTCTGCTGCAAATAGAGAAACAAAACTGAAGTCGAACAGAGATCTAGTGTTCAACTCATCCCCATACTGCCGAAGTAAGTTGGCCAGTTCCCCACAGCTTATTGTCCTCGATGGCGTAGGCGGTGATGTTGTCCTGCCCACCCAGGTGCACCAGCAGCAACGGCGCCCAGAGTGCCATCAGTTCGTGCTCCCGTGACCTGCTCGTGGCGGATAGATGCCCAAGCACAAAGATCGTCGTCGTGTCGGCCAGCACGTACGTCGACCAGACGAAGAACCTCAGCACGCCGGAGTCCACACACCGGCAGAATTCTGCCAGGACGAGGAGCGTCACCTGGAGCCATGGGCGTATCTAGAGGGTGGGCCGAGTGAGCCTAAGATTCAGCCCAAGAGTCACCTATCTTAATATTTTTCTTTATAAAAGTCTGTTTTACCTCCCTCAACTATCACAAAAAATCAATTTTGATCCTCTAACTATGAAATCACATATATAACGTCCCTAAACTCGCACAAAAATCCAATTTTGCTCCTCCAATCACTGTAGCTATTGTAGATGAAGGGGAAAAAATGACTCTTGGCCCACCCTAGCTTCAAATCCTAGATTCGCCACTGCCTGGAGCGTGAAGCTGAGCAGCACGAGTGCCTGGATGCCCCACTCTGTCCAGGCATGTGCCACAACTCCTGCTGCACCTGCCATGGATTGACGACAGCTTCCGATATATATCTGGCTTCTGAAATTGAAGCACAGCACACTGATCAATTGATAGATCAACACAATGCAAGAAAAAATATTGAAGAAATTAAACAGATATTAGATATTTCCATAAAAATAAATTCAGTGGATATCATAGTCCTGGGCACGAAGTTATATTACAACAAGCAATACGGGAAACCACAGGTTTGCCGAGTGCCAGAAGCACTCGACAAAGCCCCAAAATAACTCGGCGCAAAGTTATATTACAATAGGTGATACCCTGTGCATTGCTGCAGGAATTTTTTAAACAAAATTTTAATGTAAACATTGAAATTAGAAAAGAAGCTGATTGCATCTTTTGCAAATGATATTATACATGAAAATATGTTCCTTTTATTGATATATAATTGCTCTTAAATTGTGGATCCTTCTTGTATTTTACTGTAAAAATTTTGTAGCGTGGTACTCGCAAAGACTTATAAATGGCATGCATATTGTTATTAGTAACAGAAAAATAGTATGAGACATAAACCGATGGCATAATGCTTGATGATGTGGCATCGACATGGATAGCTTGCGTATTGAGAGAAATGGAGTTATGATCCTTAATGGGGTGCTTCTATATATGTTATATAGATTAGGCTATATCTATACCGTATTTACATCAAGTATAGGCAAACCTACTCTTGTTCACACCCACAAATCCAAATAATTATTCACTATTGCGAACATGGCCTCATAAGCCATTTGTTCGAGTTTAATTTTGGTGATTCATGACAACATGATCAATGGGACTAACCATATTGTTGAGCATGTCTTTGTAGGAATTCCTAGGTCCCATGGATATTACCACAAGTTAACATACCACGCCAAGTTAACATGTCATACCACAAGTGAAGCGAAGTTATCATACCAAGAGCAAGTTAACATATACATAGCAAGTTAACATATATTTTGAGGCTCTAAGTGATGGTATGTTAAGTTCAAGTGATGGCATGTTAAGTTCAAGTGATGGCATGTTGAAGACACAAAGAAAACAGCAAAAAGACACCGTTGGATGATCCGACGGTCCAATTTCTACATGCATCGGATGAATTGCAGAGACAAAGCAGCAGACTCAGTATCACCGGATGAACCGACAGCCTGGTTGGTTTGACCATTGGTCTATCTGATGAGTCAAGAAATCAAGACAGAGACGTTTTGAGTCAGAGGCCTTAAGCACCAAATGAACCGATGGTTCAGGCAACGGTTCATCTGATGGTTATGAGATTCGATACAGAGAGGTTTTGGCGGGAAGGTCTTCAGCGCTAGATGAATCGATGGTGCATCGGATGATCGTCGAATGAATTGTGTCATCAAATTTGCAATGGCTATATGACATGGAGGGGCACCAGATGAACCCATGCCTATGAAAAGGAGAGCATCGGTTCATCTGATGGTACAGTTTTCTGCAGCTTTTAGCCAACAGCTAGTTCTATGCCTTGGGCTATTTATACCCCTCCACTCGCCCATTTGAGGTTGCAAGATTGTCCGGAGTGTGTGAAGTCCGAGAAGTGCAAGACACATTGAAGATCACATCCATGCCATGCTAGTGCTTAATTGAATATCCAAAGGCTTTGCACATGCTTGGTGTGTGTGCTTAGTGCTAGGTTTATCTTAGAGCTGAGTGAGTGCAAGGTGTGACTACCTTGTGACGTGATTCTTGAGTGGATCAAGCTATACAAGGTGCATTGGAAGTCTTGGGACCTAAGTGGCTCACCGGCAATCGTCTTCGCCCCTCCTGCTTGGTGTGGAGAGTCTAGGACAGTTTGTGCGGGGGACGTGGACACCCCATTCCCTTGGTGGAGAAGCTCCTTAGTAGAGGCGGCATCAAGGTGACCAAGGGAGCTTGGCGATTGCATTTGTGGCGAGCCTTCGTGGCAGTCAAGTGGTGCTCTTGGTAGAGACTTGGTGACTGGGAATCAATACTCTTGTGTGGAGTGCTTCAACAACGTGGACTAGGGGTGGCTTAGTGCCTACCGATACCATAGGATAAATCATGTGTCAAGAGTTTGCTTCCTCTCATCCCTTTACGTTTCTACATTACATTCTTGCAATCCTTGCTTGCCTTTACTTTCCTAGAGTAGTATCTTGTTAGGGTTGGCTATAGGTTGCAAAACTTGTTTGGGGATGAGGGTTTCACAATAGATCAACCATAGATTGCACATCTAGATAGAAATGATCTAGTTTACTTTTGCAAAGTAGTGGAAGCCATAGGTTAAGTTTTTAAGTTTCTTAATTCACCCCCTCCCCCTCTTAGGCTACGAGCATCCGATTCCATACATCCACTTCTTACATTCTCTATTCCAACTCATATCCAATGGACAATCAACTTTGTGGTAACATTGTGGGGGATATGACCCTCGAGTACCACTCGGATGTGCCTTGTTGCCTCCCTCTAGGGGCACCACAGCCCACACGAGAGGATACATGGGACATAAGTACAGATCAATATGCATGAAAAATCGGCATCAAGAGATATAACAAGAAATAGAAAGAAATTAAATAGAGATTAGAGACTTCCAGCCAAAGAAATATTATCGACGGATGGATGGATAAGGAACAGTTGATGAGGTAAAAGGGATGAGGTTGTCGATCTGAATCATTCGTTTCATATCCAACGACCACAAAGTCGATAATGCAACTATTGTTTTCGCATGTTTCATAGTGAATATTGCATGAAACATAGTGTTCATGTTGTGGTGTGAATTTTCTTTCCACTATCAAATGAACTATTGAACTAATAAGTGGATTTTTGTATATTTTTCAATATGGGAACATATCAGGTGCAAACTAGAACCCTGTGCAAACTTGGAAACTTTCAATCAAAGCTACATGATGCTCATTCATGTGCAGAGGGGAAGGAGGTTATTCTCACGCCACCAGCACATATCTCTAATGAGCCAAATCCCCACCATCATGGACGCTGCTACGGCAAGAGCTTCAGCCTATCCCCGTTTCGTTTGGACTTGGTACCATCTCGGAATAGCCATGTGTGTGCCAGTGCCCCTCGCTGCCAAGGCCTTGGAGGAGAGGACATGGGTGTTGACCTTATGTTACCCAGGCCATGGCTACGCATGCCACCCCCAAGGACACCACCCTCATGGATTCCAATTACTTGCCCAAAAGATGTTGAGAGGGGAGCAATTATTGGGCACGAAAGCATCCGAGCAAGGTCAGATTGGCGATGGCGACTGGCTCTTGTAGGATGGCAGCACAACACTGGTCCGGTGAAGACCACTAGAGCCTTCCATTTGCTGGCTCTGACCTCACGGCTATGTGATTCAAATGGGGAAAGGAGTGCATTTGATTCTACCCTTGTGATCATCGGAAACTCTAGTGTCCCCCCTTTACGTTAAATGAGTGCCAATTCCAATCATGTTGTTTTAGAAGTCAGGAGGGGTTGTCCCCCATCTTCCTTTTGTAAACCTTCATACCACTTCCAATCATGTTGTATTGTAGCCTACTCTATATTAATTTGTGTGATTATTCTACACTATTTTTCATCAAACAGTGTCATTCATAAGTAATTTTCATTTCCAAGTTGATGATAAAGTATGTTTCCTTTACCAATTTGAAGTCAGTTGTCTTGTTCAATCTAAACTATCATCCAACCTTTGTTACAAAGTCACATCCCATTTTTGGCCACTCAATAATTTTAATCCACACGTTGCTAATTTGTTGGAGACTCAGTTTTGCGAGCTATACATATAGAATTTTAGATCTTTTGAAAAGACGTGCATATGGCACGTTGGTGATGAAGCCTCTTTTGATCCGTACATTACAAATCGATCCTTGTGTTGCTATTGGCTCGGAGGATACCTCTTTTGAGGTATTCCATTAGAATGGCAGCAACAGTGATGAGCTCGCCACCGTTGCTGATCTGCTTGGCATGGGAATAAGAACTGCATTTGTGGCCCACGTAGCACAGAATCTCCACCCACACTTGGGCTATCAGCTCCAACATGTCAGCAGCAGCATGTGAGCTTTGTGGTGCCTTCTCCACCTTGTTGATCAGCTCTGTGCCAAGCATACATCCTTGCATCAGTGTCTCATTCTTTTCAAGGGCATCGCGTCTTTCTTTGTTCTCTTCACGGGAAAGGGACCCTTCTTTATAGGGCGGCAGAGGAACACAATTGAATCGGAACTGAGATCCGGTGTTCAACGCATTCCCATACCGCCGAAGTAAGCTGGTCAGGTCCCCAGGTGGGTCCTTCAAAGGATAGGTCAGACCATAGCACATCTCAAGGTACGGACTACGACTGGCAGGGGCGGGCAGCATGTAGGGCCGTGCGGCGAGGAGGAAAACCATGTAGTTGGAGAGAACCTTGGCTGCCTCATCAGTCCTTGTGTCTCTGTCTTCTTCTTGTTCTTCCTGGCCACCGGCACCCTTTGGCTGGTCCTTGTACCAAGAGAGGTAGAGGTTAGTGGCGATGTGCCAAATGAGGATGCTCACCTCCAAGCTCAACTCAGGGATCGACGCTCCAGTCTAGGTCATGACACAATTTGAAGCTCTTGAGTGCCGCCCGACCACGTGAGTTAAGTATGTGATCTGGGCTTGCTTCTGGGAGGGCCCAACTCTTCATCACTTGTGTTACTAGCAGGGTCCTGATGCGTGTCGACACAGGGACCGACCATGAATAGGCCAGTGTGTTCCATCAGTCCTCGACTCCAATCCGGAACGCCATTCTACTCCACGGGCTGGTCCTGCTTCTAGCGCACAATTGAAGCACATTGTGTTGACCCATGCTGCCCGACCACTGCCTACAGCTTGCTGTATGGACGAACTGGCGGAGAGACACAACTACATGGCGAACAAAACGCACGAGCGCAGGAAATTTCTTGGAAAATGGCCCGCGACACGACAAGTGTGCCCATTATAGAATTCCAAGCGGGCCGCCCGGCCCGAGCACGGCACGAGCCCGACAAGGCACGGCACGATGCGGCACGGCCCTATCAGGCACGATGGCATGTTCGTGACGTGCCGTGCCGTGCACCGTGCCTGAGTGGCGGCCCAGGCACGACACGAAAGGCATTTTTTCGTGCCGTGCCGTGCCTAGGCACGACGGCAGCACGATGGGCACTAAGGGCCATTTGTCGTTCGTGCGTGCTTAAACACGATGGGCAAGCAACCCCTCTTTCAATTTCAAATCATGCACACATGAAACATTCACAAGAATATAGAACTTCACACCTTCACAGCATGCATACATTCATCACATTCACAGAATCAAAGCACACAGCACACATTCACAAGTATATAACACAGCCGATTCGTAGATCTTGAGGCGAACGCGGAGACGGCGGACGGAGGAGGAAGGAGAGATGGGCGGAGGCTGCGGGGTGATCCAACGGCTGGGAGGACGAGGCGGAGGGCCGCTCGTCGTCGCCGTCGCGGAGAGGGCGGGCCGGCTGCGGCAGGCAGGCGAGAGGAGGAGGAGGCGGCGGGCGCGCAGGGAGGGGAGAATGAAATGGGGCTAGGGTTCGGGCGGGCGGGCGCCGCGGCTGCCGCTGTCCCAAGGCTGATCCAGCAGTTGGGGCGCCGATCCAACGGTGGGAGGAGGCGAGGCAGGGGAGGAGTTGGGCCGAGGGAGGGAGCTGGCAGGCCGGGCCGGCGTCGTGCACGGGCCGGGCCGCCTTCGGGCCGCCCTGTATCGGGCCGTGCCTCGGGCCGGCCCGACGGGCCGAGGTGGCGGCCCAGGCACTAAAAGGCCATCGGGCCGGGCCGGCACTAGGCACTATGGATCGGGCCTCGGGTCGGGCTAGGGCCGTGCTTTTTAGAGCCGTGCCTCGTGCCGCCAATCGTGCCCGGCCCATTTGGAAATCTATAGTGCCCATGTCTCGCTCGAGAATATGGCCCTCGACACCGCCGTGGTCTCCAGGACCACAGCTCCAGCTAACAAGACATAGGTGACCGCCACATCTGCTCTAATGTAACCGACCTTACGCCCATGACCCAACACATGAACATGAAACAGTATTAACGCAACGGGCGTGGCCAGTAGTGAAATTAATCGGATGCACTGGCCATACCAGTTGCGCATAACCTCAGCCTTGGTGTAGTACATGCCGTGCATCAGGGAGATGTGCATCTCAGCCACCTTGTACGCCACCTCCACACCGAGAGAAAAGTTGACCTCATATTCGAAGTCATAAGGTAGAGGACCCTTGAGATAATCCTGTGCTACGTCCAGTGTCAGATGAGCTAGACATAAGACGTCCTGTGCATCCCAGTCACGTTCTACAGTGGCGACCATTTCGTAAAGCCAACACACTTCTCTACCGCGCAATGAACTCCCGCGGTAGTTCCTGCCGATGGGGCTGCTACTGGCTCCAGAGTGCCCACACTCTTTCCCCATACTTTAGAATGCCAACAACGAACATGACCACGGTGGTTAGCCCCAGCAAGGACGAAGACAGGCTGTTACCGAAGATGTTGGACTGGTAGAGGACATAGGCAACTGCGCCCACCTGCACGGCGAGCGTCTGCAGGTGGCGCAGCCACAGCCTGTTGTCCTCGATGGCGTAGGCGGTGATGTTGTCCTGCCCACCCAGGTGCACCAGCAATAGCGGCGCCCAGAGCGCCATCAGCTCGTGCTCCCGTGACCTACTCGTGGCGGATAGATGCCCAAGCACGAAGATCGCCGTCGCGTCGGCCAGCACGTACGCCGACCAGACGAAGAACCTCAGCATGCCGGAGTCCACACGGCGGCGGAATTCCGCCAGGACGAGGAGCGTGACCTGGAGCGTGAAGCTGAACAGCACGAGTGCTGGATGCCCCACTCTGTCCAGGCATGTGCCACGACTCCTGCTGCACCTGCCATGGATTGACTTTCTATATATAGCTGTTTTCTGAAATGGAAAGTACAGCACACTGATCAATCGACGGATCAACAGAATGCAAGAAATTAAAAAGATATTGGAGATTGCAATCCAAATAAATTCTATGGACATCATAGACATGGGCACAAAGTTATATTACATTTAGGCTATATATAGCCATACCGTAAGGGTATAGGCAAACCCACTCTTGTTCACATCCAAATCAAAATAGTTATTATCCACCCATATCCAATGGATAATTAACTTTGTGCTACATTTTGTAGATATCCAAAACAATTGAACCATACCCATTTCGAATCGGTATATAATTTTCTATTTATAACCTTGCTCCCCCACCATTTGAAGTGGGTGTGTATTTGGGCAGTGGATATGGGTACCCAGTGGCAGGTATAATTGTATTTATATGGGCAATTTTAAGAACACCCACAAATTATGTGAGTAGTTACGATAGCATCACTCTAATCGCAAAACCAATTCTGCAACCGCGCGCGCGGATAGCATCACTCTAATCGCAAAACCAATTCTGCAACCGCGCGCGCGGATAGCATCACTCTAATCGCAAAACCAATTCTGCAACGGCGGCTGAGCGCTTCGCCCAGCGATCCGACTGGTTGCCTTTTTTTTAGCACAAACCGACCGGTTGCCTGCCTTCCCACATGCGACACGGTAGCCGGTGGGCTCAACGTGGGTGTCGGCCCATGTGTTGGTTAGTGTTGACGCTTCTTTTTTATTTTTTATACATTCAAATATTACACATAGTTGTATAAGTTGATTTTTATAAATTGTTTTATGGAAAAAAGTTATGCTTTCGTTATGAAAAATTTAACTCGTTGTAAAGCTAACTCGTTGTTAAGTAAAAAGTTATGCGCATAACTCGTTGTTACGTAAAAAGTTATGCTCATAACTCGTCGTTAGGAAAAAAGTTATGCGCATAACTCGTTATTAGAGAAAAGTTATACGCATAACTCGACGTTAGTCAAATAACTTATGTGCATAACTTGTCGTTAAGAAAAAAGTCATGCGCATAAATCATCGTTTGAGAAAAAATTATGCATAACTCGTCATTGAAAAAGTTATAAATCGAACTTATGTATACATAACTTATATGTACAACTTTCTCATGATACACATAACTTATACATATAATATTTTGTCATAACTTTTGAGAATTTGATGTTAAAAAATTATGGGTATAACTTATACGTATGTATCATATTTAGTTGGTATAAAAATAAAAAAACAGATGAGCTAGCATGCAGCGTGCGCAACACTGAGAAGCTTGCGTGGTGCAGGGCGCCGGTGCATTTGAGGCCCCCTGCCGGCCGTGTGCATGTGTCTGCGCGTGGGGCAAGGACTCCGTAATTGTTTTTGCGCGACGGCAAGGTGCATGCAGCGTTTCTGTGGGGCCAAAGAGGGAATGCGGCTGCGCTCCGGGACGAAAGAAAGCGTCTGTCGGAATTCGATCGCTGCGTTCGCTCGCAGGGCGCGATCGCTAATTAGTGTCTCCCCACTCAAATAGGCTAATGCCGAAAGTACCATAATTACCTCCTTGGAGGTAAGAGGCCGGCCACCACCGAATATATGTCATTTTAGATTTTTCTAAATATATAGGTTTTGCTATATATGCTCATGGAGAAAAGTCAAACGACCCACATTTTGAATTGGATGGTGTAGGAGGTAATTCAATAATAACCATCTAGATCAACCTAAATTGCTGTTTTGGACTACCTTAAAAAACTCTGGTCGCATATATATATATATATATATATATATATATATATATATATATATATATATATATATATATATATATATATATATATATATATATATATATATATATATATATATATAAAGATGGAACCCCACTACAAGTGATTGATAGATTTCTCTCAACATGTCAGCATTCCATGTCACCATCCACTAGATCCTATATTTATGTTTTCAACTGATTTTCTGTGATTAATATTATGTCTTTGTGGGTAACATGCCACAAAATTACCATAATAGAGAAAAATATAGGATCAATAACTTAGAATGGTTCTATTTCAACAAAATTATCGTGCTTCCATGTATAATGTTATTTTACAAAAAAGTTGTTATGTAATCACTTTGGTGTTCCTACTTTCACATTGCACCTTAAAATATTTTTAAAAAAATTTCCACAGCAACGTGCAAGGTATCACCTAGTTGGTTGACTATAACGGTGGCCATCTTCTCTTTTTTTCCCTCTATACGTTTACTTTTGCCGTAGGAGCACATGTCAGCTCTTGCATGAGAGCCCACGTAAGAAAAAGTGATGTTGGCCGCTATATAAGCTTAATAACCAACCGATGGACCATGTGGGCATTTTATGATAGTTTCCGCTGCGCGTCGGCCGCCACCGAGTTCTGCTGGCAGTGCCCGCCCTCGCCAACGGCCGCTGCGCCTGCCTACGCCAATGTCGCGTTCGCTCGAACCAGCCGTGCACCGCGACCGCTTGTCATCATCCTGAGCATTCGCACCGTCGAGAACTTTCGTGGCCACCCCGCGCGATTGCTGAACGCTACGCCCGTCAGGGCGCCCCCGGCATGCGCCTCAGCGGTGCAGCTCCGCTTGTTGCTCCCTGCGCTGCCCTGCCCGCCTTGCGGAGCCACGACCCACGCTACCGCAGAAGGAGCTCGCGGGAGCTGCATGCCGCAGGAGCTCACACGTGGATGCCGCGGGAGCCTGCTCGTGTCCGCCACCAAGGGAGCTCGCCTGCGCGCTACCGTGGGAGCCTACTATTGTCGCGCGGACCGCGCCCCCGCAGGTCGCGTTGTGCTGGCCCACTGACCTCCGCTTGCCTCCACGGCCTAAGTGTAGATGTCATCCGCCATGACCGCCTCTCGCCGTCCACCAAACGCTAGTGCACCAACCGGCGCTCGCCGGCCACCACGCACTGGCCATGGGAAGAATCTAGCGTGGAGGAAGGGTGCGAGAGGAAGAAAGGATAAGGAGAGAGAAAAAATCCGGTACTGTATTTAATGTCGGAAGACACCACCACTATAGGATGTAGTTTCTATGAAGCAATTTTTTTCTTGGTCATCGTGTCGAGTTTCTACAACAGGGACTACCCTTACAGCCACGTATCAATGCTAACGGATAGTTAGAGCTCCATTATTGGAACCAAAGGTAGAACAAAAGAAGAAAAAGAGGAGGGGTGCCTTGTGCGGAGGAAGAAAGCCACCCGAGCATCTCCAAGTGTGTCTAATATTTTATTTTAAAAATCCTGGGAATAGAAATAACCCTAATGAAATAGGTGGATTGCAATAGTGATATCCACCATTAAATGTAGAAGACAAATTTACATCGCAAATTCTATACTATTTCTAAATTATCCTAACCACTTATATATATTCTCTCTTTATACATTTGCATCAGGAATTCTTTTCTACTATATATTCTTTCAATACCCTTCCACCTTCGATTAGGAGAAGATACACACCGACTAAAAAGCGTGTACAGAACAGACTGATTTTTCTCAAATCCTAAAAGATTAGAAAGATGGATTGGGAGTTAATGGAGAGATGTTTTGATTCCATGTTGCTAAAAATCAAAATCAAGGAATAGGAAAGGATTTAGAGAACTCTTGGAGATGCTCAGGTTGTTGGATATTACCTCCACTCCATCACGGTATGTCGGAGGTGGTTCCTACTTTATGGTGGGTCAAATATGAGCTTTATGAGCAAAATTACTAAAATGTTTTACTATTTGGAAGGCCATATTAGTATATCCCATAGTAAAAAAGCTCAAAGATTGGTTAGTACCGCGGTATGGTAATGTGTTGAACAGTGTATTTAGAGAGAACGACGTAATCTTCGAGATATGTAGGAACTTACATATATTTGGATGAGCAGAGAAAGTAAACAGATAGCAGTTATACGGATGATCCACCAGCCGGCTGGAGAATAGCTTGGAACGAAAATCTAATCTGAGCCGGAGAGAACAGAGCTGGCTAACGCCATCTGTACGTGCAGTGGTTGTGGGATGAATGCTGCAGTGATTCAGAAGTGGAGCACACATGTATATGTAGCTGCACATCTTGGTTCCATCCTTCCGACAGGGTTAAAGGCACCATTAGGAAAAGAGCACCATGGCTGCTTAAAGTCGATCATGTGATACTTAGCGCAGCAGGAAGGACAATGAGACTTCTTTTTCCCCGAAAAGAAGTATTCCTTCCGTGGTAGCGTGTTCACATTGTAGGTGAAGCTAAAACGAAATAAAGTTCACTCACTGGTAGGGAGAGGGGCTTTAGTCCCGGTTGGTAAGTGGTATAGGGTCTCTCAAGTCAACGGGACTAATGATGAGAGACAAGGCCCCCTTTAGTCGGGTGAACTAACCTGGACTAAAGGGGTCCTTTAGTCGGTTAGTATTCTGAACCGAGACTAAGCAACAGTTTACTTGAATATTTGTGAAGAGTGATTGTGGGAGGAAGCCCAAGAAAAATAATGGATCATGCATCCAGGGCACCATCCTCACTTTTGTGATCTTGATATTAGGTGTAGTGCTCGGTGGTTATCTCACTGGCGGACTATCTAGGAACTGAGTGAGGCAAGTTGTAGTTCTGACTTGTGAGTGAGGCCCCTCTTGTAGTGTACTTTAATTTGTGTTGAAGTGTGCTTTGAAACATTTGTGATCATGTTGTTTGTGTGAAATAAACCTTTCTAAGGTGCTGTTTGTGTTGATATTTCAGTTTGAATTTGACTTGTTGGTGAATCAATTTGACTTGTTGGTGTTGTCCATGTTGAACTATTGGTGACAGAAATAACATGTTCTAGTTGCAACTTCTTCTGATTCAACATGCTAGCGGTGCTTATGCGGCCGCTTGATGTAGTAAAAGGTCGGTCTTGTGGCGGGCGACATAAGCCACCCAGGCAAATGGGACCATTTGTCTGGCGGGTGGCTTATGCCATCCGCCAACACTAAGCCTTCAATGCAGGCGGTTGCTAGCCTAGCACCCTGCGCGCACCTTTGTCTTGGCGGGTGCCAATTACACCCGACGCTAATTTGCTTGTCGGGACAAATCGTTTACGGCCTAGTGCCCTTTAGTCTCGGTTGGTAATACCAACCGTGACTAAAGGGTCTCATCTCTTTTTCTGTTTCGATTTGGCGTATATTCTAATTGTTGTCTAACCCGTATATGTACGTATATGTATTTGCACTTGTATATATGTATACCTGTCTATATATACCATATACGCACTTAGATTAGACTTATATATAAATTAAACCCTATATATCTACATATATAAACTTATAAATGTATATACACATAATAATTTATACACATCAAAATAAATAGTATTTTCTTAAACTAGTATATATACATCAAAACCCTAAACCCTATATATACATCAAAATATCATTCAGTTCAAATTTCTAGTCTCAATTAGCTTTCCTCGGAGGTGAGTTAGTCAATTGTATGGCTGTCATAAAAATATTTTCCTTTTGGATCAACCACCTCGTCCATGAGGAATCCCATGAGAGCTTCTTGAATTGCCAAGATACGATCCTTCTTAATGAGTGCTTCCCTTTTTATAGTCCTCTGTAATTTGCAAATAGGTTAATATATTACACCGAGCGATTAAATATACAAAAGAGGATAAAAATGATGTATTATTAATAGGTTTATTTTACTTACACTATCATCACCCGCGTTGCCACCGAAATGGTGTATGTGCTCACAGACGTAGTACCCGCATAAATTATTTCCTGGTTCTTGTCTCAAACACTAAAGTGGAGAGGAGAACAGATTATGAAATACTAGTGTTATACATTTTAAATATTCCCAATATGAAGTTGTTATTTGGTATACGTACCGGAAAATTAGTGACCCATCTAATTTTTTCTCAAAATGGTCCTTGGTGTTTTGCAATGAACATGGTCCAAGCTCTGAGGCAAAATAATAAAAGATACAGTGTTAGTATAAAAGCTAAATATATATATTGCATTAAAGAAAATGTCATAGATAGAATTATTACTCGTGAAATACATCTTGAAGGTCTTGGTATTCTGAGGGATCTTTTCTCAATGAATCATACACAGTGATGTTGCTTTTGTCGACAGTGATTATGAGTAGAATCCAGTGGAATCTATATGCATGCTCATAAAGATTAGAATTAACTAAATGGAATTAACAAGGATAATTAGATGACAATCATACTTACTTGAAGTTGTAAGGCAGTAGTATAAGATCCTTGTAATGAAACTCATCTAAGTGCCTAAAAATTGTCTCCATTGTTGTTTTTCGTTGGTCCCAGATCTCCTGTTCGTTAACTTTTGATGGGTCCATGAAAGCAAGTCTTGAATAACCCTTCCTTCGCATCTTAGTAAGTTGCAGGCTACACAAGAAGAAAGCTAAATGTTAATTAGTAGATCGACAAATGTAATAAATAATAAACATATGAAAATATGTCACTTATTACAGACACCAGGCCATCATAAGATCGGTATTCACGGCGTCCAGATGGTAAACTTCATAGATATCCGAATTGGAGCGGACCACCTTCTCGTTTTGAAGGGCAAAATCTCCAAGTCTCACGAGCATACCAAACATCTCCAGGCCCTCAGCTGACTTCTTCAAGTACCAGTCATGAAATCTGCGCATCTTAGTTGGGAGCTTTTTGACCAATTCTGGCTTCACTAGAGGTTGTCCTAGCTCAAAGCGCCATCTAGGTACGAAATTTTTATCTGCTGGTAGGTTGTCACACCTGGTTTTAGAAAAGCAAACCAAGTGCATACCTATATGTATGCCAGGATCAAGTTTCATACATATAGTAGACATAAGTGAATAACAGTAATAGTATCATGTAAAGAACATAAACAAAACTTACAAAATCTATCAGAGTTATACAGTCAATCCACGGAAACGGGCGCCAACTCCACAAGCAAGCGATCGGGGCTGCGTCGCCTAGCATCTTCATCTTCAACGACTTCACACCTTTTGCTTCGAGCAGCGTTAGCAAGGATGAGTACACTTATGGTTGGTACTCAGCAAGGCCACAAGAACTAACCAAAAACGATTTAAAGTCCATCTTTAAGTTTAATTAATCATGTGAGGGTCCAGGCCGCTCTTGACCGTGAGCACGGCTAATCGATTAGTTTTAAACACTCTGCAGAGGTTGTACATCTTTACCCACAAGTCGCGTAAAAGTCCCAAAGAACTTTAGACCCAACCATGCGATGCGGATCAGGCATCATACCACACTACCTAGGTGTGATTGCATAGGGGCCTTCTGAGGCCTTTACAAAGATTCCAGTGCGTGCTCGCTGGGGTTACATGACGCAATGCATAAACCTCTCGAGGCTGAAGCTACCATAGCGATCGGTCGAGGGCGGGCTATACACCAACTACCGGCACCCCCTAACCCCTTTCAGGTAAAGCATACCAAACACTAAGGTTTCTAATTAATTGGCCAAGACAGAGCCATATGTCTTGTGGTTGCACTGTTTTCCTGGGTGGTCGCTCCATGTTCCGATTAATGCATAGTAATCTTGTAAATAAAGCATAGGTAGAAGGTGGTTAGGGACACTTGCCTTTCTCCAACGAAAAGCTACTCTTACTGCTCTCTCTTCATCTCTTGCTCCCTTGGAACTCTTCATCTTCAAAGCAACGAACAACGATCCTTCTTCTACTCGAAGCAAACATCGGGCACAACATACAAAGCAGCAAGTACAACTAAGAACAATGCACCAATCAAAAGAAAAGATTTAAAAGAACGCACTAAAGGATAGAGTATGATTCTAGAAATATGTGAACACAAGAAACGTTGAAATTGGAATTGAACTGAATAAGATATGGGTGTCAAAACAAAAAGATAGCTATTGAATATGATGGTCAACAGCATGCATCACATGGCTGCACGCAAGTGAACAGGTAGCTCAAATAAAATCACGTCGCCTGGTGATGGTGCATACGTGCATGTATTGAGATTAACAGAATCAGAATTGCTTAAGCATGATGCAAGCATGACATCACCAAGGTATCATCACTTGCATGCATGGTAGATGGATTTGCTTCGGTCCGTACGTGGCTTCCTTTTCTGTACGTACATACGTAGCTGGGCATCTCTTGTTGTTCCAACTTCTTCCCTGCATCTGCTTTTTCAGCCAGCAACCGCTGCAAAGAGACAGGTACTGGTGGTGGCTTCAGCGTTGAGACACGGCAAGGATCAATAAGGCACGGCCATAGGCCGCACGACGAGGTTCAGGTAGTAGCATGGATTAGAGACAAGATGGATGGACGTGCATGCATAAAAGCTAACAAACATGTTGCTGTTGGTACATACGTGCATGAAGGCTTGTACTGATTAGTTGAGAGTAGAGGTATTGAAGGAAAGGTGCATGCAGGGGTTCTCACCAGCAGCGTGGTCGGTGAGCTCGGCAAGACGGCGACGGTGATGGTCTGCGTGCTCGCCACAGACAGCAAAGGACGGAAATTTGTGGCCGGCCGGAATGGCGGCACAGCCAGCGATCTTCACGGGGCGCACGGTGCTTCGTCAGTGGCGACTAGATGGAAACGTGCGGCTCGTCGTCACGAGGCTTCAGGAGACGCTGGATCGCTCTTGCGCTGGACGGAGGCGACGAAAGTGACCCACACGGCGATGCAGAGGTGCCGGCCGCCGGGTTATCCCTGGTGTTGCCGCGCTCGCCGGCAGTCTAGGCACGAAGCACGTGCGTGGACATGCACATGCACGTACGTAGTGCACCCTACAGCAGAAGCTGAGGAACGAGATAAACGATGGCGGCGGAGATCGAACTGGACGAGGACGGCTCCTGTTCGACGCGTGGACGTGTTCGACAGCAGATCGAGTCGGCACCTCGGCGGCCCATCACGGTTGACCATCGCGAGTACCCGGTAAAACTCTCGGCAATGGCGATCTTTGCCTGCGGTGGCAGCATGGTTGATCAGCAGATGGCGATGTCAGAGTGCGGCAAAAGCGATCATGGAGAAACAAGAGATCGAGAAACAACTGCTAGAGGGAAAAGACACGGAGGGGCTCTCACCGAGAAGATGTGAGTCCGACTGGTGGTCAGGACGAAGCAGATGGGTTACAGCTCGGCCGATGACTTTCATGCCGGCGGCGACGATGTCGACAGCGGGCTGACGAAGAAGCTTGGACGGCGAGCTGCAGGCTGAAACTTCTGGAACGACGATTTTTAGCCTCCGGCACACGGCGGCATGGATGGACAGCGACGCCTCCCTTGGTTCAGTACCAGAGTGCGGCGAGAAAGCTAGGGCATGGGATGGCGGCGCGATTTGCAGCGAAACGAGAGAGACGAGGGCCACGATTGCAGCTATTTATAACACTGGCAGGACGTGTGTAGGGTATGTGTTTGTCGATTCCAACTCCGTTGGGCTGGATTGCAGCATCAAAGAGGAAGAGCCCAAAAGCATGATAGATAGGTAGAAACGGGAGATGCCTTCGGTTTGTCCACTTTTTTTTTCTTGGCATTGATGGCCAGCAACTTGATTTGCTTGGTTTGGCCCAACTCGTGCAAACGTGAGGAAGCTACGAGAAGAAGACAAGATCTTGGAGAGGAGGAATAAACGTGACCATTTTGCAGGCCGAAGTAAAGTCTTCTGGGAGTAAAGCAAACATGATACTTTCAGCAGAGATTAGCTTAGACACAAAGAATAATTAGGGAAGTAGATGCTATAGCTTATGAGCTTATGAGAAAGATTTTAGAGCCTTCTAATAAATAGAATAAGCTCAAAGAAAATGAGAATGAATTCCAGAAAAAGCTGGAAAATTCTCAGCAGGATTTGGTCAGCACCTAAACATATATTAAAACCTTTTGCACTCATAAACATCCAAATGCATCAGCATGAATGCAACACACAAATAGAACCAATTATTTAATTTAGAAAAAAAACAATCAATGGTTTTTTTTCCTATACTATATTTCATATAAAGAAAATAAATATTAGAAAAATTTTAAAATTATGAGAAAATCGTTATTTAATTATTCTTCCTATTCACATCCTGAAATTAGAAATTTCAGGGTGTGACAAATCTACCCCCCTTAAACGGAATCTCGTCCCGAGATTCGAAGAAAGAAGAGACAAGGAGGAGGGAGACAAACAAGAATATTGCTATTGAGGTAGGTAGACTGTCATTCTCTTTTGTTGATCGGTGTGAAATCTTTAATCTTCATCTTTCTTGGTTGCTGGGGTCTTCATCAGAGTGAGATAGATGAGATAATAGCAAGCACAAGATGGGAGGGAAAGTAGAGTGTGGTCTTCTTTTCTTTAACTTCTCACTTCTAGATGGCGACAATGGCTCTAGCATTTCTTCTTCTGAAGTCCTTCATTAGATTAGGTAGAGAAAAGGAGAGATAACAAGGATGTGGGAGGTACAAAAAAAAACCCAACTAGGCAGCGATGTTATTGCAGAGATATAAGACCTGCGCAGTACATCAACACTCACTACAAAGAAACAACTCAATCAAGGTCATAAAACAAGCATCATCAAAACACAAAATTCCACCACTCAATATCTGAAAGCGGTGCTAACGCTGTTAATAGGGTCAAAGGGATCCTCCTAAGCATAGGCATAGCTTCATCGGTCATCGGGCTTGACTTGAGCGATGAATTGATAGCTCCTTTGTTCGGGTGACTTGGGCAAGTATGCTTCATTGTACATGGCATGGATCATCTAAGGATTTTTTTTTTTGAATCGGAAAGGAGACTTTGGAATCAAAAATCAAGGGAGAGAATCCAAAGTATAGCATTGTTTGAAAAGTAAGGAGATATACGATAAGCAAGATGGACACTCAAAAGATAAGTTAAAACAAGAAAGAGGTAAGAAACATGAGGTAAGGGAAAGAAAGGATGAGAGAGTAGTGAATTGCATGAAACAGGTAAGATAATTGAACGAAAAAATGAATACAAGATCATGAGATCAAGGGGGAGAGAAAATAAATAGACAAGGTTAGAGAGTTTAACATTTGCAAGACAATCAAGTGCAAATGAAAAAGAGTCAATTCAAAAAGGTGAGTTATCAAGGAGGATTGAGGAAAATGATGGTCAAGGGTGAGAATATTCATCACGAGCTCAAGGAAAAGGTAGTGATGAATTTTAGATCAAAAGAAACCTTAAAAAACAACCATTGCTATCTAGGCTTACTACGTCCTACGATCGATACGACTACGATACCACTCTGTCACACCTGGTTTTAGAAAAGCAAACCAAGTGCATACCTATATGTATGCCAGGATCAAGTTTCATACATATAGTAGACATAAGTGAATAACAGTAATAGTATCATGTAAAGAACATAAACAAAACTTACAAAATCTATCAGAGTTATACAGGTCAATCCTGGAAGCGGAGGCGCCAACTCCACAAGCAAACGACGGGGGGCTGCGTACGCCTAGCATCTTCATCTTCAACAGCTTCACACCTTTTTGCTTCTGAGCAGCAGTTAGCAAGGATGAGTACACTTATGGTTGGTACTCAGCAAGGCCACAAGAACTAACCAAAAACGATTTAAAGTCCATCTTTAAGTTTAATTAATCATGTGAGGTCCAGGCCGCTCTTGACCGTGAGCACGCGCTAATCGATTAGTTTTAAACACTGCAGAGGTTGTACATCTTTACCCACAAGTCGCGTAAAGTCCCAAAGAACTTTAGACCCAACCATGCGATGCGGATCGGCATCATACCACACTACCTAGGTGTGATTGCATAGGACGCCACTGAGGCCTTACAAAGATTCCGAGTGCAGTGCTCGCTAGGTTACATGACAGCGCAATGCATAAACCTCTCTCGAGACTGCGAAGCTACCATAGAGCAGATCACCGAGGGGGCTATACACCAACTACCGGCACCCCCTAACCCCTTTCAGGTAAAGCATACCAAACACTAAGGTTTCTAATTAATTGGCCAAGACAGAGCCATATGTCTTGTGGTTGCACTGTTTTCCTGGGTGGTCGCTCCATGTTCCGATTAATGCATAGTAATCTTGTAAATAAAGCATAGGTAGAAGGTGGTTAGGGACACTTGCCTTTCTCCAACGAAAAGCTACTCTTACTGCTCTCTCTTCATCTCTTGCTCCCTTGGAACTCTTCATCTTCAAAGCAACGAACAACGATCCTTCTTCTACTCGAAGCAAACATCGGGCACAACATACAAAGCAGCAAGTACAACTAAGAACAATGCACCAATCAAAAGAAAAGATTTAAAAGAACGCACTAAAGGATAGAGTATGATTCTAGAAATATGTGAACACAAGAAACGTTGAAATTGGAATTGAACTGAATAAGATATGGGTGTCAAAACAAAAAGATAGCTATTGAATATGATGGTCAACAGCATGCATCACATGGCTGCACGCAAGTGAACAGGTAGCTCAAATAAAATCACGCCTGGTGATGGTGCATACGTGCATGTATTGAGATTAACAGAATCAGAATTGTTAAGCATGATGCAAGCATGACATCACCAAGGTATCATCACTTGCATGCATGGTAGATGGATTTGCTTCGGTCCGTACGTGGCTTCCTTTTCTGTACGTACATACGTAGCTGGGCATCTCTTGTTGTTCCAACTTCTTCCTGCATCTGCTTTTCAGCCAGCAACCGCTGCAAAGAGACAGGTACTGGTGGTGGCTTCAGCGTTGAGACACGGCAAGGATCAATAAGGCACGGCCATAGGCCGCACGACGAGGTTCAGGTAGTAGCATGGATTAGAGACAAGATGGATGGACGTGCATGCATAAAGCTAACAAACATGTTGCTGTTGGTACATACGTGCATGAAGGCTTGTACTGATTAGTTGAGAGTAGAGGTATTGAAGGAAAGGTGCATGCAGGGGTTCTCACCAGCAGCGTGGTCGGTGAGCTCGGCAAGACGGCGACGGTGATGGTCTGCGTGCTCACAGACAGCAAAGGACGGAAATTTGTGGCCGGCCGGAATGGCGGCACAGCCAGCGATCTTCACGGGGCGCACGGTGCTTCGTCAGTGGCGACTAGATGGAAACGTGCGGCTCGTCGTCACGAGGCTTCAGGAGACGCTGGATCGCTCTTGCGCTGGACGGAGGCGACGAAAGTGACCCACACGGCGATGCAGAGGTGCCGGCCGCCGGGTTATCCCTGGTGTTGCCGCGCTCGCCGGCAGTCTAGGCACGAAGCACGTGCGTGGACATGCACATGCACGTACGTAGTGCACCCTACAGCAGAAGCTGAGGAACGAGATAAACGATGGCGGCGGAGATCGAACTGGACGAGGACGGCTCCTGTTCGACGCGTGGACGTGTTCGACAGCAGATCGAGTCGGCACCTCGGCGGCCCATCACGGTTGACCATCGCGAGTACCCGGTAAAACTCTCGGCAATGGCGATCTTTGCCTGCGGTGGCAGCATGGTTGATCAGCAGATGGCGATGTCAGAGTGCGGCAAAAGCGATCATGGAGAAACAAGAGATCGAGAAACAACTGCTAGAGGAAAAGACACGGAGGGCTCTCACCGAGAAGATGTGAGTCCGACTGGTGGTCAGGACGAAGCAGATGGGTTACAGCTCGGCCGATGACTTTCATGCCGGCGGCGACGATGTCGACAGCGGGCTGACGAAGAAGCTTGGACGGCGAGCTGCAGGCTGAAACTTCTGGAACGACGATTTTAGCCTCCGGCACACGGCGGCATGGATGGACAGCGACGCCTCCCTTGGTTCAGTACCAGAGTGCGGCGAGAAAGCTAGGGGCATGGGATGGCGGCGCGATTTGCAGCGAAACGAGAGAGACGAGGCCACGATTGCAGCTATTTATAACACTGGCAGGACGTGTGTAGGGTATGTGTTTGTCGATTCCAACTCCGTTGGGCTGGATTGCAGCATCAAAGAGGAAGAGCCCAAAAGCATGATAGATAGGTAGAAACGGGAGATGCCTTCGGTTTGTCCACTTTTTTTTCTTGGCATTGATGGCCAGCAACTTGATTTGCTTGGTTTGGCCCAACTCGTGCAAACGTGAGGAAGCTACGAGAAGAAGACAAGATCTTGGAGAGGAGGAATAAACGTGACCATTTTGCAGGCCGAAGTAAAAGTCTTCTGGGAGTAAAGCAAACATGATACTTTCAGCAGAGATTAGCTTAGACACAAAGAATAATTAGGAAGTAGATGCTATAGCTTATGAGCTTATGAGAAAGATTTTAGAGCCTTCTAATAAATAGAATAAGCTCAAAGAAAATGAGAATGAATTCCAGAAAAAGCTGGAAAATTCTCAGCAGGATTTGGTCAGCACCTAAACATATATTAAAACCTTTTGCACTCATAAACATCCAAATGCATCAGCATGAATGCAACACACAAATAGAACCAATTATTTAATTTAGAAAAAAAACAATCAATGGTTTTTTTTCCTATACTATATTTCATATAAAGAAAATAAATATTAGAAAAATTTTAAAATTATGAGAAAATCGTTATTTAATTATTCTTCCTATTCACATCCTGAAATTAGAAATTTCAGGGTGTGACATAGGTCTTCAAGCCCGAGAATACCAGCAATAGGCATCTTTGTTTGTTCATAAAACTTAATGACATGAGTCAGTTCTTCTGCAGACATGTTGTCAATTGCTGCTTGTGCTTCTGCACTGAGGCCCGCAAACAAGTTAGTCGGATCGGTCGTAGATGCATCTATTTGCTTCTCCTTGTTCTTGTTTGTGGCAGTCCCCGACGTTGACACAGGTATTTGCTCGATGTAACTATTCGGCGACCCTCGTCGTCTCTTCTTTTGATAAGACTTGTCCACCGAACGCTCATAGTCCGTTTTCAACTCTACCCTTCTCTTTTTTTCTTCCATCTCGCACGAAAGCCCGGAGTCTCTGCTTACGACCTTCATTTTTTTGGCATCCTGGCTTTCCTATCGAGTTTCTTCTCTCACTTTTGCAAACCAGTCCACGTCTTCTTTTGCTACAATCACGTTTGTTTCTTCTTGTGTCCTCTCCCATGGTAACTTCGTTGGCTCAGGCTTTTTCTTTGCTGGTCGTTTTCGTTTTTCTTTGGTGGCTGCATGTTGGGGGATTCAGAATCGGGATTGACAAAGTCAACGATTTAAAGTTCTCAAAGCCTTCATCATCAGTCCAAAAATGTTTCTCATGCGGCAGCGAAACACTTGAAACCAACTGGTCTTTCTCTCTCTTTAATCTCTCTACTTTCGCTGGGTACCTTTCGTCATGCGAAAGGCTTTACGGTAGGAAAGATATTGGTTTTCAATCCCTGGCTGGGCATTACCGGTTTTTTCCAGGACGAAGCCCCGGGGATGAATCTTTCACGCACAGGAAGCCTTAGCTGATCTTTCGCTCGGGGTTTCGTCACAACTAACACCTGGTTTCCCAACACTTTGCTTATTGTGTGTTTCAGGTGGCGAGATTCGTTGGGCGAAGGGCCATCTCCGAATCGAAGGTCTTCACCCGACAGGCGCACGTGCCTATGCCGGAAAAAGCGCCGTAATGTGCGGCGTAAAATTAGGAAAGCGCCGATTACGTGAAGACCCGATGGAGAAATCCCAAACTTAGCATAGAACATTCTTGTTTGATTCGTTTTACACGAGGTCATTCTCGGTATGTAAAAAGTCCATTCATCTCCCTATAAAAGGAGGTCAACCGGCACTTGTAAAGGGGATCGACTTTTGACAATTACACTGTTGAGAATTTGCTTTCTGTCTTTCGTATTTTTTACTTGTTCTGTTCTTTTCATTGTTAGTGTTAGGCTTCGCCTAGCACAACAACTGGCGCCCACAGTTTGTGTTTGGCTCGAGTAAGAAACCCAAGATGTCTACAAGGAAGAAGAGGACCACCGCCAATTCAACCAAGGGGGTTTCGTCCTCCCTCGAGGAGGAGTTAAGTATGTCCAATTTGCTCACTCAGGGGGAGGAGCTCCCAGATCCGAATGCTAATCAGCCAAGGCCAAACCATGATGCTACCGCGGCCACGGCCAAAGCAGCATACGAGGCCGAGCTGGCTAAATTGCGAAAGGAGACCGATGAGCTGGCCAAAACTAAAAAGAGGCTCTTGGCAGTGCAACAAGAGGCCGATGCAGCTAAAGAAATCCAAAGGCAAAAGGCCGAAATCGCTAAATTGCAAGAAGAATTGTGTCTCATAAAAGCCAAGCAGTCCCTAAATTTCAACCAGCCTTCGCCCGAATATTCGTACCCATTCACTCCACACACACGGAGGGTAACATGCCATTCACTCAACCCCCCCATACACCACTTTCAGCCGTAACCCTTTCCATAACCCTTTCGAGTCTGGCCCATCGAACCAGGATACTCGCACCATCCGCACGAGATCTTGGGACCCAAAATCGCCATTATCTCAGGAGATCCAAATCACCCCATGGCCGCAATCTTACAGGCCCGTGCCACTCCCTAGGTTCTCAGGTCAGTCAGATCCTAGGCAATTTTTAATGAGCTACGAAGCCGCCATCCTTTCGGCCAGAGGTGATGACTCTGTGCTTGCAAAGTCGTTCATTATCGCTGCTGACGAGGCTGCGGCTCAATGGTATTCTCTCTTGAGCCCCGGAGTGATACTGCTGGGAAGACTTGAAGCAAAGGATCCTTTCGAACTTCCAAGGCTTCCAGCGTCCAGAGCTGACAGAGAGAGATCTTTTCTCTTGTAAGCAAAAGGACAAAGAGCCTCTCCAAAATTTCTTCAGAAGATTTGTCCATCCCAAGGCCCAGGCACCCAATGTAATGCACGCCGTCGCTATCAATGCCGCAATCGTGGGTCTGAGCGAGGCGGGCAGTTTCGTTCGCATCTCATGCGCGAAAGGCCCAAAACAATTCAACACTTGTATGAGGAATTTGAGAAGTATTTTCGGTCAGACAATGACTTCAGAATGTGTATGGAAGAATAGTCTCAGCAAAAGAAATCTACCAAAGCCAACCAGTCCAGCGAAAGAGACTGGTCCAACCCCAGAAATGCCTCGCATGTTAATCCCAGAAACGTGTTCGGCCTAGAGGGGGAAGTGGCTCAGGAAACCTTCAATCCTCGGGGTGACACTCCAAATCAAAACAATAGCCCTCCCAGCCCTCCACAGCAAAATCAAGGGGGTGCCCGCAGAGGAGGAAGAGGCAGCAGCAGAGGTAGGGGCCATGGCAGAGGCCGAGGCTATCAAGAGAAAATGAAGTGGAACTGCATTTTTCACAAAGAGAATGACGACCACAGTTCAAACTATTGCCCAGACAAGAAAAGATTTGAGGCCATCCTCGAGGAGGAGGAAAAAGAAAAAGAGAGAAACAGCTCAGTCAACCATTCCGCCCCGGCTTGGCAAAACCCAAACTTCGGGAGGAACGCTTTCGCCAATCCTTTCCAACCACCTCACTTCCCAGCACTCGTCCCAAATTACACCCAGCCACTGCCCTGGCAATCCCAGATTTTCCAAGCTCAAAACGTCGAGCATAGGCCCATTGATCAACACCCCATCGCTCCTCCTCCTCCTCCATACAAAGGCCCAATCGCTCCACCTTTACCCTCGAAGGCCGAGGGCCAAAACGACCCACTTCCTTCTGTCGGAACCATTCTCCCCATTTTGGGTTGCTCTGCTTTGGAGTTTGACTACAAGAAGGCTAGGAAAGACTATTTCCGCGAGGTCCATAACATCAGTGTGGAGGGAAGAGTAGAAAGAACTAGATGGTCGAACATCCTGATCACCTTTTCCAAGGAGGATGTGAAGCTCAAGGTTTTCCTCTAGCGATGCCCTCGTGATCGAAGCCAATATAGCAAGTTGGACCTTGGGAAAGCTCTTGGTTGACAATGGCTCATCAGCAGACATAATCTTTGCAGATGCGTATGACAAAATGGGGTTGAATCATTCTGACCTCCCGACACCTTGTTATGCGATTTGGAGGGTGTGTCATTCACGCAGTGGGGAAGGTTTCGCTCCCAATATCTTTCGGCACTGTCCAAAATGCCAGGACAGAGTATTTGTCTTTCGACGTGGTGGAAATGTATTACCGTTACAACGGAATCCTTGGAAGAGGTTTTCTCAACAAGTTTGAAACTAACATTCACCAAGCTTACCTGTGCGTGAAGTTACCAGCGACACAGGGGGTCATCACAATCTGGGGCCACCAAAATGATGGCCGAAACCTAGAGAGGGGCAGAACTCCAGGCCAAAGAAATGTCAACACTCTCGACGAGGCAGTCAAGGCCAAATCCGTGGAGAAGCAACCGAAGGTAGACAGGGAAAAAATCAATGTGCAGCCAGAATGCGACACTAAGAAGGTTTTATTGGATGAAACGGTTTGGGATCAGGCCGTCGTCATTGGGTCGGATCTCGCACCAAGCGAAGAGGCGTGTTGACGGCGGTTAAGTACCACTTTTATGCCGTCAACTCCTGCATAAATAAATGAAATTTAAGCATCCACACTAGGATAGGGATTATATCTGACAAATTCCACGAGTGCAGATGAATATTTGAATGCAGGTGTTTTTGCTCATTAAATGACAGAAAGCACACCCTATGGATCCAAGCAACCCAGCACCAACCAATGAGAGGTTGCCACATAGGCTTCACATGGATCCATGGGCCCACCAAGCAAAGAAGCACAACACCAATCAAGAGAGCACACGGATCAAAAGGCCCACCAGAGGAGGCAAACCACCTTAGTTTTGCGCGTACACCTAGGACAGGACCAAGGACCCACCAAGGAGTGACCTAGAGAAAGTTGGGTCCATTTGGCGGCAATTGGGGGCCGGCCGATCCCATGGTTCGGCCGACCTGGGCTTGGCGCCGTTCGAGCCCAGCTTCCACGTGTCGACTCCTGGTGATCTCCTAGAGGCGGTTTGGGGCGTTATCCACTCAGTTATCGCCTTAAACCCCCGGATCATGCTTGGGCCCACAAGAAGCAAGGAGGAAAGCCACTCTCTCAAGGCAAACTCCTACCTCCCTTGGCCTATAAATAGAAGGGGAGGGGGCTCATTTAGACACACACCACTCCATCCAAGGATGAAAGCTTCCCTTCAAAGGAGAGGCCTCTCCTTGGTTGATTAGAGAGTAGGGAGAGTGAGAGAGAGAGTTGTATCTCTATGGATGCTTGTTCTTCAATTAGAGTAAAGTAAGTATTTCTGCATTTTCTATTTAGACTAAATTGTTATGCATACTTGAGTGATATGTCCTTGTGTTCTTCGCCTGTTCATCATTTAGAGGCATGTGTTCTTCACGAACACGCCCCCTCGATCTAGTTGATTAGGAGCACAAGTTTGTATCTTGTTTGTATGACTAGTCTATTAGAATAAAGTGGATGCTTGCATGCGCTGATTAGAATAAAGTGTGTTCGTGATTCCTTTCTAATAGTTTATGCTAGGTTGCATGAGTAGCCTTTTTCCTATGCTAGTGCGTAGATCCTAGGTTTATACGTTCGTCTGCTGCAAGTCGTTCGTATACGTCAGAAGCTTAGTACGGGACTGAGTGCTCTCTAGTATGCCTTTAGTATAAGCTAGTAGTACCTATAGTGAGTGAGATGAGTTCTCTTCCGTGGTCGTAGTTCTATTAGTACATGGTGTCGTAGTCCGTTGGCTACGGCAGTAACCACAGTGTGGACGTTGTGACACGCTACCGGTTATCATCTGTTCGGCTTATCCCAAGGTTAGGTAGAGGCAGTCCAGGAGGTGGTGACAGCCCTTCTGGCCCTCGTTGATCCTCCACTGGATATAGTCAGAGCTCCTTCCACATAGATCCGCGTACCGGAGTCGCCTGTTAAGTCAGGGCTATCGGTACCCTAAGCCAAGTTCTATCTAGAGATCGACCTTTAATCTCATCTATAGTGCTATCTTTAGGAATCCTCTTTATCCTTACCTCTTGTTTGGGTGTGTCCTTGGACCGACTGTACGAAGTTAGTACACACACGTTCCCTTGGATTCGATACCCTTGGAATACTCTGAGGTGAAAGCTACAACGGTATCCGTGCACTTGCGGATTTATTCGTGTGACACTAAAATACCCAACAAGCTTTCTGGCGCCGTTGCCGGGGAACGGTTGCTGTATTTATCTTCGTACCCAGTGGTCCTCGTATCTTTTCATATTCCTTTATTCTACCTTTACCCCCATTACCCATGGAGAGGCCATCCTTTTACGACCTCTCTGCCTCAACTTATGAGTTCAATGTACCATCAACTTCCACATCCGACCATGAACTTCTTTTCCACATTATGGGCATGGTTCTGGATCGACCCTTCTTTGGAGCGATCAACGAAGACCCCTACTTTCATTTGGAAGAATTCGAGGAACTGTTCGCGGTTCTCCTGTGCATGACACAGGAATCCATAATGTGGAAGTTGTTCCCCCTCTCTCTATCAGAAAAGACGGAGCAATGGTACACTGACACTGTAAAAAGTGTAAATGGTGATTGGGGCAAACTTCGAGATAACTTTTGCAACTCATTCTCTCTCGTGGAGAGGACGGTGCAATGGTATACTCATATGGCCTCTCTCCCAGGGGATATTCTCGAGTTCGAACAACTAGATGAGGAGTCTATAGGAGCAGCGTGGGCTAGGTTCATAAGCCTTTGTGCATCTGGACCCGGCTCATTCCTACCCGATGATGTCTTGCTTTACGCATTTTGCTTGAGTTTAGACATGGACGCTGCCCAAGATCTTGACATCGCTGTTGGAGGTTCGTTTGCACACAAAACTCTAGTGGAAGGAAAAGCAATCCTAGATAGCTTCTTAGAAAACTCTTCCTTCCCTACCGACCATAACGAACCCCACCAGGAATCAGATTCGATCCATGAGAGTCTCTCAACAGCCGAACCTGAACCTACGGTTTCCACATCTCAATTTTCGACCGTTGAGCCCTCTCCCGAACCAGGAACATTGGAGGAAGAAGAAATTCAGGCTCCTGAGTTCCTCTATCAATTCGAGGATGACCCTTTTGAAAACCTCACAAACACCTCGAATTGCTTAGATGTCCAACTAGGGAAGGAGCCCTCTTCTGTCCAAATTCAGCCAGCTAGAAATCTTTTGATAGAACCTTCCCCTAGGCCTACGGTACCTCCTTTGCCTCCTGATCCTCCAAACGAAACATCTATCATGGAGGCCATGGAAAGAAGTGGTCGACTAGAGTGGAACACTTTTGAAGCACTTTGGATTAGTTCACCCTCTACGATCGTTTCTTGTTCCATAAGGAATTATCGTAGAAGCCCATCTTAACCCCACTATGGAGGTTAATGTCATGCCATGGCACCTAGCATACACTTTGTTGGGCAACGTTACGCTAAGACTATCCGACAAACTCCTCAAGAGTTGTCCCTCCGGACATATTCTTGAGTGTCGGGGGGTTGCATGTGCTGTGCTGCTCGTAGTAGACAAGATCAAGGTTAATCTAGACTTCCACATCTTTGATGTCCTCGATCTTGATCTCCTCCTAGGCTCCCAGAAAACTTCTTGATGCATCTCGAGGGAGCCTAGATGAAAGCTTAGGAAGCCGCTCGCCACTACTCCCTTGCTCTCGAAAGTTCTATGGCGAGCCTCTTCCCAAGTAAAACCCACTCGAGGAGATGAAGCATGTATCTCCGTTCGCATCCTCTGAGCCCGTTGTCATTGAGGTTGTAGAATTTTCTACTCCTCAAGGGTACAACTCGAAGATCCTCTTCACCTTTGTGAAGGCGAATGATCCTCATCACCCTCGATCGAGTTTGAGCCTCTTCCCATTGGCCCATATCATGTTGCTCTCGACCTTGATCGAGAATCAACATCGATCTTACATAATGAACCTCCTGAGATGGAGAATTCATGGGCCATAGAGATCGAGGCGCCGACTCTGGAGTCCAAAGGAAAGGATTCCACTGATGAGCATGGTAGCTTCATTCTTGATACATCATATGAACCATGCTTGCTTCATGCCTCTCCAGAGTCAACCATGCTTAGTACACTGAGCACACACGAGGACTACAACTACCTTATGGTCCTCTCCTGTAAAAAGTTTAGAAGGATGGTTGTAGATGCATATGTTTACCATAAGCATTGCTGATTTTGTGTATGCACTGTGGCACTAACCTTGCAGCTGAAGCTTCAATGACACATCAACAATTAGTGGCGAGACGGAATGACATCACCAATGAAAGCTGCGCAGAAGAAGTTCCCATGGTCGAGCTTATGACCCTAAACAAAGCACTACCAGGAGATAGCACGGATTAGGTTAGATTTTATTTCCTTTTCAAATAAAAAGCAAGAGCATGTTTTAGGATAAGGTTGTCCTTGGGTATTTTTGGTTGCTAACCTTTCAGGTGGAGATTGAAAAGAACGATGGACAGGTGATGCCTAAGAACATGCGAGAGCTACACACTACAACACCTTTATAAGTTTTGTTGAGAGAACATTTACAAAGGAAGCTTGATCTCCACACACTTGAGTTTTGTTGCCTAGCAATGCAAACTTCAAGTGTGGGGAGGTATGTGAGCATCCCGAGTAAAGTTCCCTCATTCAAATCTTATCTGGTTTGAAGATGATGTAAGCTCAAGCCTCTTACCTAGTTAGGTACGTCCTGCTTTTGACTTTAAACAAAGCCCTTCCGGGAGGTTGCCCGATGTTCACCATCTTATGCTCATGTTTATGTCCATTCGAAAATAAGCTTGATCATGCTTTCATACTTTCTTTGTCTATGTTGGTAATACTATGGTTTGAGTGCATGTTTAGCTACGTGCATTCATAGGTTGTTTTAAATTAAGCATGGTGCTTAGGTTAAAACTGTATTCTTCGATCAAACAGGACATGGTGTCGGGTTTGATTGATGAACCTTATAGTTAATGCTTGCATGGATATTGGTTGTATATCTGAGACTAACCCTTGTAGGAATTTTCGAATCCAAATGGGGTAAGTCATCGAGCTTGATTCAAGTGGGAAGGTAAGCCAAGGCATGCCACCTTGTTTGAGCTAGGTCTCATGGTGAATTTATATTTGAATTTGAATAAAGACTCCGGGTTCTTGAACCAAGTAGAGTCCCTCCTTTGTTTTTCCTTTTTGTTTGAAGACAGCACGGTACATGAACAAGTGTGGGGAGATCTCCCAAGCTTATCATCGACATACACCGGAGATCTCCCACACAGGCGTTGCACAACATCGTTGCTCTTTTCATGACAAGGGACAAGGTAAACTAGAGTGTGGCTGCCCCACGGTTAGTGAACCACCACTAGTCCTCTTTGTTTCTCATATTCTTCAGGAGCGATGGTATGTGTACCCTTTTATCTCACTCTCCTTGATTTATGAGTTTGAATGAGTTTCAATTCTTATCTGCTAAGTCAACACATGGAATCTTGCTCTACCTGCTTTACATGTTTCCTATGGTTGGCTTGCATATGTTTTATTCCATGCTTATCATCTTGATGCTTGTGAACAAATATCATTTGGGAACTCATGCTCATCTAAGTAGTTGATGTTTGAGATATGGTTTGATGATATGATCTTCTCTCTAAATGTCTGAGTGCTTGGGAATTTTATTTTGAAAATTGAAAACCCTTTGCAAAGCTCCTGTTTGATATGCCAAAGTGCTACCAGAGCCATATGATGAGTTATCTTGAAAACCTTATACTCATATGCTGTTTGTCATTGCATTGAGCTTTATCAAATTGTTGTGACCCTTGCGAGAATTCTTTTCATGCTTTCATGATCAAGATTCATGTGCACACCATATCCCTTGCTATGCTTCTACAATCTGGAAGTTAGCATTATATCATCCATCCATTCCACAAAATAAAGCTCCATGTCGACCTCTCTCTCCAAAGTCTCTTTGAGAAAAGGGCATGGGCTATGCAAAAAAACCATGCTCAAAAGCATAGGTGAAAACCATGCTCAAAGCATGAAGAAAAAAAAAAGATAGCTCATGTCCAAAAAGAAAGAAGGAAGAGGAGAGAGATGTGATCATGCAAAAAGGAGTCCCGATAAATCAGATGGTAATAACTAGAACCCATTCCAGGCCTAGTATCCACCTTACCATATCCATCACATCCATACTTGTGCACATGTTGATTTGATTGTATGACTTGATTTCCTCCTTGGATCCGGTTTTTGACTTTGCAATAGATGTGATGTGAGTATGCTTTATCTTTTATCCTACCCTGAGCTCCACATATAGCCATCATTAGAAGTAGGATGAAAGAAAGGCAAATCTAATGCCTGGTGAGGACATGTACACATTGAAGCGATCCGAGAGAATCAAATGAGGAGCTAAGCAAAGGCTTGTTTTGAAAATTAGTGCAAACCCCAAGTTACTTGACATGATGAGTGAGGTGATTTGATTCATGACCGTTCCATTCCTCAACTACCCAAGATAGCATGATAGCCACTCCACAGAGTTCACAAGTGCAAGGTACGGTTTGGAATATCTCTTATGCTTGCTTCATACCTTTGGATATCATGTCTCACCTTGATTTGTTCTCCTTTACTCGAGGACAAGCAAAGGTCAAGTGTGGGGGTGTTGTTGACGGCTGTTAAGTACCACTTTTATGCCGTCAACTCCTGCATAAATAAATGAAATTTAAGCATCCACACTAGGATAGAGATTACATCTGACAAATTCCAGGAGTGCAGATGAATATTTGAATGCAGGTGTTTTAGCTCATTAAATGAGAGAAAGCACACCCTATGGATCCAAGCAACCTAGCACCAACCAATGAGAGGTTGCCACATAGGCTTCACATGGATCCATGGACCCACCAAGCAAAGAAGCACAACTCTAGCCAATTAGAAGAGAGCACATGGATCAAAGGGCCCACCAAAGGAGGCAAACCGCCTTAGTTTTGCGCGTACACCTAGGATAGGACCAAGGACCCACCAAGGAGTGACCCAGAGAAAGTTGGGGCCATTTGCCGGCAATTGGGGGTTGGCCGATCCCATGGTTCGGCCGACCTGGGCTTGGAGCCGTTCGAGCCCAGCTTCCACGTGTCGACTCCTGGTGATCTCCTAGAGGCGGTTTGGGGCGTTATCCACTCAGTTACCGCCTTAACCCCCCGGATCATGCTTGGGCCCACAAGAAGCAAGGAGGAAAGCCACTCTCTTAAGGCAAACTCCTACCTCCTACCTCCCTTGGCCTATAAATAGAAGGGGAGGGGGCTCATTTAGAGACACACCACTCCATCCAAGGATGAGAGCTTCCCTTCAAAGGAGAGGCCTCTCATTGGTAGATTAGAGAGTAGGGAGAGTGAGAGAGAGAGAGTTGTATCTCTATGGATGCTTGTTCTTCAATTAGAGTAAAGTAAGTATTTCTGCATTTTCTATTTAGACTAAAGTGTTATTCATACTTGAGTGATATGTTCTTGTGTTCTTCGCCTGTTCATCATTTAGAGGCGCGTGTTCTTCATGAACACGCCCCCTCGATCTAGTTGATTAGGAGCACAAGTTTGTATCTTGTTTGTATGACTAGTCTATTAGAATAAAGTGGATGCTTGCATGCTCTGATTAGAATAAAGTGTGTTTGTGATTCCTTTCTAATAGTTTATGCTAGGTTGCATGAGTAGCCTTTTCCTCCGCTAGTGCGTAGATCCCGGTTTATCGTTAAATCTGCTGCAAGTCGTTCGTATCGTTGGAAGCTTAGCGGGACCGAGTGCTCTCTAGTATGCCTTTAGTATAAGCTAGTAGTACCTATAGTGAGTGAGATCAGTTCTCTTCCGTGGTCGTAGTTCTATTAGTATAGGGTGCCCTAGTCCGTTGGCTACGGCAGTAACCACAGCGTGGATGTTGTTACACGCTACCGGTTATCATCTGTTCGGCTTATCCCAAGGATAGGTAGAGGCAGTCCAGGAGGTGGTGACAGCTCTTCTGGCCCTCGTTGATCCTCCACAGCTGGATATAGTCAGAGCTCCTTCCACATAGATCCGCGTACCGGAGTCACCTGTTAAGTCAAGGCTATCGGTTCCCTAAGCCAAGTTCTATCTAGATATCAACCTTTAATCTCATCTATAGTGCTATCTTTAGGAATCCTCTTTATCCTTACCTCTTGTCTGGGTGTGTCCTTGGACCGACTGTATGAAGTTAGTACACACACGTTCTCTTGGATTCGATACCCTTGGAATACTCTGAGGTGAAAACTACAACGGTATCCGTGCGCTTGCGGATTTATTCGTGTGACGCTAAAATACCCAACAAGGCAGAACTAATCCAATTCCTCCAAAAGAATAGGGATGTGTTCGCCTGGTCTGCCAAAGATTTGACAGGCGTGGATCGCAATTTTATCAAGCACAAGTTGAACATCGATGCTGCTGTCAAACTCTGAAGGCAAAAGCTCAGAAAGATGTCCAATGACAAGGTGGTAGCAGTCAAGTCTGAAGTCCAAAGATTGCTAGACGCCAGTGTCATCCGCGAGGTCATGTACCCAAAGTGGTTGGCTAACACCGTGCCAGTCAAAAAGAAAAATGGAAAGTGGAGGATGTGCATAGATTTCACAGACCAGAATAAGGCCACACCCAAAGACAATTTCCCACTTCCAAGGATGGATTAGGTCATTGATTCGGCAGCCAGTGCCGCTATCATGTCTCTTCTAGATTGTTTCTCTAGTTATCATCAATGCTGGATGGCGAAGGAGGATGAGGAAAAGACTAGCTTCATCATGCCCTTTGGTACTTTCTGCTTCATTCGAATGCCTAAAGGCTTGAAGAATGCTGGCCCAACTTTCACCAGAATGACTGGAGAGGTATTTAAGCCTCAAATTGGTAGAAACATCCAAGCCTACGTAGATGATCTCATAGTCAAAAGTGGCACATCAGCGATTTGGCGGAAACTTTCGCCAACATGAGAAGGGCGGGGTTCAAACTGAACCCAGAGAAATGTGTGTTCGGAGTTACCAAGGGCAAAATTTTGGGTTGCTTGATTTCAGCCAAGAAAATCAAAGCGAATCCGGACAAGATAAAGGCAATCAGAGAGATGGAGGAACCAAAAACCAAAAAAGATATTCAGAAGTTGAACGGTCGGGTCGCGACTCGAATAGATTCATTTCCAAGTCCGCAGAGCGAAGCCTTCCATTCTTCAAAGCACTGAAGGGAAAAGGCAAGATTGAGGGTCCCTTTGGCACAGCTTAAAGGAAGCTGTTTTTGACACTGCTGCGCCAAACGGGTGCTCAAAAGTGCTTCGCTGGCGAAGCTGCCCGTTCACGCTCGAGCGACGCGGCACGCAGCGGAAAAACGCAGCTTTGCCCGCTTCCCCAGCGCGCCTGACAACGTCCACTCCCAAACTGCCCCTAGTGTTGGTTGAATTTACAACGAAATTGCCATCCGGGTCCACGCATTGATTCCCACTAGCCTCGCATCCGTTTCTCCCCCACGGACTCGTTTCTTCCCCGCAGACTCCCGAACCGGTAGCGGGCGGGCGCAATGGCGACACCAGGATCCAGCTTGAGGCGGAGATGGAGATTCGTCAGCCGGAATCGGTAGATCCGGTGGTGCTCTCCAAGATGCGGCCGGCGGCAGCGCAAGTGGTGGCCCGTTCGTGCCGCAGCACTGGCAGGCGCCGCGCCATTCTTGTGGCCGGGAGGACTGCCGGCCGGCTCCCTGGGAGCCCTGCTAGCCGCGGCGGGCGTGCCGCCCGGCGTGGCGGCGCATGGCCGGGCCTCCCCGCAGGCGCATCCACCGTGGGGCCTTCCCTCCTCGGTGCGCGCAGTGCATCCACCGGTGGCGCACAGCGAGCGCAGCGGAAGGGCTGCGACCATGCTCACGGTGCCGCGCGTGGGAGGCGCGGATCGAGGGCGGCCACGAGTGGTTGGCGGAGCTTTTGGCCACCGCGGCAGCTGCGCCAGCCAACTCGCGTCGTCACCGCAGCGGCGGTGACGCGACACGGCCTCACGGGAGGTTCGGCTTGATGCACGGCGCATGGAGAGGTTTGAGGTTCCTGCTGATCCTTTTTCCATCTCGGGCCTCGACAGGCCGAGAGGTGTACGCACGAAGCCGCCACCGGCACTAGAATCTGCTGCTCTGCATCGATGGACGTCGACCTCACCGATTACAGGTATGAACTCTTGCTCACGATCCATTGAACGGCTTGTTTTGATTACATGTGCCATGAATTTGTTGTGTGTACATGGTAGATAAGTTAAATCACTTGAGCCATGTGGGTAGGGGTTGGTAAGCATGCAGAGCTAGTCTAATCACTTGATAATGTGACAATGATCAAAGGATGGAACCACATCCATTCATCCATGCTTCAGGTTCTTGTCAAAGTAATAACAATCTGTTTTGTCGATTATCACAGGGGTGCTCAATGCTGCTAGTTGAATGATTACCAGTAGTATGTATGGTAGTTGAATGTTAGATTTTTGATTGTTTGCTTGCTTATGAACTGATCTTGTTGTAGCAGTTTGGCTGATTGGGGTGATGACAATGTAGAATAGTTTGTGAAATATTTCTTGATGAAGTTCTAAAAGGAAATAGATCCAAGACTCACTTGAATAAACCGGGTACAATAATGTGATAGCAAGATTTAAAGAGAGGACTGGAATTGTTTACACTAGAATGCAATTCAAGAATAGATGGGACAAGTTGAAGCAAGATTATGGTATTTGGAAAAAAATTGAAACGAAAGGAGACCGGTCTTGGATGGGATGAAACTGGGAAGAATATTGTAATGCCAGAAGATTGGTGGAAAAAAACAGCAAAAGTAAGTGGAATTATTGTTGGGGCTCTTTCTATTTTTTCCATTGTACACCACCCCAATTTACTGATATTTGAATAACTAATTTCAGGATATAAAGGGCTCCACCAGATTCAAGCACAGAGGACTACAACATGAAGAGCAATTAGAGATTATGTTTGAAGACATTAGGAACACCGGTGATGAGCATTGGTCTGCTTCGAGTGGCATAGCACCTTCTCCAATTCATCTTGATGAAGATGAAGCTGACAATGATGGTGAGAGTGAGGCGGAGGAGGTGACTCCCACAAATGTGCAAGGCTTAAAGAAGGGTGGAGGGGCTAGTAACATGAAGGGTAAGAAACCAAAGACAAGTGGTGGTAACTGGTTTCATGAACAAATGGGAAAGATTGTGGAGATGAATGAGAGGACAACTGCATCTTGTGAGTCTATTGCAAAGAGGGAGGATTTATCTGGTTGTTCCATCCAGGATGTCATGGCTTTGGTCAAGGATTGTGGGGCTGTTCCATCAACCAATGAGCATTTTACTGCAACTCTAGTTTTTACCAAGAAAGCAGAACGTCAGATGTTTATGACTTTGGATACTCGTGAGGAGAGGTTTGATTGGCTGAAGAGGAAGTATGAATGGATGACTAAAAATGATGTGCCTAAGTAGTTTGTGCAGCACCATGCAACAATCTTATATCCTTTGATTTATGCTCCATTTTTCTATCGGTCTTGTATGCTTTGAACTATTGCCTTGTATGCTTTGAACTATTGTATGC